>JAJSOF020000003.1:205592393-206134893 GCA_025594305.2 Periplaneta americana | reverse complement strand
TTCTGATATAATATAATATAATATAATATAATATAATATAATATAATATAATATAATATAATATAATATAATATAATATAATATAATATAATATAATATAATATAATTTAATATAATATAATATAATATAATATGATATAATATGATATAATATAATATGATATAATATAATATAATATGATATAATATAATATGATATAATATAATATAATATGATATAATATAATATAATATAATATAATATAATATAATATAATATAATATAATATAGTCTGTAATATTATATAATATAATTTAAGTTATTTGAAGGGTTCAGAACCATAGTGGGCCAAATGCCATTTACTGAATACGTAGAAAACAAGGGTTAAAATTAAGTTATTACCATAATTCAATGGAAACCTATAACAAGTAAAATAAAATATACACATTAAATCTAAATGATGTCAATGTTCATTAAACACGAATGTTCCCTGGATCAAATGTCCTATTTTAATTATGTAATTACTTTATATTTATTTCTAACGGGTGCAGCGGAGCGCACGGGTACGGCTAGTATATAATATAATATATAAATGTTACACAACCACTGGAATAAATCATAGCCAGAGTTACGGGCCAAGGTTATACAACTGTATTTTAATAATAAATCCTGATGTGGGTTATTTTGAATCTTAATAAATGTAAGAACGATTAGCTGCAAATATAATTGCTGGACATCTACTATTAACCTTATTAAGAAATACAGGTCCATTTCTAAGTTACATAATATTAAGATTATTAATTATAACCCAAATTGCATTATTAATTCTGGAATCCGCAATTAAGCAATTTATTTAGTATTCATGTCCCTTTTTCCTTCTTTCCTTTTTCTTAATTTCAATATACTATTTATTTATTGCAACTAACATTCTGTTCTTGACTTGATTCTCTAATTTTATCCGTATTTTGTAATAATTGTAATGGTTTTGTAATTTTATTGAAACTTTTTATTCACAACCATACAGAACAACCGGTAATATAACTGTATTATAAATTCCAACTTTCAGCTTTTTCGAGAGCAGACTGGATGATAAAACCTTCTCAACCGAATAATAACAGGCATTTCCCATATTTATTCTGCGTTCAATTTCCTGTCGAGTGTCATTTACTGTTGCTCCAAGGTACTTGAATTTTTCGACGTTTTAAAAAAATTAAATTCCAATTTTTATATTCCCATTTCGTAATATGTTCTAGTCACGATACATAATCGTATATCCATCTTGAATCTTTCGTACACTACTTTTAACACTTGAATATAAATAATTGATTAAATGGCGATCTTACTCGTGTTAATTATGTAAGAATGTGCGGCTTACAGCTGTTTCGGTGCTACTTGACACCATCCTCAGATCCTTCTGTGTCTCGGCGTCATCTCAACTTCGCTTACTGTTGTGTGGGTGCGTTCGTGTGATGAAGAGTTGAGTAAAAAAGTATGTGTGTTCTGAAATTGATCTGTGTGTTAGAATTTGATTAGGATGTGTTTTAGTGTGTTTGTATATTTCGTATTGTTCTAGTGTTCACATCTAATCACTCCACACAACACAAACATGCTGCATTCAGGACATTGGTACAGAGATTGCTCAACATACCCATGAGCCAACAACACTACAATGAAGAAGTGAACACAATCAAATACATAGCACAAGAAAATGATTACAACCCAAACATAATAGACAAGATCATAAAGAAGACAAAACAAAAAGTCAACAAACATAAAAACACACAAACAAAAGAACACAAGAAATACATCACACTAACATACGAAAATAATAAATTCACACACAAGATAGCATCCTCATTCAGAAAATAGAAATACAACATAGCATACAGAACATAAAACACACTACAAAGACATCTCAACACACAAATAAATAAATACAACCACACAGGCGTATACAAACTCACATGCAATAGTTGCGACAGTTTCTACATTGGACAGACAGGCAGATCATTCCAAACACGCTACAAAGAACACATTAAAGCTATAACCAGAGGACACAATACATCTACATATGCCGATCACATAACTAATGCTAACCACACATACAATAACATAAATACAGACATGGAAATCCTACACATACAACCCAAAAACCAAAAACTCAACACACTAGCACAATACGAAATATACAGACACACTAAAACACATCCTAATAAAATTCTCAACACACAGATCAATTTTAGAACACACACACTATTTGACTCAACTCTTCATCACACGAACGCACCCACACAACAGGCAGCGAAGTTGAGATGACGCCGAGACACAGAAGGCTCTGAGGATGGTGTCAAGTAGCACCGAAAACGCTGTAAGCTGCACATGCTTACACAATTAACACGAGTAAGATCGCCATTTAATAAATTATTTATAATCGTATGCTTTGTTTTTTCGGGGTTTACTTCCAAACCTATCTCTCTATTTGCTTCCAGTAAAATTCTCGTGTTCTCCCTAATACTTTGTGAATTTTCTGCTAACCTATTCACGTCATCCGCATAGACAAGCAGCTGACAGCGATCCTAAAAATTAGGATAATTATAATCAGTGACGTATGTTTATCAATTTCTAGCATGAATGAAGAGTAGCATAAATTAAGGATCAGCGACTCGAATTGAGTCATTTTCACGACGCTAAAGTGTGGGAAAGATTAAGGATTAGTGACGTGGATTTGGAATGTTTTCATCACACATAATTACTACATCGCTATAACTTTCTACAAATAAACAGAAGTAGCTCATTTGGTAATTTGTGGAGGAGACGCTTCCATGGTTACAAATCCGATCGTCACGTCTGCAGGGACTAATTTCAAATTCGACACAAAATATTACGTTGAAGATGTAATAGAATTACACAACTGAGGTTTAATTGAATATCCCTTATGACGAAGTTGACAGTAATTAAATAGCAAAAATGCCTACAAAGGTGACTCCACTTTCCCTACCTACTCCGCAGCCCGCACGTCGATGGCTTCTCCTGTGACGTGTGCCAGGCAACATTCTTCACTTGTTTATTTATTTGTCTTGATTTATTTACCCGTGTCTTTCCTTCTTTCGTCACTTCCTGCATTATTTCTTGTTACTTCCTTATTCCATCTTCCTGTTATGGAGTTGACTCCAAGTCTGGGCTCTCAGCTGTTGTTTACATGGCGGTACGGACTCACACCGGACAGGGCAGCATTTTGCGCAGGAAACGCCCAACTTCCGTGATACAAGAGAGAGAGGGGGAGAGAGAGAGAGGAGCCGAACGAGTTGTTCTGGGAGCACATCCAGTTGCCTTTCAGCTGTGTGGCTCTGGAAGTTTTCGTGATTGAAGCTAAAACATCTACCTCTCACAAGAATTAAACCCAGGACAAAAGCTAGGCTTTCTACTCATATATTATCTGTAGTAATGTCACTCGAGGTCTGAGATTTATCTGGGAAATCTCAGACCTCGAGTGGCATTTATTAGGACTATTTCGTGAATAAAATGTAAATAATATATCCCTAAAATTCGATCACAAAATGTTAATAATTGTAGGCTATACAGAGTGTTTCAAAAATAGAGGGCATAATTTCAGATATGTATTCCTCACATGTAGACAATACAAAAAGTTCATTACAACATGTGTCCGAAAATCCTTGCTTTCCGAGTTATGGCTGTCAAAACAGTGATATTCACCGGAACGTTTTTTCTTCCCGCAGGTAGGTGCCGTGACAGAAGATATTAACAGAGGACACTCTGACAGTTAATTCCGAGGTGAAGGGTACTTTGAGTGTTGTGTTTGGCGTCGTACTGTGCGACATGTACTCAAATCAGGAGCTGACAGAAGTGCACTTCATGCACGGTAAGGCGGACAATGCTGCGCTGGCTCGTCGTTTGTACCGGAGAGGTATCCTGATCGATGGATAGGTAGAAGTGGCCCAATTCCTTGGCCTCCACGCTCACCTGATTTCAACGCTATCGATTTCTACTTATGGGGTCATTTAAAATCATTGGTGTATTCGTCTCCGGTGCCTGATATAGAATCGCTTCGGAATCGAATTGTGGTAGGTTGTGAGGAAATACGCAATACTCCTGGAATTTGGGATAGTGTTCGCAGGGCCATGAGACATCGATGTGAGGCCTGTATTCAAGCAGGAAGTGGACATTTTGAACATCTGCTGTAAAGACAACTACCTACGGGAAGAAAAACGTTCCTGTGAATATCACTGTTTTGAAGGCCATAACTCGGAAACCAAGCATTTCGAACACATGTTGTAATTAACTTTTCGTACTGTCTACATATGAGGAATACATACCTGAAATCATGCCCTCTATTTTTGAAACACCCTGTATTTACGAATACTTAACCTATTCAGACATTGTGAAGTTGAAATAGATGAATATCGATTACTGCAATAAAGAAATTCGATGTTATTATTCAGTAATGCCAACTGCAAAAAGCTAAATACAGATTTAACAATGTTAATTACATGTACTGCACTTTTCTCTTATTATTATAACATAAATACATTTTCATTATCTGCTGAAATCATAATTTAATTTAACAGTAACAGTGGGGACAGCTATACACCAATGCTTATGTATTCACAGCGAGACATGTTGCTACACAGTGAAGCCATCTCTGTATAGATAATTAAAACACGAATTTTGTTACTCCATACGGAAGGCAGTTTGATCAAAGACCTTGTATATAGGGTATTACTATACACGGTCTTTGGGTTTGATATGCGTTGATGTTACATAAATTTGAACATCTGACTTTCTTTTAATTGTTTAATTACATTCACAAAATACACATTTTATAGGCTACAATTATAGGTTAATTTACCTGTAGGAGCAGGACGAATGTCAGCTGTGCCTTATTTCGACCGTTACTCAGTGCAATAGGAAAGCATTTTTATAGCTCGACAAACGCATTCTCGCTGTGGTGTGTAACGGAACTAAAGCTGCATCTACACAGTTCAATATTCCAATCGCGTATGCGTGCAATCTGGAAAGAATATTGAAAGAATCAAGTTTAAAAGGTACGTTCAATTAAGATGCATGAAGATTTTGTGTCTACATGGTGCGCCGTTTTGAACGTCGTCTTCACTGCGTAAATATATTAATTAATATTAAATATCAATCTTGCATTCATTGCTTTAAAGTTGAAAGAAAAGTTTAACCGTGTAGTTGCATCTTAATGTATTCATGATCATCAATTTACGGGGAAACAGTTGGCGACAACGACTAAACAAAAGAACGACCATACGATAAATTGATAGCGATAAATCTAGCTGCAAAAATTATCGCAAAGTGAGACTGTGATTGGTTGGAATTCAAAACTTCATTAAACTTCATTGGTCGAAAATGGAATGACGTCATATAACGAAATCGTCGGTATTAATGGTCGAATCTCTACCCGGACATAGATGTTTATGTTGTGCTCACCTCCAAGCAACTGCGATCGATAAACTCCGCCGACATGAAACAAGATGCTACCCACGTACTCCAGCTGCTGAGTGGTGTTCCCTTCTCTATTATTCTACGTTTTTCCGCCATTTCCTTGTTTTTGTTAGACTCACATAGCTTCCATTGTGCTGCTACAATGTGGAGGTGGACGGAGTTCGATTCAGCAGGCCGGATGTCAGAATTCAGGGCTTCTTGCTTCTTCACTCCACTCAGAATGTGTCGATGCATTGCCTCAATTTAAATCACGAACGTCTCCTTCTACATCCTTCTCTGTTCATGAATTTATTACTGCCGTAACCACCCTGTACCACTACCACCCTCACCACCAGGAAAAGAACATTACAATAACCATGACCAGTACCATTTTCAAAACTATTATTATTATTATTATTATTATTATTATTATTATTATTATTATTATTATTATTGGCATTACCATCTCATTGTCATCATCATTATCACATCGTCATTATCATCTCATTGTCATAATCGTCATTATCATCTCGTTGTCATCATTATTATCATTGTAATTATCATTTTATTGTCATAATCGTCATTATCATCTCATTGTCATAATCATCATTATCATCTCATTGTCATCCTCATTATCATCGTAATTATCATATTATTGTCATAATCATCATTACCATCTCATTGTCATAATCGTCATTATCATCCTCATTATCATCATCGTAATTATAACCTTATTGGTCATAATCATCATTCCCATCTCATTGTCATAATCTTCATTATCATCTCGTTATCATCATAATTATTATCATTTTATTGTCATAATTGTAATTACCATCTCATTGTCATAATCATCATTATCTCATTGTCATCATCATCATCGTAATTACCATCTCATTGTCATAATCGTAATTACCACCTCGTTGTCATCACCATTAGCATCTTAATTACCATTTTATTGTCATAATTGTCATTATCATCTCATTGTCATCATCAGCATTATCATCTCATTGTCATAATCGTCATTATCATCTCGCTGTCATAACCATTATCATCATCGTAATTATCATTTTATTGTCATAATTGTCATTACCGTCTCATTGTCATAAGTCTTTATCATCTCATTGTCATCCTCATTATCATCATCGTAATTATAATCTTATTGTCATAATCATCATTACCATCTCATTGTCATAATCGTCAATATCACCTCGTTGTCATCATCATTATCATAATCGTAAATATCATTTTATTGTATAATTGTCATTACCATGTCATTGTCATAATCAACATTACCATCTCATTGTCATAACCGTCATTATCATCTCGTCATCATCATCATCATTGTAATTATCATGTTATTGTCATAATCGTCATTACCATCTCATTATCATAATCATTATCATCTCATTGTCATCCTCATTATCATCGTAATTATCATCTCGTTGTCATAATCATCATTACCATCTCATTGTCATAATCATCTCGTTATCATCATCATTATCATCATCGTAATTATCATTTTATTGTCATAATTGGCATTAACATCTCATTGTTATAATCGTCATTATCATCTCATTGCCATCCCCATTATCATCATCGTAATTATCATCTTATTGTCATAATATTACCATCTCATTGTCATAACCGTCATTACCATCTCATTGTCAAAATAGTCATTACTATCTCATTATCATAATCATCATTATCATCTTGTTGTCATCATCATTATCATCATCGTAATTATCATTTTATTGTCATAATCGTCATTATCATCTCATTGTCATCATCGTAATTATCATCTCATTGCCATAATCATCATTATCATCTCATTGTCATAACCGTCATTATCATCTCATTGTCATAATCGTCATTATCATCTCATTGTCATCATCACCGTAATTATCATCTTATTGTCATAATCATTATAATCATCATCCACCGCTGTTCTTCACTCAGGCAGTAGTTGCCACCTTCACAGAATACCTCGACTGTAATCTTCACCCGCAGGTCGTGGTTCGCAACACCGTTAAGGGTTCTCACTGACCTGTGGCTTCACCCCGCTCGAGTCGCGCGTATAAATCTCGCCGTCAGCCTTATATTTAATTCAGCGACAGGTTGGCGGACGGTAATGCTACAGGACGGGCTGCTGAAAAAATAAAGCGATGGGCGGGCACCAGATTGATTGCGAGGAAAGGTTCAGCTGGAGACAGATAAAACTCTGGCTGAGGTAATAGCCTAAGACACGGTTTGCCACTCTCCTACTGTTATTTAGCCTTGGCACGAAATTTGAAGTTGTATATGATTGTCATGCTTTCTGCCGAAGACAAAGATCCATGATTGTCCCTCAGTAGAATATACAGGGACATCATTTTATTTTTACTAAAATTTTTAATATTAACCTGGCTATACCTTTGGATCAACGGTTGAGAACCGGAAACACCGTTTTCTACCCCCTTCCACGACTGGAGTTCGATGATACTGGCGTAAAAACAAATCACTTTACTAGGTATAGGAGGGAAGAAAAGTAGTTCATCCATTTACGTAAACTAGAAAATATCACGCTTTTGAGTTTGATAATTTTCATTAGGTTTTTGTTTAATCAAAATACAGTACAGTATTAACAATGAGTGTTTTTACTCACGAACTGAGCTGTCCATGCGGACGTATTCATTATGCATACACTATAGAGAATGAAGTTAAATTTAAAAATAATCATAATATGGATATTTAAACACATTTTTTAAAATGGTGGCCGTTCATTTCGATACAGGCTTCAGTTCTTTTGTGCATATTATCGCACTATAGACTATAGTACGTAATCCCAATTACCAGTTTTGTCCTTCGTACTAGTAACTCATGTTGAAATAATTCTGTACCTACTCTATAAAAGAGTACCTTACGTACTGTAAATTCAATCTTCACTTCTGCCCTATTCGAAAAGATAAAATGACTCAGATTTGCTATCTACTGTCCGTCCAAGTGGTTATGTCGCAGGATAGTAGAAAGGGGGGAAAATCATGTGACAGTTAATTACTTAACGAAGTTAACGAAGCTCTTTTAGTTAAGTTATTTTAAACTGTTGTATGGGTATAATATTACTTAGACGTCCAATTTCTAACAGAAATTAATGTTCTCAGAAAAGAGCTAAGACAGCCCAGCCACTAGCATTTACAGAGAGGCAGGTGGAGGAAACCGGGATACGATGTAGGCAAATGGACGACAGTACCTGTGCGAAAATAATTCAATATTAAAACCTCTTTCGTCACTGAAAAACGCGAACGTATTTTTGGAACGTACTCTTTACTATGACCGTAAGGCTACTATGACTGTATATCCCTTCTTGGATCTGTGTGGAGGACGGTTGAACTTCATTAGTAGAAGGGGTGGGAGTGAAGTACATTCATAAACTCAGGTGCAATGAAAGTTGAAGTAAAAATAAAATGATGTCCCTGTAGAAACATACAGTAGCGTGCAAATTAATCCGAACACGACATATTTTTACATTTTCTGTCATTGTTGGCCTCACAGCTGCTCATACCGCTTTAATTGACATCTGTAGTACGTATAATTCCATTCTTGAAGGTCTGTCATTATTTTTTTATAATATGTGACATTTTGCCTGTCGTTTTGTACTTATAAGCATTTCAGTTGTGTTGAAGACTTAATACTGCAATCCTGTGTACATTCTGTCGTCTTCACAAATGGATACAACTCCACGAAAACGGTCTAAAATTATAACATTAGCAGAGCATTCTTCTATGACACAGAGGCAAATTGCTGCAGAATGTCACATCGGTTTGGCTACTGTTAATTCGATCATAAAACAATACAGGGAGACTGGATCCATCACACCCCAGAAAAAAGGAAACTGTGCCCGGAAAAGGAAGACTTCACCTGCAGATAATCGTTTAATTGTCAGGAAAAGTAAATTAAATCCTAGACTAACTGCTGTCGACTTAACCCGCGAGTTAATGGCTACCACTGGGGCGAATATTCACGTCACAACAGTGCGGCGTAGGCTTTTGGAAGCTGGACGAAGGGCTCGTAAGCCTATTAAGAAGCAACTGCTAACCCGTGTTATGTGCAAAATGTGGGCAAAATTACATCAACACTGGACAGTGAATGACTGGAAGAATGTACTTTTTTCCGATGAGTCTCATTTCGAGGTCCACGGCCACCGTGTTTCTTACGTACGTAATGTTTTGGGGTTGTTTTACACATGAAGGGTCTGGAGCATTAATACCTATCAAGGGAATGATGAATTCTGACAAATAAATTCACTTATTGGAAACCAGAATCGTACCCCAGCTGCAAAAGTCATTTCCGGATGGCAGAGGTGTGTTCCAATAAGACCTGGCACCATGCCATACGTCTCGAAAAACTACAGAATTCTTCAACAAGAAGAATATTCAGGTACTCCCCTGGCCAGGCAACTCACCCGACATCAACCCCATTAAGAACTTGTGGTCAATTTGCGAAAGAAGAATGCAAAAATGGATTGTTCTACAAAGGAGAAGATGATTTCTGCCCTCATTGGTGTATGGTTTCGCGATGAAGAAATGAAGAATATTTGTGGGAAATTAGTGGAATCCATGCCAAATCGTCTCAGAGCTGTTATTAGGAACAAGGGAGGCCACATAGATTACTGAGGTATGTCTTAGATCCTTTTTTATCCCGTTTGAGTGTTTTTGCATAATTAATTACGTTGTTCGGATTAATTTGCACGCTACTGTATTCAGAAACTTTCCTTCCATGTACGTATTTTAGGAATATAAATATGTTACATGTTTAATAGTAATTCATTATTAAAGGAATTTCATTATGTAGCCAAACCTTAATTGGCATAAGATTCGTGGCGTAACATTATTCTTATGTTTATTTATTTAATTATTTATTTATTTATTTATTTATTTATTTATTTATTTATTTATTTATTTATTTATTTATTTATTTATTTATTTATTTATTTATTTATTTACTTATATTTAATGTGCTGTACAACAGCCAGAGGCCAATTACAGTTCAGCACAAACAATATAACAAAAACATTAGCAATAATTTACAATAAAAGTGCAAAGAAATAATTAAATTAATGGAAATTAATTAAAATGATAATTACAAATGAAATAATGGAATCATAAATGAAGAATGAAATCATATAAAATAGTATTACAAAGATATACTGTACAAGATTATAATACAACGACAATAATGACAATGATTGGACGGGATAAAATGGATGACTAAACTATATAGTGTAATGAGATTAAATGTAATTGTATTTGAAAATGAAAGGATGGAATCAAGTAAATTAATAAATAACAAAATGATATAAAAGTTAGCGAGACTAATATTAAAATACATATTTAAACAAAATATATAAATGAAAACTGATATATAACTTCAAAATGTATACTACACATTAAATGGATCCAAGCTTGATCCATGCAAATTCGAATATTTTATACATCTGCAGACCGGAGAGAGAGATTTAGAATTTTTATTGTAAAACATTTCATGATATCTTAAACCCTTAGCAGGAATACGAAGACTGATATTGCTTAGGAAAGATTCACAATCAATATCACCCTTAAGAACTTTACAAAAAAATAAGTAATCAAGATCTTGACGTCTAGCAAATAAACTACAGCAACTAAAATATTTGCAGTTAATCTCATATTTATAATCATCAGAATTAGGTAAAAATCTATAAGAACACAGGGAAATAAATTTTCTTTGAATATTCTCAAGCTTAGCCGAGTCAGTGGAAGTAATGGAGTTCCATACTACAGATGCATATTCAAGCTTGGATCCGACCAATGTATAGTATAAAATTAACAAACACATAGGAGTAGAAAAAGAATAAGTTATAGATCTAATTAGACCAAGCATTCTTAATGAATGGGTATAAATATATTGCACATGATCATGGAAATATAATTTAGAATCAAGTAGGACACCAAGATCTCTAATAGTATCTTTCCTAGTAATTATGACATTATTAAGAGTATAATTAAATTTTTGGGAGGTTGTTTTACATGTGAAAGAAATAGCAAAAGTTTTGGATTAATTAATTTTCATTCCGTTTTGAACAGTCCAAAGTGCAATTGAATTGATATCCTTTTGAAGAATTTGACAATCAGCCAAACTACTAATTTTGAGAAAGATTTTGAGATCATCCGCAAATAAAAGAAAGCTAGAACTTATTCTTTTGCTTATGTCATTTATAAATAATAAGGTAATAAGGTAAATAGTGCGTCCTGTCTGATATTTCTCCTGTATGACTGTCATGCTTTCTGCCGAAGACAAAGATCCATGCTTGTCCCTCAGTGGAATATATATTGCAATTCGTCATATCGTTGTGAGCACTCCAGACTGCCAACACACGGTTTCTACTCTTGTAATTATGCCTCTCTTTGAATGACATAGCTGTCACTTCATTCGACTGCTGTGTACTCTCCATTCCTCTTTATTGCAGCGTGGTACTTGTGTCCAGGTTGGTCGTCGGTATGTCCTCATTAAGGCCTCATATTATGCACCCACATTCCAATGCCATAGAGTCTCTGTCTGCGACTTTCATCTCATATGTACAGGAAAATGAACATCAATCAATTTACCACCATTTTTGTTCTACGCAATGTAAAATTGTAGCTTGTATTTCACCATTTTTCTTTATTCGACATTGATGAAAAAATAATCTTATATTAAACTCAGTTCTGAGGCCTATCCAATCACTATCTGGAGTAAATTTGACAGTTATTTTAAATTATTTTATTATAATTCTTATTTTAGCTGCGTTAAGGCTTGAATTTTAAGAAAAAGTATATGTTGTTTGTATGACTTGAAGCTTTCCCGGCGTTTTATGTAGAATAAAGGCTGGTTCACAATAAACCGGGAACGAGAACCAGAATGAAAACGAGAAGCAGAGGACGTGAATATGAACATTTTTTATTCACAATAAACCGAGAACGTAGACGACTATGCATATCGATATGCATGTCAATAACGATATGTAAAGTCGATATTACGCATTCTGATGTTATTTGTGTATAATTGACCAATGGCGTTCTCTCATGAGTACAAGGCAGCCAACATAAACACAGGTTAACCAAATTCGAAATTTCAACTGAAACATTTCATTAGGTACGGTACTATAA
Source organism: Periplaneta americana (assembly GCA_025594305.2). Classification (NCBI taxonomy): domain Eukaryota; kingdom Metazoa; phylum Arthropoda; class Insecta; order Blattodea; family Blattidae; genus Periplaneta; species Periplaneta americana. Next base: position 206,122,293 of record JAJSOF020000003.1, on the reverse strand, counting down.
ATATGCCCATGCATCTTTATTATCACAACCTATTTTAAGTCTACCATAACGTAAAATAATTAGAGAAGAAATATTTGTAATAGAACAAAATGAATACAACAGTAGTTATTGAATTGAAGCATGAATATGTAGTGTGTAATACAACCAATACAGTAATAAAATTTGATTCATTTACGATCGGTGTTCAGAGATGCAGCTATTGAAAGCCACGTATTCTCCTTCATTTTCTCATCTATATACGAGGCGCGCCGCTTATCGTAAACGTGAGGATTTTCCTCAACACTCAATATTAGAATCTCATCAAATAAAACTTGCTCCATGATGCACAGCACAGAACAAAATAATGCATAGGTTATGTCACGGTCTTCTTGCTACAAAATATACGACGACAAAATAGCTTTTAGATGGCAATAGAATGAATCTAGTGGGCTGTGATCGGAAACGTGAACGCCAAAGTTGAAACTTGGCCAACTCTCCGTTCCCGATCCCGGGCTCCGGCAAGCTCTTCGTTAAAATTGTGAATGCTCACATTTAAATGTACACATTTTAACAATTTTACCGTTTTCGTTTTCGTTCCGATTCTCGTTTCCGGTTTATTGTGAACCAGCCTTGAATCTTCTCGGGTTCTCAACAAGGTGAGTTGGAGATTTGCTTCCAAGCTTTCGATGGCTAGCTCTGCCATCTTCTTCAGGGAATGAAGTGATGTGGGACCATGTCTAGCCGGTATATATGCAATAGTAGGGCTTCCCGCTGCGGGCCAATCAGGAGCTAGTTCCTAGTCCGACCGCCAGGCGCATTCTGGTTGGTGCCGCTTCAATATCACATACTTTGGGTGCTTTGTAAACCACCCTAAGGAGGCATTTTTTTATATTTTATTGTCACCTCTACAAATGCTGGGTTTTATAAGCTGCTCGTATGTCCTATGTTATGTATGTAAATCTTTAAAGTTCCTTGGGTTGGATAAAAAGTAATGGCAACAGTTCGATATTTCTGACATGGCTTTATTCACAGGGGTACGTACCTTCTATATAGTCGCCCCCCTTATTTATTACCTTTTGCCAAATGTTTGGAAGGCGTCGTACACCATCAGCACGTCCATCTTTGTTGATATTCCGTATTGACCGCCCTATAGCACGGATAAGTTCATCTCTGGTATTGTACCGGGTCCCTCGCAGTGGTTCTTTCACTTTGGTGAAAAGATCGTAATCGCATGGATCATATCGGGTGAGTACGGAGGATGTTCCAGTAGTCCGCGTTTTCCGTCTGCCTTGGAGGTACAGCGTGGTGCAGTATTACCCCATCAATGTCATGTGCCACAATGAACATCTCCTTCACAGCACTTTGTGTAGGGCGCAGTTTCTTTGGACGAGGAGAACCGGGATGCTTCCATTCATTTGATTGGCGTTTCAAGTTTGGTTCATACGAGCGAGTCCAGGTTTCGTCCATAGCGACGATTCGTCCAAGAAAGTCGTCACCTTGCCTTTGATACCGGTGCAACAAGGCCTTCCCGGAACGCTTTAACCCATCGTGCAACTGTGCGATATGGCAACGCTGCATCGCCACATGCTTCACGCAGTCCCTGAAAACATTCTTGTGCACTATGACCTCGTGCCATTTCAATTTTGATCCAGGAATGTTGCTCTTGTTTTGTAAGTATGGCCTTAGGGCGCTCGCACTATCCCTATGAAAGTGAACGTTCTACACACTGCAGTAAATTGATGGAGTACTGTCGCCGCTGGCTGCACTAACTCATCTAACAGTCCCTGTTCATGTCCACACAGCTGGCAGCTCTCGAACGCACCATCGTCACGTGACAGCAGTGTTGCCATTACTTTTTATCCAACCTATGTATAATCATATGTGATGTACATTTTAAAAAGGAAAATGAAAGCATAAAAAAATATAAAAAAGTGTAATTTTCCACCCAAAAGCAGTAAATTTATGAAGAATGACAGCAGTTAGTGATTTTACTCTTTTAAGAAAAAAACATTGAAATATACAAAAATGAAATTAACTTCTCAACCGAATAATAACGACAGATTTTTCCCATATTTATTCTGCGTTTAATTTCCTCCCGAGTGTTATTTATATTTGCTACTGTTTCTTTTTTTTTTAGTAGGTTATTTTACGACGCTTTATCAACATCTTAGGTTATTTACCGTCTGCATGAGATGAAGGTGATAATGCCGGTGAAATGAGTCCGGGGTCCAGCACCGAAAGGGAAAACCCCGGAAAAACCTCAACCAGGTAACTTGTCCCGACCGGGAATCGAACCCGGACCACCTGGTTTCGCGGCCAGACGCGCTGACCGTTACTCCACACGTGTGGACGCTACTGTTTCTCCAACATATTTGAAATAATAAACATAGTGAAATCAAAATACTGGCTATGTTCTAAGTATCTGAGTACCTTAGACTATTTCTCCACATAGTCACTACTGTGGATCAGTCTTTTGTCCCTTCGCACCACCAGTCAGGTGATGCCGCTGTTGTAGAATTCAGCCAGTTGAGCGTGGAACACAGCGGTCCTCGGAAATGAACCCCTGGCCTGCCAGGAGCTTCTTCAGTGAACCGAACACGTGGTAATCACTGGGGACGAGGTCTGCATTATACGGTGGGTACTCCATAATCTCTCATCCGAGTGACTGCAGTTGGGCGGCGGTCCAGCACATGAGGCTGATGTCACGGAGAAGAACCACATTGTCCACGAGAGTCCCAGCGGCATCTGCAAACTAGTGGTGCGAAGGGACAAATTCCTTACCCGGGTGGTAACTGTGTGGAAAAATACTTAAAGGTACTTGGGACACGGAAATTTTATATGAAGCAAGTAATTAGATAGGCTTGGAAGTAAATCCCCAAAGGACAAAGTATATGATTATGTCTCGTGACCAGAATATAGTGCGAAATGGAAATAAAAATATTGGAAACATCCTTTGCAAAGGTGGATAAATTCAGATATCTTGGAGCAACAGTAACAAATATAAATGTATGTATGTGTGTGTATGTATGTATGTATGTATGTATGTATGTATGTATGTATGTATGTATGTATGTAGTGGAGTAACGGTCAGCGCGTCTGCCGCGAAACCAGGTGGCCCGGGTTCCATTTCCGGTCGGGGCAAGTTACCTGGTTGAGGTTTTTTCCGGGGTTTTCCCTCAACCCAATATGAGCAAATGCTGGGTAACTTTCGGTGCTGGACCCCGGACTCATTTCACCGGCATTATCACCTTCATCTCATTCAGACGCTAAATGACCAAAGATGTTGATAAAGCGTCGTAAAATAACCTACTGAAAAAAGAATGTATGTATGTATGTATGTATGTATGTATGTATGTATGTATGTATGTATGTATGTATGTATGTATGTATGTATGTATGTATGTATGTATTTACACTGCAAGTGGGCAAGCACCCGGTGGCAGTGGTATACACAATATAAACAATACACAATAAAGTGATAAACAATACACAATAAAATTTACAATACACAGTACAATTATAAAACACACAATACAATTATATACACAATACAATAAGAATAGACAATACAATTTAACACAATAATTAGAATTAATAATAAAACATAAAATACCTAATTTTACAATACAACCTACATATGTATAGGCCCTACATAAGTTTCAATAGTCCTTCATTTTACTCTCATCTACTCACTCTAGTGGCACTATGACGCATTTCACTGACACTTTAGGACACATTTCACTGACACCATAGAAAACATTTCATTTGACGCTATAAATTATCATTCAGTAGGAAATTAAACGCAGAATAAATATGGGAAATGCCTTTCATTATTCGGCTGAGAAACTTTTATCATCCAGTCTGCTGTCAAAAAATGTGAAAGTTAGAATTTATAAAACAGTTATATTACCGGTTGTTCTGTATGGTTGTGAAACTTGGACTCTCACTTTGAGAGAGGAACATAGGTTAAGGGTGTTTGAGAATAAAGTGGTTAGGAAAATATTTGAGGCTAAGAGGGATGAAGTTACAGGAGAATGGAGAAAGTTACAAAACGCAGAACTGCACGCATTGTATTCTTCACCTGACATAATCAGGAACATTAAATCCAGACGTATGAGATGGGCAGAACATGTAGCACGTATGGGCGAATTCAGAAATGCATATAGAGTGTTAGTTGGGTGGCAGGAGGCAAAAAGACTTTTGGGGAGGCCTAGACGTAGATGGGAGGATAATATTAAAATAGATTTGAGGGAGGTGGGATATAATGATAGAGATTGGATTAATCTTTCTCAGGATAGGGATTGATGGCGGGCTTATGTGAGGGCGGCAATGAACCTCCGGGTTCTCTAAAAGCCATTTGTAAGTAAGTACTGCATTTTGAATTCCCTGCATGTTTATTATTATGCCTGAAAAAGAATATGGGCAAATACAGTTCGATTCGCCCTCGTATATTGCTATGGAACACTTAGGGCCGTGGTCACAAGTTTGTAATCCATTGATGAATGATGCAGAGAACCAGAAGACCACGAGTTCGATGCAGCTGAGCCTAGTATTGTGGGCGGCTCTCTCGCCCAATTAGAGTCGCGGTACATGGATACAGATTGCCTCCACTGGGGCGCCCAGCGCTTCGTGTGCCCTGCCCCATTACTTCTGATTCCTTTTTATTGAAGTGTCGCACTTCTCCTGCTTTTGTTCAGCCATCTGATCAACATTGTCAGTGGCGGCACGTCTAACGCGTCCCTCGTGGTGCTTTCCATTTCCATTGGCGATACGTAACAAAGTAGTGCACAGAGCAGTTAAGACACGGATTGTCCTTGGGAGCAGTGGCGGCTGCTCGAACTCTCCCCTTCCGTCGAAATATTCTGTGACGCATCTTACTTAAATGAAGTATTGATTCAAATGTGTAAAGATACATATTCTCAGTATGCAAGATTTTTCACTATTTACATTTAGATTTATATTTATTTAATAATAACATATACATAAAAACGTTACATTAAAATACCCCGAAAGAGCAAACCTCGTGTTCGGGGACAGTTCCGTTACATAAATATACATACTTTGTAGACAAGATACTTAAGAAAAAAGGTCACATAAAGATTATAATAAAGTTAGTAATAATCATATTAGTCATAACTGAGTGAAAAAAGAGACGATGTTCAGATTGGTGGATTAATATTAAATTACTATTAGTAGTATAATTAGTACAGGTCATGTTGATATAGTAACCAAGATAAAATAGGAAAAAATACACTTAGGATAGAAATAAACTTGTTTTACAATACATGGTACATAATATAAATACAGGGAAGTCTGTCATATAAATTCTTAATTTTGGATCTGAAAATTTCATTGCTTAAAGTAGTCAATTCTGGATGAAATTTTATTATCGAATTATATAGCCGTGGACCATAATTTGTACTGAGTAGTAAAGCAGCGGATGTGAAATATTTAGGTCCAACTACTTTAAGAATTTCATTTCTTCTTGTGTTATGATCATGTGGCTGAGCTACAAATTTCATTCTATTTTTATGATAGAATTTCATTAAAGAGTATTTATAAATTTGGTCAATTCTAAAAACATTCAATGGATCAAATTTTTGGATAATCCAGTCGCCTTTTCAAACAAATTTTGATTATACATTTTTGCAACATAATTAGAGGAAAAAGAGCAGTTTTTGTAATGCCTCCCCATCCAGTTATACCATATTGGATAACAGATTCAACTATAGCCAAATAAACCAAACGTAATACATGAGTAGGCAAGTAATGGCGAAGGTTTACAAATTTGTAAATTGTTGTACGGATCCTGTTACATAAGAAAGTGAAATCCAATGTTTTATTTAACATTTTCATTTTCCGTAACTCAGTTATTCAATGCCTAATGTCCAAGAGTCACCACTGCTTGGAACTGGCATGTATCCTTGTGGGTAGATTAATGAAATACATATCCTTGTGTTTGGGTAGTTCACAATATTGCACTGTCTTTCTCTGCTCTATTTATAAAATAATTCACAGTATTCGTTCCCATTTTTATTGTAATGATTCAAGAATGTCAATTCGTGTGATCGATCACACCAAGAAATTAGTATGATTCTAAAAATACTGTAATAAAAGTTAATGCAACAAAAGTAAATGCATATGATAAGTATATTTTAACATCAAATATTAAAATGTAAACCTGTTTTTCAGATAGTGAAAAATTAAATTATTACAGAAAAAATTGATGATAATATTGATCCTAAATCTTATAATGAATATTGGATGCAGTCGGTTTATAATATTATAAATAAGGTTACCAATGATCGTTCTGAGGCAAAAGAATTTAGCAAATATGTTCCAACGGCTGTGAGTAGTAGTAATCAAAACTGTGAATGAATTTTATATATCTCCCGTAGTCTAAATATAGAACTGCCTAATTGGCTTATTAAGGAAATAATAACTACAATTGTAATGCCATTAACTTTAATCTTTCATATGTGCTTTGACCTGCTCGTTGCAAGCCATCTTCAATATCATATCAACATGTGCAAACAATAATACCGGTAATTACATCTAACTATTGATACTCAACTTACCATGTTCTGTTCCTTTCCACTTTGTTTTCGTATTATGATCCATTTTATTTATAGTCAATAACAATGGGGATAGACATATTTGAGTAACTATTTATTTATTTATTTATTTACTTATTTATTTATCTATCTATCTACGTACTATCTATCTATGTACATATTTAGCTATTTATCTATCTGTCTGTCTGTCTGTCTGTCTGTCTGTCTGTCTGTACGTATTTACATATTTAGCTATTTATTTTTTACTTAATATATTTATTTTTATTTATTTACTTATTTATTTATTTACTTATTTATTCATTTATTTATTTATCTATCTATCTACGTACGTATTTACATATTTAGCTATTTATTTATTTATTTATTTATTTATTTATTTTTGTTTTTCATATGTTTAGTTGTTTTTTACCTATTTATTTAGTTAATGGTTTATTTTTTATTAATTAATTTGTTTATTTATTTATTTATTTGCGTGTTTATTTGTTTGTTTTTATTTATTATTTATATATTTATTTATGTATTTATTTATGTATTTATGTATTTATTTATGTACTGATTTATGTATTTATTTATTTTTGTTTGTTCATGTGTTTAGTTGTTTTTTAACTATTCATTTAGTTATTGGTTTATTTTTTATTAATTAATTTGCTTATTTGTTTTATTTGGTTATTTATTTATGTATTTATATATTTATTTATGTATTTATTTATGTACTTATTTATGTATTCATTTATTTTGTTTGTTTGTTCACGTGTTTATTTATTTATTTGTTTATCTATTTATTTTTTGTTAATTTGTTTGTTTATTTGTCTATTAATTAATTAATTAATTAATTTGTTTGTTTATTTATGTGTTTATTTGTGTGGTTATTTATTTATGTATTAATTTACATATGTATTTATGTATTAATGTATTAATTTATGTATTTATGTACTGATTTATGTATTTATTTATTTATTTATGTTTGTTTGTTCATGTGTTTGTTTATTTATGTCTTTGTTTGGTTATTTATTTATTTATATTTATTTATTTATATTTATTTATTTATTTATTTATTCATTCATTTACGAATTTACTTATTTATTATTACTTATTTTTGTGTTTATGTACTGTATTTGTAGATGGATTGATTTATTTAATTATTTTTGTATTTATCTATTTATTGCTTATATTTTATGTATCTATATATGTATATTAATTAATTAATTAATTAATTCATTCATTCATTCATTCATTTATTCACTTTTACCGAAGAATTATTATTACAAGCATGTGAATCTCGTTTCGATAATATTTTATTTAGATTGAAATTTGCTCCATCCAGATCTTCTGCTTCCCAAATAGTTTCTCATAGCCATATTACAAAACGTTTCTGAAGGCCAATTTCATTGGGACGAATTAGAATTTAAAAAGGAGTTTATTTATTTATTTTTTTCACTGGGATTCCAGAGGAAAACGTCTAATCCAAATATTTTCTTAAAATATTTTTGTACATATTTTAATTCATATCTGATTACAATTATGTTTTTTTATTATAAACGATCTTATTGGGATTATTCTGAACTCCTTAAAATAAAGTCTGACCTGCAAACTTTATGCGATTAAAAGTGCATTTCTTATTTTGTTTGTTCCAAATTTGCGTGCCAATTAGCATCTACATGAATAATAAAGAAAGCCACGGTACTCTCTGCAGGAGGCCTTGCTCTCGCTGATGTCATTACACAGCCTGGCTTCGTAATTGAGTTTGATTTCTAAACGCGTTAACTGCAATTGCCCACCGCCGCTAATCGCATTATTCCTGCTGCTACTGCTTTATAAAATAAGTCTAGACTTCATTTTGCATCTCTCTGTGGGAATGCATACAATTTTCTTAAAGGAAGCTTTGAGGTGCAGAGAATGTTTGCAGTAGGTGAGGTAATAGGAATTATGGAAAATTACAAGGAGAGCAGCTTGAAAAGAAACAGGCATGACACAGTTTATGATATCGTTATCTGTCTCGTGTGGAGTCAAAAAATAAACTGTTTACCCATCACTGTTGTATGTATTAGTGTCGTGCAATATTCGAACATGAAAGGGGATATCAAAAACTACAAACTTCACCCTGCTTCTTAGGCATCCAGCAGTACGTAGGAACGAAGCATGTAAATTAAAATAACTGCCTCAATAATGGTGCCACCTATTGAGAACTACCGGAACTCTTTTAAAGTTTGTCAATTTTTATGTAAGCCGTAAGCATGGATAAATAATAGGATGCGAAACTTTATGAGTTTCCCGTAACACATACTAGAGGCGCTGTTGTAGAAATTGATCTTGCTGCCATCTATTTCTGGGAGGGGCGTTATTACATCTAGCAGCGCACCAAGTAGCGAAAAGAGTAATTACTCTATGCATTTAGAAGCGCACCTGGTGACGAAAATGTTAAACTGTGCAGAAAGTATTCCCCCACCCTCATCGATATTCAAAACTAACGCAATTTAAAATAAAACATTTACGGTTTTATTCCTCATAGCATCTTCTACTGAAAATTATTACCGGAGCCAACAGGAAGATAAAAGAGACGATGTGTTTTACACTACCCGATTAAAATATAACCAGACAGAGACAAAAAATAAAGCAAAAGGTTAGATAATTGGGATTGTATTCGTTGGGTATGGAAAAGTCTGCAAGAACTACTTAGATAGTTCAATTTATTATATTACATTACTTTACAATACATTCAACAACACTATTTTTACAACGTCCATAAACATCACTGTTTAACATACACTGCTTATACACACACTTAGTATCACTTTATGTTCATTTATTAGCAAGTTTCAGTCCGCCATCTTCATCTTCGACTCTCCCGTACAGCAATATCTCGAACGGATAAATAGAGAACTCTCGGTAATGTACCCAACACGTAGTTCTAATATTCACCACCTACGACGTTGGGCGCTGATCACCTTATTTCAAACCCCAAATCCAGATGGTGCTGACCGCAGTTTCGCATCCTATTATATATTTATCAATGCCGTAAGTATGTAAATAAGTAAGTAAGTAAAACTAACATTGAAGACTATGTCAATAAATAAAGCACATCTGATTTCTTTACTATAATAATTAAAACTGAAAATTCAAACGGCTTGCGTTCCAACCAATCAATATCGGTCGGAGGATCTTTAAGAAAACAACTACCTGAAAATCTACATAACAGAATTTATTTTAGTTACTGGAAGTCATATCAAATAGAAATATGTTACTGTTTACATTACAGTCTAAATTTAGATTAAAATCTCTGAAATCTCTTGATTTTCCCTCTCGGGTTACCCATCGAATTCATCACTGTTTACATGACATCAGTTCCATGAGATTTTAGGTGAACGTTCAACAAAAACAAACACCGAGAGTCGAAGCCTATGCGTTCTAGCAGCAGCGTCACTGTGGTCGCTGTACGGAGTACAGAGTCCACTGCCCGCGCCCGGCGCCGAACCCGCGGTAGGTGTGATGTGGAGCCAAGTGCGTAATGGGATCAATAATAAATCAATTACTGTACGCCGAACCCGTGGCAAATAAAACAGCCCTGACTTCAGATCAGCTACATCAATGCTAATATAATTACAAGAATTTATGTGCCTCCCTCTGTAAATCAAGTGCATTAAATCCAGTTATCAATGCTTGTTGTTTATATATACATTGTAATGGCGTCGGTATTTACAGCGGCTATTGTGTGACCCTGTTATCTTCAATTTACTGACTACACCAAGGACTGATCGGGATACGTGCATTGTTTCCAGATAACCGTTGACAATGCGAATTAAGCGTGCGACCGCAGCCGTTTTTAATGGCTTCAAACTTCATTTCCGAGCCAGGTGAACACATGTCTGCCCTGCAGTTAATTTCCTTGTAACTCAATGTTGGCAACAGTGAGCCTTGGTGGCAAACAGAAAAAAAAATAATAAAACGTAGAGACTTTCCTTTATTTTCTGCATTTTTATTGTCATTTTAAAATAAAACATTACTCTCCATAAAAGCTTTCCGCCACGTTTTCGTACTACTCACGCGGCACCTTCTTTATCATTCTCAATACTTCGCAATATTGACTTACGGTAACAGGATATAACATAAAATACATCAGGCCACATTTTTTCCCTGTTAAAACTACTTATCATTTTGAGATTTTAAAACAAATAAGTAACTATAGTAACATAGTCTGTAGTCCTAAATGTTAATAATCTTACTTACTTACTTAAATGGCTTTTAAAGAACCCGGAGGTTCATTGCCGCCCTCACATAAGCCCGCCATCTGTCCCTATCCTGAGCAAGATTAATCCAGTCTCTAGCATCATATCCCACCTCCCTCAAATCCATTTTAATATTATCCTCCCATCTACGTCTCAGCCTCCCCAAAGATCTTTTACCCTCAGGTCTTCCAACTAACACTCTATATCCATTTCTGGATTCACCCATACGTGCTATATGCCCTGCCCATCTCAAACGTCTGGATTTAATATTCCTAATTATGTCAGGTGAAGAATACAATGCGTGCAGTTCTGCGTTGTGTAACTTTCTCCATTCTCCTCTAAATTCATCCCTCTTAACCTCAAGCACCTTATTCTCGAACACCCTTAATCTCTGTTCCTCTCTCAAAGTGAGAGTTCAAGTTTCACAACCATACAGAACAACCGGTAATATAACTGTTTTATAAATTCTAACTTCCAGATTTTTTTGAAAGCAGACTTGATGAGGAAAGCTTCTCAACCGAATAATAACACGCATTTCCCATATTTATTCTGCGTTTAATTTCCTCTCGAATATCATTTATATTTGTTACTGTTGCTCCAAGATATTTGAATTTTTCGACCTTTACTAAGGATAAATTTCCAATTTTTATATTTTCATTTCTGGTCACGAGACATAATCATATACTTCGTTTTTTTTTTCAGGATTTACTTCCGAACCTAAATTTCTTTTTTTTTTTTCCCCTAATCGTTTGTGGATTTTCTCCTAACATATTCACGTCATCCGCATAGACAAGCAGCTGATGTAACCCATTCAATTCCAAACCTTCTCTGTTATCCTGGACTTTCCTAATGGCACATTCCATAGCGAAGTTAAAAAGTAAAGGAGATAGTGTATCCCATTGCTTTAGCCCGCAGTGAATTGGAAAAGCATCGGACAGAAACTGGCCTATACGGACTCTGCTGAGATACATTGTAATTAATCGGGAAATAACAAATTCAGTAAGGATATTACATAAAACTTCTGTCTTAACCGAGTCATATGCCTTTTTGAAATCTATGAATAACTGATGTACTGTACCTTTATACTCCCATTTTTTCTCCAATATCTGTCGAAAACAAAAATATCTCATCAATAGTTTTATTACGCCTAAAACCATATTGATGATCCCCAATAATTTCATCCACATATGGAGTTAGTCTTCTCAAAAGAATGTAGAAGTTGAGGCTTTCGGCTTTGGATATGGAATAACTCTTCTCTGGTCTTCAGCCAGGTGAGTTGCGATGGCTAGCTCCGCCATCTTCTTCAGGGACTGAAAAGAAATAATGTTGGATAAAAATTTGTACGACGTCATTAAAAGTGATATTCGTCGAAAGTTATATTCTAGTGACCATATAATAGTTTTAATAACATATTTTAGAAAAAAATTTCTTCTGAAAGAAAGTGAAATTATTGAGATATAAGTAACATGTTTCTCATGGACTACAGCAAAGGATTGAATGAATTTTTTTACTTAGCCTACAGACGTCATCTAATTCCTGTGATAGTCTGGGAATGAGATATACTTATTTTTATAAATTTGAATGTAATTAATGTAAGAACTTATTCAGTGGGCCATGTTTAGAAACTAGCAGGCTTTGACAATTTGCAAAACAAATGAACTTATAAAGTCAAAGCCTGATGTTCTCTTGTTTTACAAATTGTCAAAGCCTGATAGTTTCTAAACATGGTCCACTGATTATGCTATTTACTCATTGTTGCTATACAGAAATTTCTTATGACAATGTTAAATCCCTAAATCCTACAACCAGAAAAACAGACTGGATTTATATGTACTGTTATTTTCAATATGTTTTAATTGCATGATTATATAGTGTTCCGTTTGCTTTTCGTAGCCTGTAGACACTCTCACAAGAAATGCATTTCTGCTGTTTGCAGAAGCAACTATGTACTTTATGCAATATTAATAAAGTTTCTCTTCGACATTTTCTTAATTACTCTTTCGTTTCACTGCTGCACAATATTGCAGAAATATGCCATTTTCCATGTTTATATGGAGGTCCCCTAACTTTCAGTGTTGCAACTTTCAGTAATTGAAATTCTCTAGTTGCTCATTTGTTTCATTATCTAATACATTGTAGCCCCCGGTGCATCTTTTCTTTTAAAAGCGACTTCTCTTCTTTTTTTGAGATGTTACATTAAATCTTGTGTTTTGAGGTTTCCTTTTGTAAATCCTAACAGAACTTTCTGAAGATTTCATTCTGAAGTTATAACCAGGTGATCTGAAAATAATATTTGAAGATGTATCATGGTGTAAAATTCATTTTTTCTTTCACTATAACGTCATGGTGTGTATGTATACAAGATGTATAAGGAATACTACGCAATATCAGAAATACCAGCTGGGTTAAGCAGGTTATGTATGTCTGATATTTTAGAGATATGACAGGATAGAATTTTACTGGAAAGCGAGAATGTACAAGTAACTGTACACTTTAAGTAACAGATGACTAGAAATTTGTATTTCAAAAATTAAAATAACTATTTCGTTTATATGACGTCATTCCATTTTCGACCAATGAAGTGTAATGAAATTTTGAATTCCAACCAATCACAGTCACACTTTGCGATAATTTTTGCAGCTAGATTTATCGCTATCAATTTATCGCATGGTCGTTCTTTTGTTTAGTCGTTGTCGCCAACTGTTTCCCCGTAAATTGATGAACATTAATACATTAAGATGCAACTACACGGTTAAAACTTTTCTTTCAACTTTAAAACAATGAATGCAAGATTGATATTTAATATTAATTAATATATTTACGCAGTGAAGACGACGTTCAAAACGGCGCACCATTTAGACACAAAATCTTCATGCATCTTAATTGAACGTACCTTTTAAACTTGATTCTTTCAATATTCTTCCCAGATTGCACGCATACGCGATTGGAATATTGAACTGTGTAGATGCAGCTTTAGTTCCGTTACGCACTACAGCGATAATGCGTTTGTCGAGCTATAAAAAATGTTTTCGTGTAACACTGATTGTAACGGTCGAAATAAGACACAGCTGACATTGGTCCTGCTCCCACAGGTAACTTAACTATAATTGTAGCCTATAAAATTTGCATTTTGTGAATAAAATTAAACAATTAATAGAAAGTCAGATGCTCAAATTGATGTAACATCATCACATATCAAACCCAAAGACCTTGTATAGTAATAATGTCTTTGATCAAACTGCCTTTCGTATGGCGTAATAAAATTCGTGTTTTAATTAGGCCTATCTATACAGAGATGGCTTCACTGTGTAGCAACATGTCTCGCTGTGAATACATAAGCATTGGTATATAGCTGTCCCCACTGTTACTGTTAAATTAAATTATGATTTCAGCAGATAATGAAAATGTATTTATGTTATAATAATAAGAGAAAAGTGCAGTACATGGAATTAACATTGTTAAACCTGTATTTCGCATTTCGCAATTGGCATTACTGAATAATAACATCGAATTTCTTTATTGCAGTAATCGATATTAATCTACGGGTATTTCAAGTTCACAATGTCTGAATAGGTTAAATATTCGTTAATATACAATTATTAACATTTTGTGATAGAATTTTAGGGCTATATTATTTAAATTTTTATTTTATTCACGAAATAGTCCTAATAAATGTCACTCGAGGTCTGAGATTTCCCAGGTAAATCTCAGACCTCTAGTGACATTACTACAGATCATTAAAATATCTACTCATTTACCGATTAATTTTACAACACACCTTCATCGTAAATTTTGTTCCCATGTATGTAAGGATCCATATAACTGAATATCAGTTGCAAATAAATTGTGGCGTAAAGAACTTATTATACAGGGTGGTAGTGAAATAGCCTTACAGAGTTTTAGAGCGAATGGTTCATGTTGTATGTAACAAAACAATGTAATACCATATTGGTGGGGAGTTCATGCGCCAGAGCCAAAGGGTTCCTGTCCTTTTATAAACATCAAACATAAAACAGCTAACCACCATTGCCTATCAGTCGATACCTATCCGTAAATATAATAAATCTCTACTACGATTGTTTTCTGTTCACTTTTTCCAAGTGTTTCCACATTAGGAATATTGATAAGGAGGTTTTAAAATATTAATTTCATAAAAAACCAAGACCAGTACTTATAATAGATAATTACCAGACAATTTATGCAGGATGACTTAAGGAAAAGTGAAGTTGTTTCGTATCGGAGTATATGGCAATGTACCTGGCGAGTACAGCAGCGTACAGAACGAATGAACCCCGGTCCGTTCATAGTAACATTGCAACGCAATGTGTGCAGTTGTGTTATCCTGCTCAAGTATTTAGTACGCGTTGAATATGTTGTGCTGATCCATTCATAATGGCAAAACATTAAATTCGGTCAGAGATACGAAATGCAATTAAGAAGTATGAGAGTGACATTTTATGTATTATAAATTTTACTTGAAGCAAGTAAAGCGATCGGTTTGGAAGTAAATCCCAAAAAGACAAAGTATATGATTATGTCTCGTGACCAGAATATTGTACGAAATGGAAATATAAAAATTGGAGATTTATTCTTCGAAGAGGTGGAAAAATTCAAATATCTTGGAGCAACAGTAACAAATATAAATGACACTCGGGAGGAAATGAAACGCAAAATAAATATGGGAAATGCCTGTTATTATTCGATTGAGAAGCTCTTATCATCCAGTCTGCTGTCCAAAAATCTGAAAGTTAGAATTTATAAAACAGTTATATTACCGGTTGTTCTGTATGGTTGTGAAACTTGGACTCTCACTCTGAGAGAGGAACATAGGTTAAGGGTGTTTGAGAATAAGGTGCGTAGGAAAATATTTGGGGCTAAGCGGGATGAAGTTACAAGAGAATGAAGAAAGTTACACAACACAGAACTGCACGCATTGTATTCTTCACCTGACATAATTAGGAACATTAAATCCAGACGTTTGAGATGGGCACGGTTTATGGGCGAATCCAGAAATGCATATAAAGTGTTAGTTGGGAGACCGGAGGAAAAAGACCTTTAGGGAGGCCAGACGTAGATGGGAGGATAATATTAAAATGGATTTGAGGGAGGTGGGATTAATGATAGAGACTGGATTAATCTTGCACAGGATAGGGACCGATGGCGGGCTTATGTGAGGGCGGCAATGAACCTTCGGGTTCCTTAAAAGCCATTTTTAAGTAAGTAATATGTATCGTGTGTAATGTATGTAAAATTGAAATAAAAACCAGAACAACTCAGGCTATAGAGAAACGTTGCAACAGTACATCGCACAGGAAATGCGTTGAAATGAAATCTGAGGAACTATCATCATCATCATCATCATCATCATCATCATCATCATCATTTAGTTGTGCGGGTCTAACGACACGTGCAACATGACGCATTTTCCTCTAAGGAAATTGAGTTCCCCATTTTAGAGTTTTTCTTCAGAAATTCTCTCAATACAAAAACTGTTTAAGCGATAGGCGAAGACGATTCAGCTTCGACAACTTACGAGAATATATCGTCGTTTACTGCAACGCTGGTAATTGCATCAATGATGACGAGGACTGAAGGTATGTACTACAGTACGTTATTTTTCTTTTCCTTCTGACTGTACGGAGATACAGTAGCATGTTGACGTCGTCTGTTTACGTTTAAAACCTGTTCAGCCAATGGTCTGAATGAAAAAAATGTAACATATAGTAAATGTGCACCTACATTCAACGATAAGTCATCCCGCATTCACTGTCTTATAATTACCCAATATTTTATTAATATACAGTATTAAGGGGAGAGGATGGTATTTTTTAAAAATGTTTCCTATTTGGTGTAAAATATTAATTTTTGTATGTAGAGACCTCATAGCTGTGGCAACTCAAACAAATAAAAATATAAAAAAAAAAAATTATTCGGGAGCCCAAATTTGAAAAAAATATACCCAATGCAGGATTGCACTAAAACAGTTATATCTAAACAGTTTTTAAAGATAGATTCAAGCAGTTTTTCACAATGTATTTGCAAAAGCATGTTCTACAAACTGTCTAACAGAATTTTGATATTAGTCCCTACGTTTGTAAAATGAACAATTAAAATTTAATAACAATTGTCTGATTTCCTTTCTTGCAAACAAACGGACGTATTTTGAAAATGAAATCAATTAACAAAATTCTGTTACAGCGAAACGTTTCCTTATAGTCTAAAGAATGTGGGTTCTAAATTTCATGCATGTATCTTTTATAGTTCAGAAATTATATCCATTTTTGTCTGGCAATGCAGCAAAAAAAAAAAATGAAGTTACTGGAAACCGATAAAATCGGGCGTGTGATTTAAAATTCCATAGCGCAGGAAGTTTAAAAATGACGTCTTAACATCCGATAATACAAATACCTAAAAATTTTATGCAATGCATTTATTATCAAAGGGTATTTTAAAGAAAAATTTGTTTTTGAAAATTTAATTTACCGAAACAACAATAAAAGTGGGCGAGTGACTTAAAAATCCATAACGCAGGAAGTTTAAAAATGACGTCTCAACATCCGATAAGGGCACAAATACCCACAAAATGTTATGCAATGCATTCCACACATATCAAAGAGAATTTTAAAGAAAAAATTTGTTTTTGAAAATTTCATTTACCGGAAACAACAATCAAAGTGGGCGAGTGATTTAAAAATCCATAGCACAGGAAGTTTAAAAATGACGTCTCAACATCCGATAAGGGCACAAATACCTACAAATGTTATGCAATGCATTCCACGCATATCAAAGGGTATTTTAAAGAAAAAATTTGTTTTTGAAAATTTACTTTACCGGAAACAACAATAAAATGGGCGAGTGATTTAAAAATCCATAGAAGTTTAAAAATGACGTCTCAACATCCGATAAGGGCACAAATTACAAATGTTATGCAATGCATTCCACGCATATCAAAGGGTATTTTAAAGAAAAATTTGTTTTTGAAAATTTACTTTACCGGAAACAACAATAAAAGTGGGCGAGTGATTTAAAAATCCATAACGCAGGAAGTTTAAAAATGACGTCTTAACATCCGATAAGGGCACAAATACCTACAAAATTTTATGCAATGCATTCCACACATATCAAAGGGTATTTTAAAGAAAAAATTTGTTTTTGAAAATTTAATTTACCGGAAACAACAATAAAAGTGGGCGAGTGACTTAAAATCCATAACGCAGGAAGTTTAAAAATGACGTCTCAACATCCGATAAGGGCACAAATACCCACAAAATGTTATCATTCCACACATATCAAAGAGAATTTTAAAGAAAAAATTTGTTTTTGAAAATTTCATTTACCGGAAACAACAATCAAAGTGGGCGAGTGATTTAAAAATCCATAGCACAGGAAGTTTAAAAATGACGTCTCAACATCCGATAAGGGCACAAATACCTACAAAATGTTATGCAATGCATTCCACGCATATCAAAGGGTATTTTAAAGAAAAAATTTGTTTTTGAAAATTTACTTTACCGGAAACAACAATAAAAATGGGCGAGTGATTTAAAAATCCATAACGCAGGAAGTTTAAAAATGACGTCTCAACATCCGATAAGGGCACAAATACCTACAAAATGTTATGCAATGCATTGCACGCATATCAAAGGGTATTTTAAAGAAAAAATTTGTTTTTGAAAATTTACTTTACTGGAAACAACAATAAAAGTGGGTGAGTGATTTAAAAATCCATGGCGCAGGAAGTTTAAAAATGACGTCCCAACATCCGATAAGGGCACAAATACCTACAAAATGTTATGCAACGCATTCCACACATATCAAAGGGTATTTTAAAGAAAAAATTTGTTTTTGAAAATTTAATTTATCAGAAACAACAATCAAAGTGGGCGAGTGATTTAAAAATCCATAGCGCAGGAAGTTTAAAAATGACGTCTCAACATCCGATAAGGGCACAAATACCTACACATGCAAATCTTATCACAGACGGATGAAATCTTGTACATGTGTTATTATTAACCAGACATGTCCAAAATTTCCTGTCGACAACTCTGAGCTTTGAGTAGGCGTATCGCGTTAACTGAATGTAACTCCACACCATTGAGTACCGTACTTTATTCCTAAAACACCCTGTACATGTGCACACCTACCGTGAAGTGTGGTCGTCGAGCTGCTGCATTGTCCTCTACTTTAACACGACCCTACGCTCTACGCGCCCAAGCTGGTGGTCGCCGGTTCCGCCACTGAGCGGCGGATGTCACCGCGTGACCTTTGTGCGCCGTATCGCGCCCTCTGCAGCCTCTTCTTCACGACTCCGTGCCCCCCGCATTAGTTGGTATTTAATTTCTTATCTCCGCATCCCTGGCGCAGTTGAGCAACACGGATTCATCACATTAGCTGTGCAGGGGAGCGCTATGCATCCTGCAACATTATACCAGGCCGAATTGTTACGGCCAGCCGTAAAAATGTGTGATGCAGCAATGAAAACAACCGCTTTATTAAGCACATTACCTGCCTCGTATTTTTCAGTATCTCCATGGTTACGTCATTACTGCCATCAGCATTGGAAAAATGTTACAAACATGCAAATACACTATAGGCTACATATTCAGGGTGAATCGTAGTGTCGTTAATTTCAGAGGGTTATTCTCCGAGATATTTCAAACATAAAGTTTAACACAACTTTGCTCGTTTTTATCTCCTTTTCGAGATAAAAATTGTTTTATATGAAACATTTCACAGAGTGTTTTGGGAAAGCCATTGGGCAGTAAGAATATAGCTTAAGTACTTTCTCAAGGTTTATACTTATGAGTAGAGCAGTGCAAAGGGAGCAGTTTTTCGACACAACGGCAACAGGGCAAGGGTTGTAAATTCTCCTTGTGTACCCGCAGAGATCTGATTCTGCGGTACACAGGATAGCTGCAAGCAGTAGGTACAGCTTAGTAAAGCAAACGTCAATACTGAAGGAACATGAGAACAGTTCGGTTCTAGTATTACAATGCCTGAGGGGAGAAAATTCGTTCGGCGAAGTTTAAGAGACTTATTTCCGAATATGGTGATATTTTTTGTTGCAGCGAAGATAAACTATTCTGCAAATTGTGTAAAATATCAGTTTCAGTAAATAGAGCATGTAATATTCTAAGACATGTAAATAGGGATGTACACAAACGTGCCCTCATGAAGTTGAAAAAAAAAAAGGCGAAAAATGTGAACAGGGTCATAGTTCTTCATCCGTGTTCCGTGAAGAAATGTGTGATGCGTTTTGTTAAGCATTCAAGAAATATGTCCTGGTGTATCTCTTCCTCCTTCTCCCATACTTACTCGATGGGATTCCTGATTGAAGGCCATCATTTATTACTGTAAATATTTCGACCAGGTCCAGAATGTTATTCAATCATTTGATGTGAAAGATGCATTTGCAATACCAATAGCCCAACGTCTGTTGGTTGATTCAAGCATAAAACAACAATTGGAATACATTGAATCGAATTACGGGTTTATTCGTGATTGCATAATAGCTTTAGAAAAGTCTGGTACAAAACTGGTTGATCAGTTTTTCCTATTGCGAAATATCTGGAAGAAAGTGACTCAAGTAGACGATAAAATTGCTAAAATAATATCTGCGAAAATAACAAATATGTTGAAAAAAATGGTGGATATTATAAAGTTTGCAAGATTAGTGACAGTATTTCTGGAGATAAGGATTCCTTTGAAGAACTAACAGAAGTTTAAAAAATGTTGTACAGGATTTTACGTATGCCCCAGTTGTTTCAACAGATGTAGAAAGAAGCTTCTCCACATATAAGGCCATGCTATCAGATAGACGATAATCGTTTCTGTTAATAACTTACAAATGTCATTTGTTGTGCACTGTAACAATATTTGGAAGAAAAGTGATAACGTATACCATGTGCATTCATAACTCACACTCATTGTAAGGAAAAGAAAAAGACAAAAAACAATAGTTCAAGTGCTTTTGCGAAAAGAATATCATGAACCCGTTACAAATAAACAGTGATTTTGTTTGCGTTCTGTATAAAATCATACATGTAAAGTATATATTATTTGTTTAGGATGAAATGGTTAATTAGTTCTGCAATTTTGATATCTTATTAAAGTATCTGTAGAAAATTAATTGCAGAAACGTTAGGGAACTGTGTCATTTCTATTGTGTCGTGTGTACGTCAACACATCGTGTACATGACCGTCGCTTGTACACAGGGAACACGCCGAGTAACCTCGGAACCCTTGCTATGATGCCAGTCTGTCTGTCATGTGCTCCGTCTGCACTGCTCTACTTTTGAGTATGAGCACTTCCTGTGATTATATACTCGTAACCACTGGAACATACTCATTTTCGTAAGAATAAAGACATTCTACCTAACGAGAATATATACTCATCTCTACAGCCTTCTTGATAGTTTAAAAGTTAGTATATACTCGTGTTACCTATTCTCTTTGACCATATTGCACCGTGATGCTCAGTTTTTTTTATAGACTTTCACATGTTATGCGCATGCTGCAGTGGTTTGTGTTTTGTTTTTTTGTGAATTTTAATAACGGGTAAATAAATAAATAAATTTAATTAATTAAATAAATAAACAAACAAATAAATAAATAAGTAAATAAATAAATAAACATGGATAAGAGAGTGAATCAGATAAGTGACGTTAATAAAACAGGAAACAAGAAAATAGCACTGGGAAATCGTCATTACGGGATGTTGGATGGACATTACAATTCATTTCTAGAATTCCAGTTATGCTATTCTATTTTTTTATTATGGAGAATTATATATATAATTACAAGTAATACCATTTTGCAATTCAAATTTTACAAAATAAACTGTAATTGTTAATTATATTTAACAATACAATCTAACCTTATAATTTGATAGCCATTCATATTTTTATAGGTTATGTTTTTTTTTATGAATAACAAATACGTGTTTAACCTTTTTCACATTCACTTTTGTGAAGCGTTAATGGCTTCTGAAGTTCACGTCTTTTTCAATATTTTTCCATGAGGTACTACACCGTTCATAAATTATGCCATTTTTTTTTATTTAACTTTAAACTGAACATAAATCAACAAGTACTCAGAATTGAGCCTGCTACAAACCATACTCAGAATAACATGAGAACGAACTTATAAATATGAGAATATACTAGCTTTTATTCTTATCAAGCATGAGTAGTCTATATATTCTGTACAAGATGGACGCTAGAGTATATTCTACTATGCTTCCATGTTATGAGTATATAATCAAAAATGAGTAGGTACTCAAATGTTTTTATTCTTACTAACAAAAGTATTTACTAAAAAATGTCCAGTATATACTATATACTCATATTTATTCTTACCACGGATTGATTTAATTCCCAATATGCCCAGTAAATTTAAGACAGCAGTGTATTATGATGATAAATTATTGTAAGAATTTTAGTTTTATCCTTTAAATGTGCAGGAATTTGATCAGAATAAATGTAACTTTTCGTTCTGAAAAGGAATGTTACAAAGTTACATTTGTTCAGATCAAATTTCTGCGCATTTAAAGGACAAAACTAAAATTCTTCATTCACTTATTATCATAATACATGTATACAGCTCTCTTGGACTGACAGCATATTAGAAAATCAGTCAATATCTTTCCCAAAAGACGTTATGAAATGTTTGATATGAAATTATTTTCATCTCCAAAAGAAAGCAAAATCGAGCAAAATTGTATTAAACTTTTTTGTTTGAAATATCTCAAAGAATAACCCCTGAAATTAATGACATTACTTACAGTTCTCTGTGTATACTCGTACGTAATAAACATAATACAAGCGGCAATGCATACAACATATTAAAACACAATATCCAGAGAAGGTATTTGAAGAAAGTCATTGATACTATAAAAAGAATTTCTCCTAATGCAGTTATATAAAACACATTTGAATCTACTCAATAAGAACCAATTCTTAGATATGTTCAACCTTGCATGTGGTTGAGGAATTAGACGCATTTGCCTTGTGTGATATAATTGAAGGGTTCAGAGCCATAGTGGGCCAAGCGCCATTTATTAAAAACGGAGAAAGCAAGGGTTAAAGTTTAGTGAATACCATAGTTTAATGAATACTGACATATCATTTAGTTTGAATGTGTATACTTTATATTACTTGCTATAAGTTTCCACTGAATTATGGTGATAACTTCATTTTAACCCTTGTTTTCTAAGGTTATAGTAAATGGCGCTTGGCCCATTATGGTTCTGAACCGTTCAATTTTGTTTCGTTTCTATGCAGTGAAATCGCTAAGATTGTTCTTAACATATGTGTCAAACAATTAATACTTAATTTCAAACTCCAAAATATTCAGAGCAGTTCTTAACTGAAGGACAACTTTGATTTAGAAGAGATCACTCATGCACAGATCCAAAATTTTGTTTGAAATTTGTAATTGAAAAACGTAGAGAATTCAATCTGGAAACACACTTTTTATCTATAGATTATCATGAGGCTTTTGACTATGTGAACAGAGAATTTCTATTTAATATTATGAAATCCAAAGATATTGTATTTCTTTTACTGAAATATGCAATCATAGATATAAAATCACATAATTATGTATCCTCGTTACAACTCAGATTATCTGACAAAATCACTATAGATAAAGGAGTACGGCAAGGATGTTAATTATAACCACCATTATTCCAAATATATTTAAACGATATTATTGCAAATTGTAAAAGTAAAATATAATTGGAATTCCATTTTAACGCAATAAATAACTCACAACTCTACTATTTGCAAATGACCACGTTTTAATATCCAATTCAGAAAATAACCTACAAAAGTAATAAATATCTAAACTTACAAAAATAATACAAGAATACAATTTAACAATATCTATACAGAATACAAAGTCAATGACACTTAAAAATCAGTCACGGATAAGAAGCAAAATTGTCATAAATAACCAAATTATCGAACAGGTAAATCAGTTTAAATATTTAGGTAATAATCTTTAATATGAAACTGAATTTGATATTAATCATAAATTAAACAATTTCATAAAGGTTGCTGGTATAATTAACAATGTCTTTAAATCAAAACAAACTTTAACTGGAATCCGGATAAGATTGTATAACATATTGGCTCTTCCAACTTTACGGTTGTGAAAACTGGACAGTCAAGGCAAAAGACAAATCAGGAATAACTGCGGCGAAATGAAATATTTAAGAAGAACAACAGGTGGTAAATGGAACGACTACAAAACAAATATAGAAGTTTTTGGAAGAATTGAGAATGACATCAGCCTTTGAACAAGTTTAAATTACAAGTCAAAATACATACAATATATCAGTAGAATGTCCACAACAGGTAGATGATGATGATGATGATTTTGTCAAAAAATTAATATACATACTGTATATAGACATGTCATATTGATAACTGTTAAGATACTTTCTTCAATAAATAAAAGTCTGCACTGTCCATCATAAGTAGAGGCAGTTGATACACCTCCGTAAAACCTTTTTCGTACTTTTGAATTGCTACTATTCTTATCCCAAAGACGAATATCATAGAGAAAAATACTATTGAAACATTCATAAAACAGTATATTGCGATATCAGGTTGTAATGCTCTCTAACAGAGGCGAGGAAAAGTTTAAAAAAAAGAGAGTTTTTTTAATTTCCGCAGATTCCGTTATGCACTTAACGCCCGTGTATTGCATATTATTTTTTGCACAATCATAATTTATGTCTTTATTTTATTTATTGTGTATTTTAGTTATGTATTAATTTTTAATTGAACGTTTGTCAATTTGTTAATGGCAATCTGCAATTTTCTAGGTGGCCGTGTTTTTATATTCTTTTGTTTTATTTGTTGGATACGACTGTATTTTGTGTGTATGCTTTGTTCAAATAAATAAAAAGCTATTGCATTATACGAAATTGAATTATAGAAATATTTTGTATGAAAGTTTAAAATTGAGAACATATTATAGATTATATGAACAACAATTTTGATGATGAAGTAGATAACGAAATTGAAATCTAGAGAAAGGTATGAAAATGCATACAGTTACTTTAAAAAGTGGCTAAATGATAAAAAAGTATTAATGAGGAAACATTTGTTTTTTTTCCATAACATTTAATAATTGTTCAAACTTCACGTTTAATTTTAATGTTAATAAATAAAATTACAGGTTGTTATGTCAGAGTTCTTGTTCTTTTTTAATTTACAAGTGACTGCATGTCAAGTTTGTGGAGAATTTACTTACAACAGCTGTGTGATAAGTTAGCCTACTGTCTAAAAATACCAAGTATCTTGACAGAGGACTCTGTATCAGTAGGTATTGTAAGAATTCCTTAGAGTAAATCATAATTTGCGTGTTTTATCGTCATTTAAGCATAGCACATTAGAAATAAATCAATCTCTTCCTTCTTTAAAAGCAGGGTATAGATCTCTTTACTACAACCATACACGAATGTGTTACGTCAGTGGGATGCCGAGATAAACTGGGTGGAATGTTACAGCTCGGCCGAAAAATGATCTTATTTTCGGGCGTCGCCATGGGGTGAGGGGAAAAGATGCTCATGACTCCTTTACGAATTACCGATACGGAACTCCTTGCTCTATAATGACATTATAGTATCATCGTTGTAAATCTATTAATGTAAAAAATACAGCGGTTTTCACTATACCATTCATTCATTGGCCTGGGTAGCGTAGTCGGTGTGACTCTGGTCTTCTATGCTCGACGTTAGGGGTTCGATCCCGCCCAGGTCGATGGCATTTAAGTGTGTTTAAATGCGACAGGCTTGTGTCAGTAGATTTACTGGGATATAAAAGAACTCCTGCGGGACCAAATTCCGGCACACCGGCGACGCTGATATAACCTCTGCAGTTGCGAGCGTCGTTAAATAAAACATAATTTAAATTTTAAATTTTATTCATTCATTCATTCATATTGTTCTGCCCAAGGGTAGGTCTTTCACTGGAAACCTAGCTTTCTCCAATCTTTCCTATTTTCTGCCTTCTTCTTAGTCTCCGCATATGATTCATATATCTTAATGTCGTCTATCATCTGATATCTTCTTCTGCCCCGAACTCTTCTCCCGTTCACCATTCCTTCCAGTGCATCCTTCAGTAGACAGTTTCTTCCCAGCCAGTGACCCAACTAATTCCTTTTCCTCTTCCTGATCAGTTTCAGTATCATTCTTTCTTCACCCGCTCTTTCCAACACAGCTTCGTTTCTTATTCTGTCTGTCCACTTCATAATTTCTATTCTTCTCCATATCCACATTTCAAATGCTTCTATTCGCTTGTCTTCACTTCGTCGTAATGTCCATGTTTCTGCCCAATACAGTGCCACACTCCATACAAAGCGCTTTACTAGTCTCTTCCTTAGTTCTTTTTTCAGAGATCCGCAGGAGATGCTCCTTTTTCTATTAAAATCTTTCTTGGCCATCGCTATCCTCCTTTTGACTTCCTGGCAGGAGCTCATGTTACTGCTTATAGTACACCCCAAGTATTTGAAGCTGCTATACCATTATTTGCGCTCATCGCATAGACCGAAGTTAATCCCTATATGACCCGAGTTCATAGACATAATCCTACGTCGAAAATAGTTGACCATTGTTAATATTTTAGAGAAAATGTCGAGTCAGAGAGATCTGTGCAAACTGGTTCAGGATATATCCCATTATGAAATCAAACATAGGGGAGAGTTGGGTAGTATCGTACATCGGGTAATATCGGATAGTGAGTTTTTTTCATCAACCACCATATGGTAGTACTTGAATGATATGGTTACGTTTCTGTATGCGACATCACAGAAACGTAACCATGTCAATCAGGTACTATCATCGTGCTGTTTGATGAAAGAAATTCACTGTCCGATATTACCCCGATGTCCGATACTGCCCAACTCTCCCCTAATTATTAATTCCTATATAATACGGAAATCGGACAACTTCAATTCAATTACGTGGAGTGTACGAATAACTCGTCCCATTGTCAGAGAAGTTTTGTCGTCCCCGTGCAAATGTGCAGAGAAATATGGTTGATGGACTTGGCGGAAGCGGCATGATGTTCGTCCGCAGTGGGATAGTGGCAGCCGACCACCGAAACCAGGTTCAATTTCCAGCGCAGGAAATTGAGATGCAGCCAATCTGCCCCCCGCAGGACGGTGCCGTGCTCACCACATTGCAGCATGAGGGCTCTGTTGGCTTCCGCATAAAATTTGCTGAGCGATTCGCATTGTGTCACTTCAATTAATATTTAATGATATTGTAGACATGTAAAAAATGTTACGTGCCTGAGTTTTAATGCACACGCCGAATCAATAGTCTGGAACCACCTCATTTTACAGGGCTTTCATTTAAAAAATTCCACTTTAACTATTTAATTAATTCAAATTTAATTTAAATAAGAACACATCACTGTCGAATCTTTCGTACACTACCTTTAACACTTGAATATAAATAATTGATTAAATGGCGATCTTACTCGTGTTAATTGTTGAGCCGTGCCTACTACCACGGCCGTTTACCTAGTACGTCACTTCATCCGTCAGAGCGCTCTCAGACGTCACAAAATAGATAGTATCAATCCCTTCATTTGTTCTTTCCAAATAATCCTATTGGCCGGGTCATTACGTCTCACGAGGATAGAGGGGAGAGAGTTTACCTGTTTTAACGGAGATACACGGAACGTCACTTGGTTCCGGTACCAGATACACTTAACAAGATTTTGGGCTCTCGTACGCGGGAGATATTCGAAATAATTGGCTCAGATTCAAGCTCTCGTACGCGACAGAAACATTTAACGAGACTTAGCATTTTAGTACGCGGCTTTGTACGTGCTGGAGATGATCAGTGGAGTAAAGTTAAATTGCGTCGTGTGTGTTTGGGATTTTAGTGGATCGTAGTTTGATATATCGTCAATCTTGGGGGCAAGTTTTAGTATTTGCATCGAGTAACATAAACAAATTGTATTGGGAATTATGTAAGGAGATATGACTTGAAATGTGAGTTCATGTCCGAGAGTGAAAATTTCTCACATATGGTTTTAGTGTTTTCCTGCTCCATTTTGATTGTTCAGTTTAGTTGCTATTTAAATGATCCTTGAAATTGGAATTATAGTCCGTTACTTATTACGTGTATCTGTCTCCATCCCTCTCTCTCTCCGTTGGGTAATTTGTAAAGTGCAGAGATTTGTGTTAGATTTGCACAGTTTATGTGAAATATGTGCAATGGGTAATGTTAAAGTCATGTAAATGCTGGGTATTGTCTCTTATTGAGTGTACATGTTTTATGGTTTGGTTAGTCAGACTATTATCCATGGTCAATGGATCATGTATTAAGTTAATGTGCTGGCTGGGTGTTGTGTTCAATTCATACTCAGATAGTTAATATATATATATATATATATATATATATATATATATATATATATATATATATATATTTAGAGAGTGGTTCATGAACATTGGTTAATAGGTTAATATTAGATGGTTTAATCACTTATAGAGCCTTGTGATACTTACATGATTTACATATCCTGGGGATATCATTTCAGATTAGTTTGTCCTATTTTCACTCATCTATTTCATGTTTATTGTTATTTCATTTTTCATTTATGCATATTGTTACTTATTAAATTATATTTGAAATTACACTATTCATTTCTAAAAGTCTTCCACTGCGCATCTTAAAGCAGCCAATATAAGAAAGATAAAGAGGTGTGGATGATCGTAACATTACGTATGTGCGGCTTACAGCTGTTTCGGTGCTTCCTCACACCATCCTCAGAGTCTACTAGATCTCGACGTCATCTCGAACTTCGCTGCCTGTTGTGTGGGTGCGTTCGATTGTTGAAAAGTGTTGAAACGTGGTCAATAAGTATTATTATATTGCAATTAAACAAATTTCGCGTCTGAGAAAAATATTATTTTCAGTAAGCAAGATAAATGGGACGTCCTGTATACAAATGGAATTGCTGAACAGTTGGAATACACATTAATAGAAACAAAACTGATATTCTCGCATTTTGAAGATATTCACAAAGTGGTGTTAATTCGTATCGCAGAAAGTTACAACGTTTATGAACGTATTTCTGAGCAATATTTCATAGCATAGCTACCTCCGCTTGGACAGAGGTAGCTGTATCAAAACTGTCTACATATATGGGATCATATAAATGTCAAGTTTTTTTTCACCATGCCTGGTACGAGTAGATTTGCATCGGGCCTGAATGTCCAGTTCGCAGGCATATTTTAAAATAGCGTGTGTCAATCTGGTATTGCTACGCTTTAATTTTCACGCGGCTGATAGGCTGCATGCCTCGTGGAGCCGAGTTCAGTGCGGGCTGTGTTAATTTTTATGATGACAATAAATTGAATTGTAGAGATTCAAATTAAGCGAGTGAACCCTCGCCCACACTGACGGTATGGCAGGCCAGTCCAATATAATATTAAATATTGGAGCTCATGCATGAATGCAGTTTTGTATAACCAATATTAAAATAACTCTCCATGGAGCAGCGACGCACGAGTACCGAGAGAATCCAGTTCAAACCTCTGTGAATGCAACTGGAGTTTACAAAAGGGAAAAAAAGACGACAAACATTCACACAAGAAGGAAGTGTGGACAGTAAATTAATTAAGGTCAAAGAAAAAAGATAACACTGCGAGATCTTTCACTGCAAACCCGGCATTTTCCAGTTTTCCCTATTTTCTGCCTTCCTCACAGTTTCTGCTTATGATCCAAATATCTTAATACCGTCTATCATACTGTATGATATCTTCTTCTGCCCCGAACTCTTCTCCAGTTCACCACACTTCAGTAGGAAGTTTCTTCTCAGCAGTGACCCAACCAATTCCTTTTTTCTGTTCCTGATGAGTAGGCTTCGAGACTTCGGACCCGATAGAGCAGTTCAGTGGGAAATCTGCATAACGGCGTGCTGAATATAGTGGTAAAGCGTACAGTGGGTGGGGGTACTGTAGAATGAATGCCAACAAATACGCAAAGGAAAACGCTCTGGATTTGAAGGTTATGACGAATAATTTGGTTTTCATACGAACCTATTTTCAAACTGTGTCTCAAACTATTACACGGTTAGAAAAGTCAGAGCAAGAGATGCCGGAAGCCCTCAAATTAGTTGAGGAAATGACAGAGAGAATTAATGAGACACCAAGTACACCGGTTACTGAACGTGTAAAACAGAAGTGGAAATCAATTTTATGTAAAAATAACGGATATGGAACATTGTGTAACATAAACAGTAAATTAGTGGACATAGAGTCACCCGAGAATAAAGGACTGTCTCTTAGAGACTGCAATGATGTTAGGTTTTTCGTTTTGCTCCTATTACGTCATGCGACGTAGAGCGCAGCTTTTCACAGTACAAACTTTGATAAATAACCGAAAAAGATTTACGTTTGAGACACTGAGAATGTATCTTGTAGTACATTGCAGTTCGCTATTGTAACTGCACTGCCTGAAGACGACCAATAGGATAAATGAAAAAATTAAAATTGCTACATGTTTATTTCCACCATTAACACTGTGTATAATTAAACACAAATGCTTATAAAAGACAGCAGAATAAATGCTTTTCACATTCTTTTGACATTGTCATTGTGTAATGTATATTTACTTTCAGAATGTATATATGTGAGTGTTTCCCCATACTACCGTACTCTACTCTAAATAGCAATGTTGTTACCTCAACACAGCTTTCAATACCTGCAGTGAGTCAACAACCTACAGTACATGCACAGTAAACTTATTGTATCGGGTCCAATGTCTCGAAGCCTGCTGATGAGTTTCAGCATCATTCTTTCTTCACCCACTCTTTTCAACACAGTTTCATTTCTTATTCTGTCTGTCCATTTCACACGCTTAATTCTTCTCCATATCCACATTTCAAATGCTTCTAATCGCTTCTCTTCACTTCGTCGTAATGACAAGTTTCTGCCCCATGCAATGCCACACTCCACACAAAGCACTTCACTAGTCTCTTCTTTAGTTCTTTCTCCAGAACTTCTTTTTCTATTAAAAGCTTCCTTTGCCATTGCTCTTCTCCTTTTGACTTCCTCGCAACAGCTCATGTTGCTCTTTGTAGTACATCTCAAGTATTTAAATAATAATAACAATAATAACATTAACAATAATAAAAAAATAATAATCATAATAATCATCATCCGTGACGCTACACCCACGTCCACATGCCAAAACAGAGGTACAGGTTCCCTGTCGTACGAGCGGGCCTTGGCCTTCCTATTGACATACATTTTGATGTGTGAAGAAGTAGTTCTGAATCTGTCTACCCATAACAAAATCATGTTGGAATTCGCCCATGTCGTCCCACATTGAAATGCTGTCGGAAACTACATAAGAACTACTGAATCATTTGAATAATTTCGAGGGAAAAATTGTTCCGGAGCCGGGTATCGAACCCGGGACCTTTGGTTTAACGTACCAACGCTCTACCACTGAGCTACTCGGGAACTCTAACCGACACCGATCCAATTTTTCCCTCTATATCCAAAGACCTCAAAGTTGGCTGACAACCGTCAAGCAACCAACTTCGAGTGCACACTAACGGTGGAGGTCTGTGGATGTAGAGGAAAAATTGGATCGGTGTCGGTTAGAGTTCCCGAGTAGCTCAGTGGTAGAGCGTTGGTACGTTAAACCAAAGGTCCCGGGTTCGATACCTGGCTCCGGAACAATTTTTCCCTCGAAATTATTCAAATCAACTTTACAGGGAGTTATACCTGAAATCTTGATTTGTACTGAATCATTTGTTTTCAAAAACATCTCCACGGGAAACATCCGATGTGATGCGTTCCACGGATCCATTGCAACTGAAATGGCATCAATAATGGCGTTCACTTCCTATCCACCCATCGCTTCTGCCACAGCTATAGTCCGGGTCAGCTTACTTCATACCCTAAGGGTGAAACCTAACCATTTTTCCCCTATTACTACAGATGCTAGTGGATTTTGGTGATTTTCTAGTTTGCAGGTTGAATTTTTTTTTACCAACTTCGTTTACAATTTCGATACTGATAAATACTACAAATGGTAGTGATTTTGTAACTGTTATGTTGGCAGATGAGATAAATGTTGTCAGTACTGGAGTTCCATGAAATTAAAATTGTACTAGATTTCTGAGTCGGTTACTTGAAGCTAGTGAAATTTGAACAAACTAATTAATTAATATTAATACATAATAGTTATTTTGTGTTGCGTTGTTATATTTCAAGACTATAGTCAGATAAGTTTTCGGTGTTAGTACTAACAATTTTATGTGGTCAAACAAAATACATTTATAGGTTAGGTCTCGTAATTCAATTGTTTAGTCAAATCAATGAATTTCATATTGCCAGACAAAATACCAAACATTTTGTTGCCTTTCTCGTATAGTTTGCCTACGAAAATATGTTACTATTTATTGAATTATTTAGAATGACCTTCCAACATAAAGTACGGTACGTAAATAAGTCATTCAGTACGTAGGATCATGTGATATCTGGTAACAGTTGGCAACACTGACAAGACGGCAATATTTGCTGTTTAGGAACTGTTCTTACCTGATCCTCACTATACTTCCAACTTATAAATGTCAGATCTTTTTCCCGGAGCCTGTATCTTGTTTTAAGATATATTGTACTACTGCTTCGACTTTTGCATTCGCTAATTTTTCTTCTCCTATTTCCACCTTAATTTTTTGTCTCACTACTGTTTTTTCCATTAAGACTTCTTCTCTCCACCTCTATCTCCTTCTTCTTCTTCTTCTTTTTCCTCTTCTTCCCACACTTGCATCAGTTTCCAAATTTCCAATAAATGAATATGGACTGAATTCCAGATAATACTTCATGTGAACGTGCCATAATCCAATTTCCACTTAACTGAAATCTCCTGACGAAATTAATGAATATATTAACCACAAATTGGTTTTCACCCGGTGGTAGTTACAGCAAAAAAACGATATGATAGAAAAACTAAATAAATGTAAAGTAGGAATTAAAAAAAAAGTCGACAGAAAACAATAAAACGAGCATTAGACAATATAAAATCACAGACATACAAAGAAATATACAGGGACATCATTTTATTTTTACTTCAATTTTTATTGTACCTGAGTTTTTTTTAAAGTACTTCACTCCCACCCCTTCTACTAGTGAAGTTCCACACAGAACCAAGGCCGCATATAGTAAAGAACACTGAGTTAGTGAGTATAGTACGTTCCAGAAATATGTTCTCGTTTTCCAGTGACGAAAGAGCTTTCAATATTGATTCATATTTTCGCACAGGTACTGTCGTCCGTTTGCCTACGTAGCATCCCGATTTCCCCCACCTGCTTCAGCTCGCCCCTCTGTAAGAGCTGGGCTTCTTAGCTCTTTTCTGAAAACATTAATTTCTGTTAGGATTTGGACGTTTACGTAATATTATACAACTGTTTAAAATAACTTAAATAAAAGAACCTCGTTAAGTAATTAACTGTCATGTAATTTCCCCCCTTTCTAAGATCCTGCGACATAACCACTTGGACGGACAGTAGATAGCATGTCTGAGTAATTTTATCTGTGCGGGTCGGGCAGAAGTGAAGATTGAATTTACAGTACGTAAGTTACTCTTTTATAGAGTAGGTACAGAATTATTTCAACATGAGTTACTAGTACGAAGGACGAAACTGGCAATTGGAATTAGATGCAATAGTCTATAGTGCGATAATATGCACAAAAGAACTGAAGCCTGTATGGAAATGAGCACCCACCATTTTCAAAAATGTGTTTAAATATTCATATTATGATTATTTTTCAATTTAACTTCATTCTCTATATTGTACGCTAATGTGCTGTAGACAGTATAATATACACTGCATAATGAATACGTCCACATGGACAGCTCAGTTCGTGAGTAAAAACACTTATTCTTAATACAGTACTGTACTTTGATTAAAGAAAAACCTAGTGAAAATTATCACACTCAAAATCGCGATGTTTCCTAGTTTACGTGAATGGATGAACTACTTTTCTTCCCTCCTATACCTAGTAAAGTGATTTGTTTGTGTTTTACGCCAGTATCATCGAACTACAGTCATGGAAAGGGGTAGCAAACTGTGTTTCCGGTTCTCTAAAGGTATAGCCAGGTTAATATTAAAAATGTTAGTAAAAATAAAATGATGTCCCTGTATTATAGCACTAAATACACTCTTCACTATTAACTTTTTCAGCATTCCCTGTCTATTCGCTAACCACTACATATTAATTATACTCATTACTGGGTTACCGAAACTCACTGAACTGTCCCTGTAGCTCACTGCACTTCCGTTACGACACACTGCACACACTACTACAGTCTGCTCACTCACTATAATGCACTCAATTTCACTTTAAATCTGATAAAGGGCGAGCATATTACATAAAGTGCATTAGTGGACCTTAAGCCTGCTTTAAAAATAATTTGTGGTCATTGGTATTGTATTGTGTTGTATTAATTTATATTAATGGTGTTCGTACATCGCTTCATAGCTAGAATTTGGAACACGTAGGTAATAAAAAAAATGTTAATAGTACTATAAAGTCTTAATTGAAATATACACAGAAGAGTTTTACAATATACTAGAACAAGACAAAGGTTTAGTGTCTATATTTAATACTTACTTACTTCCTTACTGGCTTTTAAGGAACCCGGAGGTTCATTGCCGCCCTCACATAAGCCCGCCATTGGTCCCTATCCTGAGCAAGATTAATCCATTCTCTATCATCATATCCCACCTCCCTCAAATCCATTTTAATATTATCTTCCCATCTACGTCTCTGCCTCCCTAAAGGTATTTTTCCCTCCGGCCTCCCAACTAACACTCTATATGCATTTCTGGATTCGCCCATACGTGCTACATGTCCTGCCCATCTCAAACGTCTGGATTTAATGTTCCTATTTATATCAGGTGAAAAATACAATGCGTGCAGTTCTGTGTTGTGTAACTTTCTCCATTCTCCTGTAACTTCATCCCTCTTAGCCCCAAATATTTTCCTAAGCAACTTATTCTCAAAAACCCTTAATCTCTGTTCCTCTCTCAAAGTGAGAGTCCAAGCTTCACAACCACATAGAACAACCGGTAATATAACTGTTTTATAAATTCTAACTTTCAGATTTTTTGACAGCAGACTAGATGACAAAAGCTTCTCAACCGAATAATAATAGGCATTTCCCATATTTATTCTGCGTTTAATTTCCTCCTGAGTGTCATTTATATTTTTGTTACTGTTGCTTCAAGATATTTGAATTTTTCCACCTCTTCTAAGGATAAACCTCCAATTTTTATGTTTCCATTTCGTACAATATTCTGGTCACGAGACATAATCATATACTTAGTCTTTTCGGGATTTCCTTCCAACCCTATCGCTTTACTTGCTTCAAGTAGAATTTCCGCGTTTTCCCTAATCGTTTGTGGATTTCCTCCTAACATATTCACGTCATCCGCATAGACAAGCAGCTGATGTAACCCGTTCAATTAAAAAAAATCTTAATACTACTATAAAGTCATAATTGAAATATGTACACAAAAATGTTGCAATACACAGTACAACACAAAGATTTACTATCGATACTTAATATGAGACAGAAATATTCATACATCGTTGTTGAATGTCATGAATTCACCTACAGAATAGAAGGTGTGAGAAATTAAGTACTTTTTTATTTATTTAATTAATTTAATTAATTAATTATTTTATTTATTTATTTATTTATTTATTTATTTATTTATTTATTTATTTATTTATTTATTTATTTAACCTGGTAGAGATAAGGCCATCAGGCCTTATCTTCCCCTCTACCAGGGGTTACAACTACAATATTAAGAATACAATTACAATTATAATTACAATTTATATTAAATTTACAAATACAATAAAAATCAAAGTACTAAAAGATTAACTGATTAATAAAAGCTAGACAGTTTATTGTAAAAGTTAAGAAGAGAGAAGCATTTCTTTTATTGATTAAGTAAAATTTAAACCTACTCTACGCAGTAAGAAAATACTTAATAAGCTTGCTTTTGAACGCTACTAAATTCCGACAGTCTTTAATTTGGCCCTAAATAATCTTATGTTTTGAGTTTCTTTTTTTACATCCATGGGGAGGTTATTAAAAAAAATTTACTGCATACAACGCACTTCTTTTTTTGATAGCTCGATAGACTTGCCGATGGAGTATGAAAGTCATTTTTTTGACGTGTATTTATGCTATGAACTGTTGAATTAGTTACAAAGTTTTCACGATTACATACGAGGAAGATTATTAATGAAAATATATACTGACAAGCCATGGGCATTATTTGTAATTTTTTTAATAGTCCTACACGATTCCCTAGATTTGGCACCTACTATTATTCTAATTACTCTTTTTTGTAGTAGGAATATATTGTTACTATTTGTGGAATTTCCCAGAATATTATTCCGAAACTCATTACCGAGTGAATGTATGCAAAGTATATTGTTTTTAAGGTATTGATATTTACTATCTTTTGCATAGATCTAATAGTAAAACATGCTAAATTTAGTTTTGGGAGTAATTTCAATATGATTTTTCAAATTAAACACATTACCGATTTGTTAGCCAAGAAATTTGGATATTTTTGTCTCTATTTGGGACCTATTGCTAGTTATTGCGCTTGAAATTTGCAAGGTTCAATTTGGGCTGGATTTAAAGCCGTTAGTAAGCCTGCAGTTGGAACATTCCAATCTCTGATAGGCTAATACGGTTCATAAAGGAAACCGTGGTCTGTTGGTCAGCATGCTGGCTTACAGATCTGGAGGTCCCGGGTTTTATTCCCGGGCTCGGCTCTCGGTGAATTTTTCTTGAAGAAGAAAAATTCCCTGGGTGTCTAGAGTCTGGAAATTTGTATGAATGTGAGTGTGCCGGGTTAATATTAATTAACCAATCATCACAAATATAAAAATGCATCAGGACTGTCGCTGGGCAGTAACCTGAACACACGTTTCAGCGTCACATTGTTGACAAGTAACTACATCTGTTAGCACAACCATAAAGCATCTAATAGATGCTATAGAGTTACCAACAACGGGAAAAAAAGGAAACTTTTGTAGTGCCCGTTGAATGCTTTCTTTCCCTCGGTTAATATGAGAGATCTTTCCTTGAAGAGTAATTTTGCGGCGGCAACCTATTCTTCATGTCTCTCTATGTTTGCTACGTCACTATAACTTCATTATAGTTCGCATAACAGAATCATAATCTGCTGTTTAAAATATGAAGTTCATTTTCAAATATTAAACCATTTTTGGATTTATCCATAGTTGTGTGCGGTCTATAAAGTTTGTAATGGCAGGTTTATGGTGAAGCCCGCCCGATGGGAACTGAGTGATGGACAACTTTGTAAATGTGTCGTGCTTATTGGATTAAAAGTTGGTCCCCTGTATTTATTAACAACGCCAAAGAGTTCGGCTTATCATGTGCAAAAAGCCCATTTAGCTCTACATGTCGAATTGAGGCAAATCTGTGACTGATGCGTTATTATTGCCTACAAATGACTGCAGTTTAGTCAATTAAGGCATAATCTGTGCATACAGATGTGAATTGCACTAATAAAGTTCTCCCGGTTATTGAAACTGATGTTATTTAATGCAATGAATGCAATTGCTGTGCAATGCAGTTCAAGTTGGCGACGAAATTTAAGAACTGTCGGAGAATGATCATAGGGCTGATTTTTGTCATGTCTACTACGATTTAAATCTGCAAACTTGCGTGTATGGAGTTGAGACTGTGAATTCAGAAACCGATTCCGCATTCATTCTTTTAGGGCCGATTGTATAAACCATTTAATCTTAGATCAGAGGTTAAATTGATCCTTGTTTCAGCTGAACTTGGAATTTTGTGTTGTATAAAGTATAATCTGAGATTAATTTGTCTCAAACTAAAGTCAACTTTGACTGAAGAAATTTCTCCGATTAAGTTAGATGATCCAAGTTCAGTTATTTCTTTTCTGTTTGAAATATACGAGTGACAGATTGTGCAAATAAAATATCCCTTATTATTAATATTAATAGATATGTTAGGTACATTTATATATATTTCTTTCAATTTCTTGCCTTAATACACAAACTTTCTTATATTTTATAAGGCTTTATCGTGTTCAGCAGTATCAAATAACATAACTTATAATTATATTATGTTTATAACAACCATTAATTATTAATGGATATGATAGGTACATTCATAAATGTTCAATTAACTGTATTACTAAACGAAAATTGTGGTTTTATAAAGCTTTATTATGTTTAGCAGTATCAAACACCATAACATGATAACAACTTGGAGAACAGTCAGCCTTCTTCTTATTGTCCGCCATTATTTACATTGCACAAAAAAACCACTGTCTCCAACAGAGTGTAATACGGAAAGTCGCCAAAAGGTAGTTGTAAAGTCGCTATATTTCTCATTATCAACAAAGAAAGCTTACATTTTGTCACTATGGGGTGCTAAAAAGGTCACTAAATCCCTATTTAAGCAATATAACAGTTAAAAGAAATTGTTGTTAAAAAAAAAGAGTTAAAGTCGCTACATTGGCAACACTGAACAAACCTGTATAACACGGTCCGCGCATCACGTATTTCACCTGTTTATGCGATGTTGCCAAATCCTTTTCACGTGAACTTAGATTGCATTTGAACCAAGGTAATTTGATCGCAGAAAAGTTTTATACAATAGAAGAAGTGTCTGAACTCGGTTCACTTTTCGATCTTCGATCAAAGTTGATCTTTAGTCAGGGAGTTTTATACAATCGGGCCTTAAAATATTGTTCCTTATAAATGATTGGTTTATTGGCAGACTTACTCGTGTTAAATTACATAAGCAACTGTGGCTTACAGCTGTTTCGGTGCTTCTTCACACCATCCTCAGAGCCTACTAGATCTCGGCGTCATCTCGAACTTCACCGCCTGTTGTGGGGGTGCGTTTGCGTGTTGAAAAGTGTTGAAAAGTGGAGTCAACTAGTGTGTGTGTTCTGAAATTGATCTGTGTATTGAGAATTTGATCGGGGTGTGTTTTAGTGTGTGTGTATATTTCATATTGTTCTAGTGTGTTGAGTTTTTGGTTTTTGGGTTGTATGTGTAGGATTTCAATGTCTGTATTTATGTTATTGTATGTGTGGTTAGCATTAGTTATGTGTTCGGCGTATGTAGATGTATTGTGTCCTCTGGTTATTGCTTTAATGTGTTCTTTGTAGCGTGTTTGGAATGATCTGCCTGTCTGTCCAATGTAGAACTTGTCGCAGATCATTCCAAACACGCTGTGAATACTTTATGTGTGGAACGTTTCATTGCTCTATGTATAGCCATTCTGGAGGAATGTTATTTCTAGTAAGATAAAATTTAAAAACTCTGTTTTGGTGTAAAATTACTTTTTTGCACGATCTTTTTTTTTATTATCTACAGTTATTCTTGTTAGGCCTTGAAAGTTAGAATTCCCACACCGGAACTTGTTGCTATGGAAACCATTATTCATAACATAAAACTAAATTGAAATAGACTCATTACAGTACACTTATTGTTACTTAGTTGTCATTACAGTGTAGTTTTGCGAAGGATTTGGAATAATATTGCTCTATATTTTCAATGAAAAACTTATTATTGTATTTGCAATTTTAAAAACTTGATCATGTAGAAAATGTTGTACAATATACGTTTTTCAAGTGCATTACAAGGTCTCGGAATTTCAAAAACTCGCTCTGCTGGTTTTTTTAAACTTATTCTCGATTTGGAAAATGGACTTCCCAGCTTTCTATCGTAATGCACATTGTGACAGCCGGGAGTCGATCGTGCGTCCCACAGAGGGCGGGGAGCGCGAGAGACGGGCAGCGCGGCGAGGGAGGTTGCGCGCGCATCTGGTGCATGGCATTTGCGGTGTAGTACGAAGCAAAGGGGACGAAAAGCTGCAGGTGTTTCGCTGTGCGAGGTGAAGTGGGGGACGAAACCTCCCGAACAGAATCGTCCAGGAAGAAGCAGCGAGAACAGAAATCTGTAGAAGTAGAAATTTAGAGCATCGTAGTTTCTGGAAACTATAGTTTAGTGATAAAAAGAAGACGCGAAAAAGGAGCCAGTCAGTCAGTTTGTTGTTGGTATTGGACAGCGAGTTCAGCAGTGCCCAGGAGTCTAGGGTTCGACACGCGAGTGAACTTGAGCAGCGTCCAGGCGGAAGCAACGCGGTTGGAAGTCTTGAGTTCGAGTGCAGTGGACTGTCTCCAGAAGTCTTGAGTTCGAAGTTCAGTGGACTGTCTCTGCAAGTCTTGGGTTCGATATACGGTGAACTCGAGTGAATGAGCTAGAAGAACTAGCCAAGGCAAACGAGCTGTGAATTGAGAACTGACAGTTCTGATTTGTAAATAGTGCTTTGTGAACATTAGTTGAGATTAGGAGTACATTGTTGTTCTCAATAATCCAAGTGGATTGTCATTGTCGTCTGTGGAGTGCAATAATGAATACTGTGTTGATGTGTGGACTGAAATACCCATTGTTGACGGGAGTGTTTAAATTCAATTATAGGAAGCGATTATTGTTGTGTAGTGATGGGTCGTTTGCGAACGAACTGACTCTTTTGAACGACTCTCTCCTTCAGCTCGCGACTCTCAACCAGCTCACAGCTCGTTTCACGACTTCCGCTCTCGAATAACCAATGGCATTCATTGCATGATCACGTGACATCTATAGCTACTTTGAGAAAGACAGAGAAGGTGAGACCGCGCCATACGCCAGTAGCGGACGGATGTGGAACTAATATTACGCGGCTTTCTATCAACTGATGTGTGTGTAGAAAAATATACGTATAACATTATACAGGGACATCATTTTATTTTTACCAACATTTTTAATATTAACTTGCCTATACCTCTGGATCAACGCCGTTTGCTACCCCTCCCACGACTGGAGTTCGATGATACTGGCGTAATATACAAACAAATCACTTTACTAGGTATAGGAGGGAAGAAAAGTAGTTCATCCATTTACGTAAACTAGGAAATATTGCGCTTTTGAGTTTGATCGTGTTAATTACGTTTTTGTTTAATCAAAATACAGTACAGTATTAACAATAAGTGTTTTTACTCACGAACTGAGCTATCCATTCAGACGTATTCATTATGCAGTGTATATTATACTGTCTACAGCACATTAGCGTACAATATAGAGAATGAAGTTAAATTGAAAAATAATCATAATATGGATATTTAAACACATTTTTGAAAATGTTGGCCATTCATTTCGATACAGGCTTCAGTTCTAATGTGCATATTATCGCACTATAGACTATTGTACCTAATTCCAATTACCAGGTTCGTTCTTCATACTAGTAACTCATGTTGAAATAATTCTTTACCTACTGTATAAAATAGTACCTTAAGTACTGTAAATTCAATCTTCACTTCTGCCCGATCCGAATAGATAAAATTACTCAGACATACTATCTATTGTCCGTCCAAGTGGTTATGTCGTAGGGTCGTAGAAAGAGAGAAAATCACGTGACATTTAATTACTTAACGAGGCCTCTTGTTTCAGTTATTTTAAACAGTTGTATAGTATTACGTACACGTCCAATTCCTAACAGAAATTAATGTTCTCAGAAAAGAGCTAAAACAGCCCACCACTAGCTGGCGAATAAAAGCTGGTAGGGGGAACCGGGATACGAGGTAGGCAAAAGGATGACAGTACCTGTGCTAAAAAAATGATTCAATATTGAAAGCTCTTTCGTCATTGGAAACGTGAACATATTTTTGGAACGTACTGTTTACTGTGACAGTAAGGCTACTAAGGCGGTCTTGGATCTGTATGGAGGACGGTTGAACTTCATTAGTAGAAGGGGTGGGAGTGAAGTACATTCAAAACTCAGGTACAATAAAAATTGAAGTAAAAATAAAATAATGTCCCTGTATAAAGTTTATGTTGCAGGCTTTGTTTTTTCATCTATTTTGTTTAACGTAATACGATTGTCCTGTTATCCTTCTGATTCCTAATATCGTAGATTAGACTATTATTGACAGTTTTGATATGTTTCGCAACCAGCTCTTGAACGATGTCGTTCGCGAGATGTCTGGCCCTTTCGTGAACGAAAGAGCTGGCAACTAGCTCGTGAACGAACTGACTCTTTTGAACGACTCTCTCTTGGGAGCGCAAGCTGACGAACTAGCTGGACCCATCACTATTGTTGTAACAATATGTTACATTATTGCTTGAATGAAAGTAGCAATATTAAAGTTGATAATATACATCCTAAATACAGCAACCACTTATGTGGGATAAACTGAATTTCAAACTTAGAATAAGAATATCGCGACGAAATCTTTTCTAGAGCCTTCCTCAAGAATCAATAGATTTTTTGACACCATATTTAGAAAATAAAGAAAGTGAATAAAATTGACAAAGCTCAGTAGCGCGTCGCTTTAAGTTAAAAAAAAAATCGCGAGTGAAGTTATACGAAGATAGAAAATTCAGTGTCGAGGAATATGCAGCGCAAATTGCAGCAGGCGTGTAATAAACGGATACCTTACGTTCAACATCCTATTCTGAGAGACGTATTTACGTGTAAAACTTTCGGTTATCTCTCCGATACAGCCTGCCCACAGCTTGTTGCTTGTTGGTTTGCTTGATTGTTGTTTTAAGGTTTTGTCTACTTTAATTTCGATTTCCGCATTTGCCTGTTGGCTTGCTTGTTTGCCGGTTGGTTTGCTGTTGTACCCGGTACCTTGTTTGCTTAACTGTTGCTCTCGTATTTGTTCATTTATCTGCCGGTTTTGTTGCTTACCTGTTGGCTTGCTAGCACACCTGTTCTCTCTCCTACGACTTGTCTATTTTCCTGCATTGTTTTCGCTACCTGGTTTGTTATTCTAATGTTTAATTGTTTTCTTCATTTCTTTCCAATTTTTAATTGGTCGCTTTATTGATTGCTATGGTTATCTAGCATATGAGTGAAATGAAAGTGATAGTGCCAGCGAAATGGATTCAGAGTCCATCGCCGAAAGTTACCCAGCATTTGTTCTTACAAGGGAAGGATTTCGGTTCGAACAAGAATTTCGTATCCAAAATTTGTATACAGGCCCATCTTTACATCTCTGTAAAGCTCCAAAAAGCATTCGTTTTTGTAATGTGTGGTTTGTCTGTTAGAGCACTGTACAAGTTGAGGGGTGGGGAGAGCACTGCACAAGTTAAGGGGATGGGACACCTTACCCGTAATCCTAGCCTAGCCTAGAAGCTAGTGCGAGTGGTAAAATGTCTAGAGCCCATTTAAGAACTTTTTTCTCCAACGTTCTGTCTGAAAATATTGCAGCTAATCAAAAATGTAGACTGTTGTGTGAGTGATTGAATGCGCACAAGGACACAACCTTAATAAATGAATCATTCCAAGGCTAGGAAATGGAATGTATGATCATTCCACCTAAAAAAAATAAATATATCCAGCCTCTGGATATCTTCTTCCTTAGACAATACAAAATATATGCTCGGAGGATAACAGATTGCATAAGGACTCTTGCAGAGAATCCAGAACTTAACTTGGAAATCGAGTGTTTATAATGAAAATGCACTCTGTTATTCATAACCAGTTGTCTGCTCCAGTGTACCGCCCTATGCTTCAGTATTCCTGGCAGTCAGCCGGTTACGTGAATCCTGGACAAGTCTCGG
Organism: Periplaneta americana; assembly: GCA_025594305.2. Lineage (NCBI taxonomy): Eukaryota > Metazoa > Arthropoda > Insecta > Blattodea > Blattidae > Periplaneta > Periplaneta americana. Next base: position 206,078,831 of record JAJSOF020000003.1, on the reverse strand, counting down.
ACTTCAAAAATGTAATTCAGGTGGCATTTGATTGTTCAGCACTGGAGTGTGGTTCAGCAGATTGTTCAGGTGTTGCTTCTGCGTGTTGTGCTTATTGCTCTGCTCCATGCTGTTTCATGCATTTTATAGAGAATCCTCATGTACATTTTTAAAGAAGTGTATTGACCAATACCAACCAAACGGAGATTTACACAAATGAATGCTTTTAGGGTCTTCATCACCATTATGAGGTAAGCCTCTGTACAAATTTTTAACCAAAAATTCCTGTTCGAGCCGAAACCCTTCCCTTGTTAGTGTGTTGAAGAAAACCTCAGAAAAACCTCAATCTCGTTTGAGGTCCCAACCAGAATTTGAACACGGTCCCACTATTTTCACAGTCAGACTTGCTAATCTTAGCCCAGAACTGTATGGACTTTTTTCTTATTCCCTTGATACTGTACATGCTATTTTTATTTTTTTTCCTATTTGCTCTCGTCTCAATGAAAGATTTCCTGTATTAGTTCCCGTTGCAGCTAAAGCTGTCATAAAAGTAATTATTTAGAATTTCTTCAGTTTAGTTTAGTTTATTTAAAAGTCCTTAAATAATATAAACTTACAATAACCTTAGTTAAAGTTAAATTATTTACATATAAAGTAGTCCAAATTATTACATTCAGCAGAAATATTGACGAGATTACGAAGTACAGCAGACGTTCTCCTTTCCTTTCTCAATCCCAGGTATATTGCATTTTATTGGCTTACATTGTATCCCTCGTTTTATGATTTATTTCGCTAGAGGCAGGCGTAATAGATCAACTATTGATCAGATTTTTTTTTGTATTCGACAGATATTGGAGAAAAATGGGAGTATAAGGACAGAGTACATAAGATATTCATAGATTTCGAAAAGACATATGACTCGTTTAAAAGAGGAGCTTTATATAATATTCTTATTGAATTGGTATTACCAACAAATTAGTTCGATTAATTAAAATGTGTCCCAGTGAAACGTACAGCAGAGTCCGTATAGGCCAATTTCTGTCTGATGCTTTTCCAATTCACTGCGAGATAAAGCAAGGAGATGCACTATCACCATTACTTTTTTAACTTCATTCTAGAATATGCCATTAGGGAAGTTTAGGATAACAGAGAGGGTTTGGAATTGAACGGGTTACATCAGCTTTTTGTCTATGCCGATGACGTGATTATGTTAGGAGAAAATGCACAAACGATTAAGGAAAACACGGGAATTTTACTGGAAGCAAGTAAAGAGATAGGTCTGGAAGTAAATCCCGAAAAGACGAAGTATATGATTATGTCTCGTGACGAGAACATAGGGCCTAGTACGAAGTGGAAACATAAAACTTGGAAATTTATCTTTTGAAAAGGTTGAAAAATTAAAATATCTCGGAGCATGATACTATAAATGATACTCGGGAGGAAATTAAACGCAGAATAAATATGAGAAAAGCCTGTTATTGTTCGGTTAAGAAGTTTTTGTCATCCAATCTTCTCTCAAAAGACCTGAAATTTAAAATTTGTAAAACAGTTATATTACCGGTTGTTCTGTATGGTTGTGAAACTTAGACTCTCACTTTGAGAGAGGAACAGATTTTAAGGGTGATTAAGAATAAGGTGCCCAGGAAAATATTTGGGGCTAAGAGGGATAAAGTTACAGGAGAATGGAGAAAGTTACACAACACAGAACTGCACGCATTGTATTCTTCACCTGACATAATTAGGAACATAAAATCCAGACGTTTGAGATGGGCAGGGCATGTAGCACGTGTGAGCGAATCCAGAAATGGATATAGAGTGTTAGTTGGAAGGCCGGAGAGAAAAAGACCTTTGGGGAGGCCGAGACGTAGATGGGAAGATAATATTAAAATGGATTTGACGGAGATGGAATATGATGATAGAGAATGGATTAATCTTGCTCAGGATAGGAACCAATGGCGGGCTTATGTGAGGGCGGCAATGAACCTCCGGGCTCCTTAAAAGCCAGTAAGTAAGTAAGTAGTAGTATATAATTTTGAAAAATGCCTAAACATATGTGAGGAAGGAAATGTAAGTCCGTGACCCATTTCATTTAAGACTCATCCCGACATTTGTCTTAGCGCCTTAGGAAAACTATGGAAAACCACAGCAAGGATAATCTGTTCCAATTTAGGAGACTAGCGAATTGACTGTGAAATTGCTCTATTAAAATGTAGCCCAGCCGTCCCTAAGGCGTGATGTGGAAGGGCTGGTGTTATGGTTGTTTGTAATAGACCGAGTTGTACTTCACGACGAGATAGTGGTGATGGAGTGTTTCTGGCATAAGATGAGGCGGTGATGAGTCTGATGGTGTGCCGTACCTCGTGAAAATCACAGAATTGTCGAGCGAGTTTTCATTCGTTCTCTGCGAGGTCCGACACAATTCAGAGCCCGCATTGATTTCCATTCATGTGGGCAGCATCACCGCTCCGTATTTAAATGTAGGAATTAGCAGCCCCTAAAATGTCGAATTCTGTACGTGTTTTCAGCCGTGTACACGGTTTAAAAATTGTCTACTACAAAGTCATTAAGCCGATTGATTTATTAATTTCTTTGAGGAATGTATTGATTTCCTGCAGACTACCTTCCATTCAGCTATACAATGGAAGCCGTTGTTAAAGGCGGTTTTTTATTTAACGCTAGAAGCTGTTGGGAATGAATGGCGTTAGTGAGGTCCTAATGGAATTATTTACACTTAGTACAGTCAATAATTTCGTACGCCAGCGGCTTGCGAAGTTGATTTGCAATTCACACTCTGGAAAATAAAGTACACTGACCAGCAAAATAAAAACTGCACTATGGCAAATATCAACGTAATTAATCAAACATAAATAATTGATTAAATGGCGATCTTACTCGTGTTAATTGTGTAAGCATGTTCGGCTTATAGCTGTTTCGGTGCTTCTTCACACCATCCTCAGAGCCTATTAGATCTCGGCGTCATCTCGAACTTCGCTGCCTGTTGTGTGGGTGCGTTCGATTGTTGAAAAGTGTTGAAATGTGGTGTCAAATAGTGTGTGTGTTCTGAAATTGATCTGTGTGTTGAGAATTTGATCAGGGTGTGTTTTAGTGTGTCTGTATATTTCATATTGTTCTAGTGTATTGAGTTTTTGGTTTTTGGGTTGTATGTGTAGGACTTGCATGTCTGTATTTATGTTATTGTATGTGTGGTTAGCATTAGTTATGTGTTCGGCATATGTAGATGTATTGTGTCCTCTGGTTATTGCTTTAATGTGTTCTTTGTATCGAGTTTGGAGTGATCTGCCTGTCTGTCCAATGTAGAAACTGTCGCAATGTGAGTTTGTATACGCCTGTGTGGTTGTATTTATTTGTTTGTATTGTTTGTGTGTTGAGATGTCTTTGTAGTATGTTTTCTGTTCTGTATGCTATGTTGTATTTCTATTTTCTGAATGAGGATGCGATCTTGTGTGTGGTTTTGTTTTCGTATGTTAGTGTGATGTATTTCTTGTGTTCTTGTGTTTGTGTTGTGTTTTGTGTGTTTTTGTGTTTGTTGAGTTTTTGTTTTGTCTTCCTTATGATGATGTCTATTATGTTTAGGTTGTATCCGTTTTCTTGTGCTATGTATTTGATTGCGTTCACTTCTTCATTGTAGTGTTGTTGGCTCATGGGTATGTTGAGTAATCTGTGTACCATTGTCCTGAATGCAGCATGTTTGTGTTATGTGGGGTGATTAGATGTGTTGTGTATGTGTGTGGTAGTGTACCAAAGATTCGATATGGATAATCAAATATTTTCCCACTATTTCTACTTTCAGGTTTCTTTCGTGACAAAATTCAGTCCTAAAATTACTGAAAAGCCTAGACAATTTCCGCCAATCAGTAGCAATGAATATGGCAATGGTTAGGAACCAAGTTATTAGGAAGCCACGAACTTTAATACTGGAAGGACATTAATTGCGCACAACAGTCTATGATGCATACCGGGGGTTGGACGCTCATAAACCACCCTTTGACAAGGGAAATCCCTCAGGTGAGAGAATAAAATACAGCTCTCTGTACAAAATGTATGGGAAGGGTGGGGAAATGCTTTAATGTGGTGTTACATTGATATTTAGCATTGTTATGTTTTTCCCTGTCTATGAATATTTGGTACCAGGGGCGTACGCGGGGGAGGGGTTATCGGATTTGGATCTCCACCTTCCGTTGAACTTTAAAAAAATTGCATACTATATTTATATTTGAGTATTTTTTTAGGTGTAACCGTTTTCCCTTCTGTAATTTTTAACTGTCAGAGTAACAAAATCTACATCGACATAAGACTTAGTCCTCTTACCCCTCCTTCAATATAATGCCTGCGCTTGGTGCTAGGGCACGTTCGAATTACTGTCTAACAATGCTATGAGATCTACCGCTTAGGACCGAACTTGTAATAAAATGAAGCAGACACAATATGAAATTTTCCCTTTTACATACGAAGATATTTTCAACCGCAGGTTTTATTCATTGTCGTTGGGTGGATTTATCCCATAAACTGCAACGTGTTCATAATGCGTGTGTTCGTTTCATTTGTAATGTCCGCTACTACGATCACATTTCGCCTTCTTTCGATAAATTATTGTGGCTCAGGTTAAATGAGAGGAGAAAGTTACATTCCCTTTCTCTCTTATACCGAATTTTGCACACCTCTACTCCCTCTTACTTATCTGTCCGATTCCACAGTCTTTCTCGGTATCATAACTTAAATACTCGGTCACAATATGACAACACGCTAGAAATACCACTGCACACATCATCTCTTTATTCTTCATCTTTCACTGTTGCTACTTCTCGTCACTGGAATTCTCTGCCGCCTGAAGTCAAGGGCTGCCGAACTTTAGTTTCTTTTAAATGTAAATTAGAAAATATATTATGATGAGTTGTCAGACCTAACGCGTTGCAAATATTTAATGGAATGTGTTCCACTGTATTTATATATATATATATATATATATATATATATATATATTTTTGTTTCTTATTTTTATTATCTAAATCGTGTTTATTTATCACTTAACACCAATATGTATCCCACTGTGTTGTTGTTTTTCATTATTAATCTATTTTTGTGTACATTTTATTCAATTGTCGGTTTCTGGTTTAATTATGTGAATCCTACTTACTTCTAATCTAATACTAATATGTGTACTAATGTATTTATTTTTATTTTTACTGTGTACATTTTTTATTGAATTATCGGCTTCTGTTTTTATGTGATTCGTATTTGATTCTAACAACATTAATATGTATTCCACAATGTTTATTTTTATTTTATGAGGTAAATTTTTATGTAACTACCTCTTTTCATCTCATTATGTACCTAAATTGTATCAGTATGTAATTACTTAATTCCGATCCAGTTGTATGTTCAACTATGTAAGCAAGTTTTAATCCTGGTTGAGTATAAGAGAAGGCCTTACGGCCTTAACTCTGCCAGGCTAAATAAAGCCATTATTATTATTATTATTATTATTATTATTATTATTATTATTATTATTATTATTATTATTGCTGTCGAAATGAAAAGTAGGTGAGGAATGGGTGACTAATTTCTAGACACCTCTGTCTGAGACAGGGCTCCTTGTCCTGAATTTAGGACGAAGGGACCAACAGCTTTGCTTCCTTCCCGAATAAAAATATATAAAATAAATTCTACCTTCATTTAAAATCCATGACCTCGACCGGATTTGAACCTGGCAACGTCAGATCCAATAGACAACATGGAAACTGCTAGGAATGGCATGAACAGGGGGCAGTAAATGATCATGTTTGATTTTGCCGTGTTCCATCTTCATTGTGCGAAACTCAGATAAGTGGCTATGCAGCTATTACTCCTCTGGATGAATAATTCTTGCCCTACACATCGCGGAAAGCAATAACGAGTGGGAATAGCAAATCCTTCCAGGCAAGCATTCCGAAACGGACACGAACATGTGAACGAGGCAATCCGACACGGGTTTTAGGCGCTCAGATGGCGGCTAGATCTGCAAGGAGGAATTCCACTCAGGAATGTTCTTGTTAACTTTGTTTACAAGTCCCTTCGAGCATATTTTGTTTGTGTTTATTGAGAGAAATCACGCGCTTATGAACTTTCTTTTTTACTTTTCTAGTAGAATCTCGTTTTACGAGCTTTATCTTTTGTTTATTTAGAAAAATTCTTGTTTATGGGCTTTCTGTTTTGTCTGTTTAGAGAAATCGCGTGCTTTATCAACTTTCTCTTTTCTTTGTTTACAAAAATCACGTGTTTCATGAAGTTTTTCTTTTGTCTGTTTAGAAAAATAACGTGCTTTGTGAAGTTTCTCTTTTCTTTGTTTAGAAAAAATATCGTGTTTATGAGCTTTCTTTCCTGTCTATTTAGAAAAATCACGTGCTTTGTGAGCTCTCTTTTTTTGTCTGTTTAGAAATGTCACGTGTTTCATCAACTTTCCCTTTTGCCTGTTTAGTAAAATAAAGTGTTTTTTGAGTTTGTTCAGAAAAATGTCGTGTTTATGAGTTTCCTTTTGTGCAAAAATGTACCTCTTTTGGCTCGGAATGCAAAAATGAAAATTTTACACGCCGTTTAGAAAAGGCAAAATGAAATTTAATTTTAAGTAATGTAATAAATTCGTTATGGTATTATTTATTTATTTGTTTGTTTATTAATCAATTTATTTATTTATTTAATTATTTAAATATATTTATATTTATTTATTTAATTATTTATTTATATATTTCTTTATATGTTTAATTATTTAATTATTTATTTACTTATTTATTTTACATACTTATTTATTTATTATTTATTTATTTACTTACTTAATTTCTTAATTACTTAATTACTTACATACTTATTTACTTACTTATTTACTTATTTATTTATTTATTTATTTATTTATCTAACAGGGCAAAGTCCCAATTACAATAGACAGTACAAATATTTGCTTAGAACATAAAATTGGAGATAACATGAAAACATAGATAAAAACAGATACAAATGCAAGGTACATGTGTAGAGTGTTGATGATGTTATTAATATAAACCCGCACTATATAAAGTTTAGGGTAAAACACAAATACTACCCTGTCTCATATTACAAATCCATTTTTAAGTAATATACACTAATAGAATACAAAGATTATTCTATATTATTATTGCACTTCTCTGTACCCAGTGGAAATACGTCGTGTTTTTCATTAACACCCTGTATGTCGCTATGTAAAACAGATTATTTCCCTTCTTTAATATCTTACAAAATCTAGAATGCATTGATTGTGCAAAACATCCTGCGTAAGATGTGTGTGTACGTGCGCATGCGTGTGAGTGCGTGTGTACAAAACCGTAGGCTTCATATAAATAATTGACGATCAATATTTCGAAGCAAACAGTATGCTCTGTGGCTGGTTGAGGTGATGTTTACAGGGAAGCTCAGAGTGACTGTCTATTAACACTGCAATGTAGGCCTAACTGCGTGCGGGAATTTACAGATTTCAGATTTTTGTTTGCCCGACGTAAATAATGGCGAAGTCCCCTCGACCGCGATTTAATAACAGATAAGTTGACTGGCTTTTATTATGTACATTGCGTACTTTCGTGGAAAAATTAATTGCTCCCATTCTCCAGCACGATTTGCGAGCGATAGCCTTAATATATTACACAAAAAAAGCAATAAAACTTCGTTACGTGTCAGAATTATTCTGCTCGTAAAATACGTTACATTGCGTACCGGTCACAGTGTTTCGAATGCTTGAGTACAGAATTAAACGTAGCTACATAAAATTATAAAATCAATGAATACTCTGTCTCAAGGGGAGAGGATGGTATTTTTTTAAAACTTTTTTCCTATTTGGTGTAAAATTTTAATTTTTTGTATGTAGAGAGCTCATAGCTGTAGCAATTCAACCAAATATATATAAAAAAAATATAAAAAAAACTATTTGGGGGCCCAAATTTGAGAAAAATATACCCATTTCAGGATTGTACTAAAACCGATATACGAGGACTATCCATAAAGTAACTTCCATTTAATTTTTACAAACCTGTGAATGATGTTACAGAATTGGGTTACAATATCTTTGAAAGTATACACTCTAGTTTATTTTTCGACGTAGTTTCCAGTCACATTGAGACACTTGTCGTAGCGTTTGACGAGCTTTGAAATTCTTCAATCGTAGAATTCGGCCGCCTGCTACTGAAGCCAACCTACGACGCTGGTTTTCAACTCTTCGTCACCGCCAAAGCGCTTCGAGCCAAGCCACGTCTTCATGTGCATGAAGAGATGGTAATCGCTATGTGCCAAATCTGAGCTGTAGGGAGGATGATCCAATACTTCCCAGTTGAACTCTTGCAGTTTGGTGGCAGTACGACGTGCTGTATGTGGCCGGGCGTTGTCATGCAGGAAAATCACCCCAGGGTTCAACATGTCACGACGTTTGTTTTGAATGGCCCTTTTCAAGTTTGTTAGTGTGTTACAGTGACGCTCAGCGTTAATTGTGGCATTCCTCTCCAAGAACTCCACTAGCAAAATTCCTTTTCTGTCCCAGAAGACAGTTGCCATGAGTTTCCTCGTAGAAAGTGTTTGACGACACTTTGTGGGTTTTTTCAGGGAGTGAGTATGCATTGATTGAAGCTTTGTTTCTGTATTAACATACCGCACCCAAGTCTCATCTCCTGTCACAATCTTATCGAGAAAAGCATCACCTTCTCTTTCGTAATGCTCAAGAAAGGAAGTGCTGCGCCCATCCGCTCAGCCTTTTTTTTGCTCAGAAAGGAGTTTAGGCACCCATCTGGCAGAGAGTTTCCGGTAGCCCAAATCTTCGGTAATCACTTTGTACAGAAGAGTACGACTAATCTGTGGAAAATCCTCACTAAGCTCCGACATGGTGAACCTGCGATTTGCTCTAACCATTTCGTCAACCAAACGAATCAGATCTGCATTCACGATACTCGGTCGACCACTTCTGCGTGTTAAAAACCGTAGGCTACATATAAATAATTGACTCTTCATCATGGACATTGGTTCGCCCATTTTTGAACCTACGGCACCATTGTCTTACACCACCTTCACTCATTACGTCTGGCCCATAAACCTCACAAAGTTGGCGATGGAGTTCACTAGCTTTATAGTTTTTGCCACAAGAAATCTTATTACAGAGAGTACCTCACACCTGGCGGGACTTGCGATTGCAGCAAACATTTTGACAGCACGTGGCTCAGAGAGGAACAAAGACACGACCTTGAATCTACCGCTGCTCGACACGTACTGCTTCAAGGTACACTCCACCGCAAGAGCGGCGCCACTGTCTCTGTTGTTACGCACACTATATGAAAACGGAAGTTACTTTATGAATAGCCCTCGTATTTAAACCGTTTTTAAAGATAGATTCAAACAGTTTTTTGCAATGAATTTGCAAAAGCATGTTCTACAAACTGTCTGTAACAGAATTTTGATATTAGTCCCTACGTTTGTAAAGTAAACAATTAAAATTTAATAACAATTTGCTGATTTCCTTTCTTGCAAACAAACGGATGTATTTTTAAAATGAAATCAATTAACAAAATTCTGTTACAGAGAAAAGTTTTCTAATAGTCTAAAGAATGTGTGTTCTAAATTCCATGCATGTATCTTTAATAGTTAAGAAATTATTTCCATTTTTGTCTGGCAATGTAGCAAAAAAATGAAGTTACTGGAAACCGATAAAAGTGGGCATGTGATTTAAAAATCCATAGCGCAGGAAGTTTAAAAATGATGTCTCAACACCCGATAAGGGCACAAATACCCATAAAATGTTATGCTATGCATTCCACACATATCAAAGAGTATTTTAAAGAATTTTTCTTTAATTTACTCATTTTTCACCAAAAAATACCATCCTCTCCCTTCAAGTCTTTATCGGAATGATGTCAATCCAAGCCCACTCTGTTCGGCTCGTTATGTTTTACTCAGATGTTTGACGTAGCAAGATGTAACGAACCGAACAGAGTTGGTCATTCTTCAGAAGATGGAACCTGCATGTAGTTCCACAACGTTGGAAAATATTAAGTTCCAGAGTACGATGAAATACCAAACAGTCTGTTAAAGTTTTTAGATTTTGTGACAGAAGATTTTTGTTTTCTTTGTCGTAATATTTAACATTGCATATGACTATGGCAATTCTTGACAGAATCCCCCATTGCATAGCAATACTACATGCTTTATAATTTATTATAATACATCAGTTAACAATACCTAACATATTTACAAAATACTAGAGATTTTAAGGGTTAATTTTTCGATAAACGAAACGAGTTGTGCCTTGCTCATTCCGACAGCCAGCAAAACGAGTTTTCTTTGCACGATAGTGTGTTTTCTCGTCGTCACAACAATCGGTCGCCACGATTGAAAGTTGATTTTAATGAATTCAGAGTTGCCAACCTAGATAAGAGTTTGATTTGGTAATTTTTATTTATTATTGGTAAAATTTGTGCCAGCATCCGCGGTTATACAATGAATATGTTGAAATATTACAAATAACTGCTCTAGACTTGCAATGGAAACCACTGCCTTCTATGTATGCTGCAATTCTACAATGCATGTAAAATTCATATGCAAAATATTAATTAATATACATTATGCGAAACAAATCACTGAATTTCAAATATACTGAACTTTATTTAAGCAATTGAAACTTCACTTAAAAAAAAAGAAATAAAAATTGTTATAATTGAACACGAAATATTACAAGCATCCGAATCATTTTTATGCCTTGACATTGAAGTTGATGGTGAAGTTTGTACGTTGGCCAGACTGCTAACATTCAGTCAGGTGTTATAGTGTAATGTACGTACTGTATAATAAGATTTAAAAAAAATATTATTTTCAAAGTATACTATCGTGCAAAAATACAGTACAATAACGTTTGTGAAATGCATTACAAAATCTCAGAAATTGAAAAACTCGCTCTGCTGGTTTTTTCAAACTTTTCCTCGATTTTGTAAAAAGCACTTTCCAACCTTGTATCGTAATATACTATTTCAGTGGAGTTTTGTCGTTGTTATTACTAGGGCATACAATAAGTAATGGCAACAATACCACAGTCTAGAATATATAATCACGAAGCTAAATACGTAGTAAATATGCATCCATAGATAGTTGCTAACCACTAGGATCGCTAATATCGTCTCATTACAGACAATGCGAAATAGTATACCGACACAGTCTATTGTTCCTAGCATCCTCACAACTCAAGCTTCGTGATTGTATATACCAGACTGTGACAGTATTGTAAATTAGCGCTCCTAGCAGTGAGCAACAGAATCTTTCAGTACCAAATAGAGGAGCGATTGTTGCATAAATGTGGAATATTAAAAGTCTTTAAGTAACCATATTTTGTGAATACAGGGACTTTTTTTTATTTGTATTAATAATACCGCCCTAAAATTGTTCAGTAGGTATGAACAAAGACGCTTCATAAAAATACAAGTTGGAATAGGAAAAAATGCAACCAGTTTACGCATTACAAGAAGTTTGTGGGAGAGAGAAGTCCAACCATACTGAACTATTGCAAGTTGGGTGGAGTCGAGGCATTCGCTTTCAATCAAGAGTTGACATCCGAAGAGCTTTAGATCGATCGGTGAGAAAGAGTTCCAGAAGTGATGCTGCAGATGAAGTCCGCCGTCTTCCAAGAATTTGGAAACATATTGTTGTCATGGAAAGGGATTATATTTGAAGTGTACAATGCCAAAAATAACCTAAATAAATGTAGTGTGAAACAGTAACTATGTTGCCATTATTTTTCGAATACCAAGGTATTTATTATTATTATTATTTTATTATTATTATTATTATTATTATTATTATTATTTATTATTATTATTATTATTATTATTGTCACGAATATACAGGCTGTTTCCGGGCTAGTATTACAAAGTTTTAGGGATTATGGCGAAGGGCACATGTATCAATTTGAGATAAGGAACCCTGTACGGAAATGGCCGAGTGGAAAGTTACAAGCAAAAATAGTTCTGTGGAAATGAAATAATTTTATTTCTCTGTACACCTTATTTATGTGTATTTATCTGTACATCTTACACATACTGTATTCATCTGACGTTGTTTACGTTGTCTACTTACAGTATTCCATTCAGTGCGCTGTCTGAGGGATGGGGACAGGAAACTACACTAAAGCAATGCAGATAGCGTAATGTGTAACGGACATGGTCGGTCCTGATATGCACATCTGTAGACAGCAGTGTATGTGTACAAGTTGCAGTGTCCAGTCGATCAGTCCTAGTGAAATGGAGGAGTACACGAGAGCGGAATAAGCAGACCTGATTTTCGAATACGGATGAGCCAATTGGGAACAGTAGACAAGATCACAGAGATTGTATCGGTCCAGGTACCCACGTAGGAGACATCTGGCCAATACCATCTTTCCACGACTGTTCCAAAGGTTCAGGGAAGGAGGGCACGTGGTGCCAAATTACAATTTCGTTTTCACTCAACTATTTTTGCTTATAACTTTCGATTCGGTCATTTCCGGACCATGGTTCCTTATCTCAAATTGATACATGTGCCCATCCCCATCATCCCTGAAAGTTTGTAACACCACCTCGGAAACATCCTGTATATAGTATTACGAGAAAATTTTGTTTTTTTTTTTTTCATTGTGTGTTTTAACTTAAAATCTTCAGTGTTTCTGAATTGTTTAATTCTACAAACTATACTTACTTACTTACTGGCTTTTAAGGAACCCGTAGGTTCATTGCCGCCCTCACATAAGCCCGCCATTGGTCCCTATCCTGTGCAAGATCAATCCAGTCTCCACCATCATATCCCACCTCCCTCAAATCCATCCTAATATTATCCTCCCATCTACGTCTCGGCCTCCCCAAAGGTCTTTTTCCCTCCGGCTTCCCAACTAATACTCTATATGCATTTCTGGATTCGCCCATTAGTGTTACATGTCCTGCCCATCTCAAACGTCTGGATTCTACAAACTATTAGAAACATAATATCTCCTGTGAAATGTAAAACTTTTTTATAAATATCACCGGGCAAAGAGAACTTCTCGTATGCCATAACATAAATTGTTGCCATGAGAGCTGGCGTGAAGGCAGTCTGGACGGGGAAGTGCAGGCAAGGTGCGCCTCGAAGTTATTAAACTTCTTTATAACAGGATAGCTTTTGTAATTTGCTGCAACAGCGAGGTGTGATTTCCAGTAAGAATAATATCTGCTGCTTGTGATGGGAATTGGCTGCGTTACCTAATTGTGTACGTCTGGCTGAAATTAGAGATCAGAAAAGTGATTTTAAGCGAGATGCGAGATTTGTTGACTTGAAGCCGGCGTTTAGATTATTAAGATTTACTGTTGCAGTCATCAACGCGCCTAGAAAGTTTGTGAAGCATTACTTTGCATTTAGAGAACTTGCGAATACCTGCGGAGGAATCACAGGCAGGCTCAAAACTTTGTGCACGATTACTTCTCAACACTACTGCGAGACTACTGCTGTCGTTCCTCAACAGAGGGATATAGCTTCAGTTCCCGCAAGGCATTGACATTGTTATGAGCGTGACTATAGTTGAGGTTAGAAGTGAGTTAGGTATCACAAGACTCTAAATAAATAATTAGTCAGCATAACTCTCTATGTTATTTTAAAATATAGACTGCAACAATTTGTATCAAAGTTGGAAATTGGATGAGATGTGGGTAGGAGTGAAGTTAAGTAGACAGTCGTGATGGTTGATAGTGGAATTTTTTTAACAGTTCAGGCCAGGGAAAGAGTCCAGGGAATATATCCGGTTTACATTACCGATCACATTCGTTAAAAGTTTAGACTAGAAATGAATCTAGGCTGACACAAGTGTTCAGATTAGATTTCCAATTAAGACTTTAGACTCAGGATAGAAGAAAGTTCAGGCTGAGACAAGTGTTCAGATTAGATTTCCAATTAAGACTTTAGACTCAGGATAGAAGAAAGTTCAGGCTGAGACAAGTGTTCAGATTAGATTTCCAATTAAGACTTTAGACTCAGGATAGAAGAAAGTTCAGGCTGAGACAAGTGTTCAGATTAGATTTCCAATTAAGACTTTAGACTCAGGATAGAAGAAAGTTCAGGCTGAGACAAGTGTTCAGATTAGATTTCCAATTAAGACTTTAGACTCAGGATAGACGAAAGTTCAGGCTGAGACAAGTGTTCAGATTAGATTTTCAGTTAAGACTTAAGACTCAGGCTAGACGAAAGTTCAGGCTGAGACAAGTGTTCAGATTAGATTTCCAATTAAGACTTTACACTCAGGATAGAAGAAAGTTCAGGCTGGGACAAGTGTTCAGATTAGATTTCCAATTAAGACTTTAGACTCAGGCTAGAAAAAAGTCGAGGCTGACACAAATGTTCACATTAGATTTCCAATTAAGACTTTAGACTCAGGCTAGAAAAAAGTCGAGGCTGACACAAATGTTCACATTAGATTTCCAATTAAGACTTTAGACTCAGGCTAGAAAAAAGTCGAGGCTGACACAAATGTTCACATTAGATTTCCAATTAAGACTTTAGACACAGGCTAGAAGAAAGTTCAGGCTGAGACAAGTGTTCAGATTAGATTTCCAATTAAGACTTTAGACTCAGGCTAGAAAAAAGTCGAGGCTGACACAAATGTTCAGATTAGATTTGCAATTAAGACTTTAGACTCAGGCTAGAAAGAAGTCGAGGCTGACACAATTGTTCACATTAGATTTCCAATTAAGACTTTAGACTCAGGCTAGAAAAAAGTCGAGGCTGACACAAATGTTCACATTAGATTTCCAATTAAGACTTTAGACACAGGCTAGAAGAAAGTTCAGGCTGAGACAAGTGTTCAGATTAGATTTCCAATGAAGACTTTAGACTCAGGCTAGAAGAAAGTTCAGGCTGAGACAAGTGTTCAGATTAGATTTGCAATTAAGACTTTAGACTCAGGCTAGAAAAAAGTCGAGGCTGACACAAATGTTCACATTAGATTTCCAATTAAGACTTTAGACTCAGGCTAGAAAAAAGTCGAGGCTGACACAAATGTTCACATTAGATTTCCAATGAAGACTTTAGACTCAGGATAGAAGAAAGTTCAGGCTGAGACAAGTGTTCAGATTAGATTTCCAATGAAGACTTTAGACCCAGGCTAGAAGAAAGTTCAGGCTGAGACAAGTGTTCAGATTAGATTTCCAATTAAGACTTTAGACTCAGGCTAGAAGAAAGTTCAGGCTGAGACAAGTGTTCAGATTAGATTTCCAATTAAGACTTTAGACTCAGGCTAGAAGAAAGTCCAGGCTGACATCAGTGTCCAGATTACATTACAAATTAAGACTTAATGGTCAGGTTATCACAAGAATTCGGGCTGAGACAAGTGTCCAGATTTTTTTGTCCAAGTTTTTGCAACAATTGAAGGGCTCCCCTCAAAAACGAGGTAGCACCATTTTTTAAAAGTTGTGGAAAAAACAAAAAACATTATAGGAATTTAAATTTTACTTTTTCGGAGTATGTCCTAGGTACCCTTGAGTTTCATTTCATCACATTCTGCATTCATTTTATTACAATCAACAATTTAGGAGGTTAAAATATGAAGAAATAATGCACTAAAAGATCGCGCTTATTTTTTAACGTAAGAAACAAGCAAAATATTAATTTGACTAAAAACTGGAGCCCTTCCGTTTTTGCAGGGAGCCCTTCAATTCTGATTAAGCTTAACTTCGAGACGAGGTCATTAGTCGTGACGTTGGTTTTGGAGGCCATATTCACAGCCCGTTGACTGCATTAGCTCTCATGTCACGTGACGAGTTCGTTACTGAAAATGAATCTGCGTTTTCTTAATGTTTATAAATGGAGATTCACAACTTTCAGCTTTGAGTTTAAGTTGAAATTTTTCAGCGATGTGGATATCAGTGGGGTTACGATTTGTATATTTCACATATTAAATTATCGTGTCATCTTATGAATCATCATCATCATCATCATCATCATCATCATCATCATCATCATCATCATCATCATCATCATCGTGAGGCCGTTGGTTCATTCCTATTCCAGGAGTAGCAGGATTGGTCTCTCCACTTTTTCAATGACCTTGTGCTTTCACTTGTTCCTTTTCAACCGCATTCATGTATTATATTATGAATTTGGTATTAAATATGCCCTATCTTTGCCATTATTATAGAAAATCGTAGTTCCCGTGCGTGGTCAGACCTTCAGTCTGTCACGTAGGTAATCCGGATTCGAGTCCCGGTCAGGCCAGGGATTCTTCATTAAAAATCCATAGTGACACTTGTGACTTACAAGATCTCGGGGTTTTCCCGTTTTCCCCATATCGGGAATCTACGTCATTTTCTCAACATTTTTCCATTTCGTCATCATTCCAATGCTTTCCCCGAACACTGGATGGCAATGCACGGAGGGGGCTGGCATAGGGATGAGGGAGCTGCCTGCTCGAAACCTGGATATACAACAAACCTTAGCGTAGTCAGCCGCTATGAGTTTGGGAATGCACTTGTTTGAGGGTTAGCGCAATAGATCGTCAAAGATTGCAGTGCTGTCTATTCCATTCCAGGGCAAATTGTAGGAATTTTTTTAACGCCCTCTAACGTCATTGAGACTGAAACACATTTCAGGTCAGAAGCGTTGTGCTCGGGTTAGACTCCGAATCGCAGGAAGGTCTTTCTTTTAACGGTCGTAATAACGGTACCATAACCGCAGAGACTCTCTGATATGATCTCCGACAGTGTCTGAGAAATGGTTGTTATCTCTTACACGCAGTTCACGTTTGTTTCGACGTTACGATTCCTGTGTATTGTTCTATTCCCTTTTATAAACGCGATATCTCCAATTCACTGCGGGCTAAAGCAGGAGATGCACTATCACCTTTACTTTTTAACTTCGCTCTAGAATATGCCATTAGGAAAGTTCAGGACAACAGGTATGGTTTGGAGTTGAATGGGTTATATCAGCTGCTTGTCTATGCTGATGACGTGAATATGTTAGGAGAAAATCCACAAACGATTAGGGAAAGCGCGGAAATTCTAGTTGAAGCAAGTAAAGCGATAGGGTTGGAAGTAAATCCCGAAAGGACTAAGTGTATGATTATGTCTCGTGACCAGAATATTGTACGAAATAATAATAATAATAATAATAATAATAATAATAATAATAATAATAATAATAATAATTTATTTTAGCTGGCAGAGTTAAGGCCGTAAGGCATTCTCTTCCACTCAACCAGCAAAAAGTGTATATACATATGCATGAACTTACAAAGAATTCTACAATTTCATTTAGATGAGAGTTACATGTATACAAGAGTTATTTACGAATTAAACAACAAAATACTATGAACTATTAATTAAACACTGAAATAAACTGTGTAGCAGAATTAAACTAAAATACATAGAATGTTAATATATTTCAAATAATATTAGATAATAGAAAGAGATTATTATGAGACAATTAAAATACAGCACAATCAGGATGATGTCTAAAAGAAAGAAGTAACAATGTAGTCAGTGATAGTTTAAATCAGTATGATTGGAGTGAAATGCTAATAAGGTTATCTTTTAAGCTGTTCTTAAAGGTGTTTATTGTCTTGCAGCCCCTAATACTTTGTGACAAGGAATTCCATTGACGCGAGGTGGATACTGTAAAAGATGATGAATAAGAAGATGTTCTATGAAGAGGTATACTTAGCGTGCCACAGATAAGTGATCTGGTATTTACGTCGTGGTTAGAGTATAGATAAGAGAAACGAGACGAAATGGAAATATAAAAATTGGAGATTTATCTTTCGAAGAGGTGGAAAAATTCAAATATCTTGAAGCAACAGTAACAAATATAAATGACACTCGGGAGGAAATTAAACGCAGAATAAATATGGGAAATGCGTGTTATTATTCGGTTGAGAAACTTTTGTCATCTAGTCTTCTGTCAAAAAATCTGAAAGTTATAATTTATAAAACAGTTATGTTACCGGTTGTTCTGTATGGTTGTGAAACTTGGACTCTCACTTTGCGAGAGGAACAGAGATTAAGGGTGTTTGAGAATAAGGTTCTTAGAAAAATATTTGGGGCTAAGAGGGATGAAGTTACAGGGGAATGGAGAAAGTTACACAACGCAGAGCTGCACGAATTGTATTCTTCACCTGACATAATTAGGAACATAAAATCCAGACGTTTGAGATGGGCAGGACATGTAGCACATATGAGCGAATCCAGAAATGCATATAGAGTGTTAGTTGGGAGGCCGGAGGGAAAAAGACCTTTGAGGAGGCCGAGACGTAGATGGGAGGATAATATTAAAATGGATTTGAGGGAAGTGGGATATGATAGTAGAGACTGGATTAATCTTGCTCAGGATAGAGACCAATGGCGGGCTTATGTGAGGGCGGCAATGAACCTCCGGGTTCCTTAAAAGCCAGTAAGTAAGTAAGGTATCCCCTGGCAGAAGTCGGCGCTCTCCTGCCAGGAAGACACTTCAGATATCGACTACTGTCAGGGTACTACTTACGAAATACAGACACGCCCACAATAAATTCTATAATCTTTAAATATTAGTTTCGCAAAGGTAACCTTGTCATACAGATATGTGCTAATTTTTACCATTCGTTTACAATTCAGTTTTCATTAATTTCCTTTAAGTTAATGTTACGTTGTACTTCTGTAGGTATAACGTTGTGAACGAGGACGATGGAGATCTTGGTTGCAATGAAAATTCATTAGTTACAATAATCCATCCACTGGGAACTATTCAATTGCTCTAATCCCGTTCCAATAATGTAATTTCGATTACATTTTCCGATTATCCGGAAACCTACGACTCGCTTCAATTTCGCTTAGGCCGGAATCATCGTGAACATAAGCGATCAGTAGCTAAAAGAAACAATTGCAGCGAGTTTTCTGGTTTAGATGGTTTCTCAGTTGGCTATACAATATACGTTTTCGCTGCCATGATATTATGGTAACTCTCCCTTCTAGCAATGCACTAATTAACTGTAAGTGTAAGAATATGTTAAGTTTGAACCAAAGTCAATTGTAAACTATAATCTTCTTGAAACATTCTTGTCGCATCTGATGCGCATTTGTTTAATATTTTATGCTCGACCATGCCGAAATGTAGTAATTATATACCTGGTAGCAGTCCTTTAATGCATGTCATTAAAGTACACCTATTCATTAAAGTTCAGGTTTTCGATTATTCTCGGATATGCAATCGAAAGACAACTAGCGAAACGTCACGGAGGCTGGAAATCCAATACTGTCGCAGAAGGTTATGTTCTGTTACTATAATAATTAGCGTTAATTGTAAATAATATTCAATTAAATTCAATTTGTCATCTCGTTTTTCAATGTCGAATTCAATTTCAAGGTTATAACAAGATTAACGTTTATCTTACTCTCTAGATTATATCGAGGTCGTCGACATTCGTTTCCCGGAAAAAAATCAATACTTTCGCGTCTGCGCACATCTCGCAATTTACGAGATATTGAACAAGGTCAGTTCCGCTCCTCAGTCAGATAAGAACAACATGAATACTTATGAATAATTTCAAGTTAGAAATATGGTCGAGCATAAAAATTCGTATGAAACTTGCCTATAATGGTAATTAAGACGCTCGTATGAAAATTATGAAACTCGCATCTTAATTACTACCATTATAGGCTCGTTGCATAATGTACTATATAATGAAATACACAACTGAAATTATAAATAGCACCATGATGCAATTGTTTCAAACCACTTCACCTAAAACTGATCATAATATATTGTCATTTATGATAAGTTGGCATTAATCAACAGTTTATCTTCTTTTCTACAAGGCCAACTGATTTATTATACATGGCCAGCTAAATAAATATGCAGTGTTATAATATTACAGTAAAATATTGTATCCGAGATTTAATAAAATTGTCCACACCTATGGAGTAACGGTTAGCGCGTCTGGTCGCGAAAGCAGGTTGCCCGGGTTCGATTCCCGGTCGGGGCAAGTTACGTGGTTGAGGTTTTTTCCGGATTTTTCCCTCAATCCAATGTGAGCAAATGCTAGGTAACTTTCGGTGCTGGACCCCAAATTCATTTCACCAGCATTACCACCTTCATCTCATTCAGATGCTAAAATAACCTGAGATGTTGATAAAATAAAAAATTTAATAAAATTTGTTTCTAGCTAAATTATTCACTAATTAATAACAAAGATGTATTTTACAATATGACAGATTTACATCAATGATATTTAAATTCGTAAGAATTGCTACGAAATGCACGGATATAGCTAGTGCTTTAATATTTATAACGCTTAAAGTTTGTAGCTTGCTTACTTACTTACTTACTTACTTACTTACTTACTTACTTACTTACTTACTTACTTACTTACTTACTTACTTGCAAATGGCTTTTAAGGCATCCGAAGGTTCATTGCCGCCCTCACATAAGACCGCCATCGATTCCTACCCCGTGCAAGATTAATCCACTCTCTATCATCATATCCCACCTCCCTCAAATCCATTTTAATATTATCTTCCCATCTACGTCTCGGCCTTCCTAAAGTTCTTTTTCCCTCCGGTCTCCCAACTAAGACTCCATATGCATTTCTGGATTCGCCCATACGTGCTACATGCCCTGCCCATCTCAAACGTCTGGATTTAATATTCCTAATTATATCAGGTGAAAAATACAATGCGTGAAGTTCTGCGTTGTGTAACTTTCTCCATTGTCTTGTAACTTCATCCCTCTTAGCCCCAAATATTTTCCTAAGAACCTTATTCTCAAACACCCTTAATCTCTGTTCCTCTTGGAAGTGAGAGTCCAAGTTTCACAGCCATACAGAACAACCGGTAATATAAAAATGTTTTATAAATTCTAACTTTCAGATTTTTTAACAGCAGACTGGATGATAAAAGCTTCTCAACCGAATAATAACAGGCATTTCCCATATTTATTCTGCGTTTAATTTCCTCCCGAGTGTCATTTATATTTGTTATTGTTGCTCCAAGGTATTTGAATTTTTCCACCTCTTCGAAGGATAAATCTCCAATTTTTATATTTCCATTTCGTACAATATTCTGGTCACGAGACGTAATCAAATACTTTGTGTTTTCGGGATTTACTTCCAAACCTTTGGCTTTACTTGCTTCAAGTAACACTTGTTTGTAACACTTTCATAAACTTCCAGAGTCTATTAGTAATATGTTTTCATGTTAATATAGGATTTCAGTTTTTTATCTACTGTTACAGTTTAGAAATTTCATTTTTTTTTTTCCAATGGCTGGGTACGTTGAAAAAATTCTTCATTGTATGATGACGTTATGCCAAAATTATAGATCTCCTTGCCAGTTCAGAAAACTGCTCGGGTACGTAATATCAGTTACTTTGCTTTAAACACAGTTCTGTTTGTTTTTATTCCGTTCCTATTATACTGCGAATTATAGACGATTTTATTTTAACTTCTGTAATTCACTTTGGGTAATGCGGATGGGAATAATGCTGATACATTCCATAGTGGAGAGGAAAATGTAGTTATATAAAAGGATTTTAAGGCTGTAGAGTGATTACCCCTTATTCTTTCTGTAAAATAATCATTCTATACACACTTTGTTTACACCCTGTTTTCTCGTGCCCTGATATCGCTATACGAACGAACAGTGATGAGTTGCAGTTGTTTTTACAGATGGCGTTGAATATTAAAACAGCTGAAGCGAGATCAGTCATATTCATAACAGTCTTCGTGTTAGTAATTCTGTATTTTAATAATTTAAGACGTGTCTAATTATAACAGAAATAAAAAACTCATCGGTAGTAAAATTGTGTTAAGAATATTGTTATATTACGTAAAACATCAAGTGACTATCAAATCTTTACCGTGAGTTATGTTGGCTGCACTGTTCTCGTCTTTTATTTGAAAGACGTTCGAAGTAGTTGCGAAAGTGCGTGATCAGGATACGGTCGAGTGGAAATAAGTTATCCTTGAAACTTGTGGAAGTTAAAATGAACAGTGAAACATATTTTAGTGTTCTCAGCACTTAATTATCTAGTTAGTAAATCTCTATAAACAGTGAAATATTCAATAAGTCGTGTATCGTATTATTTTGTGCAATTTTTTTCCTCTCACTTTCAGAGTTTACGTAAAAAATCACTGTTACAACATAATTTCAGTTATATACCTTAAGAAGTGTAACACATGTTTGGATTTTTCTTTTTTCGTTGATATTTATGGAAGTGGTACGTTTACACAGGAATTAGTAATTGAATTGTATTTGACAAGGACAATTTCAAAACAACTGACATAGGTACTATAATCGTGAAAATACTCGTAGTGCTACATTTTCCTATATGAGAAGACTATGGTGTCAGCAGAAGCAGCAATGTAAGCTCTGAAGAGCTATATAGAAGGTAAAGAATTGTAGTAGGCCTAATTATTATTGTTGTTTGTTTTTAGTCTTCTATTTTGTTAATCTCGAAATTTGAAATAGTAATGAGAAGGCCTATGGATGAGAACAAATTGAAGTCCAGGCATTTTATCATTGCCACTTTAATAATAATAATAATAATAATAATAATAATAATAATAATAATAATAATAATAATAATAATTTATTTTTTTATTTTATTTTATTGGGTTATTTTACGACGCTGTATCAACATCTGGTTATTTAGCGTCTGAATGAAATGAAGGTGATAATGCCGGTGAAATGAGTCCGGGGTCCAGCACCGAAAGTTACCCAGCATTTGCTCGTATTGGGTTGAGGGAAAACCCCGGAAAAAACCTCAACCAGGTAATTTGCCCCTACCGGGATTCGAACCCGGGCACCTGGTTTCGCGGCCAGACGCGTGACCGTTACTCCACAGGTGTGGACAATAATAATAATAATAATAATAATAATAATAATAATAATAGGCCACCAGCGTAGCTCAGACGGCTAAGGCGTTTGCCTGGCGATCCGAAGTTGTGCTCGGCGCGGGTTCGATCCCCGCTTGGGCTGATTACCTCGTTAGGGTTCTTCTGAGGTTTTCCCCAACTGTAAGGCAAATGTCATGTAATCTATGGCAAATCCTCGGCCTCGTTTGCCAAGTAACATCTCGCTATCACCAATCCCATCGACGCTAAATAGCCTCGTAGTTGATACAGGATCGTTAAATAACCAAGTAATAATAATAATAATAATAATGCCTCAAAATTATCCTTAAGGGAATTGAAAATTAAGTGTTAGGTTCTATTTATTAGGAGTTCTACAAAGAGAGAGAGAGAGAGAGAGAGAGAGAGAGTGTGTGCGTGCGTGTGCGTAGTCTAGTATATACTGTTACGAAGCTCAATACGTAGTAAATATGCATCCATAGATAGTTGCTAACCACTAGGATCGCTACTATCGCCTCATTACAGACAATGCGAAATAGTACCGGCACAATCTATTGTTCCTAGCAACCTAACAACTCAAACTTCGTGGCTGTATATACTAGACTGTGGTGTGTGTGTATAATGCCTACCCACTTCACTTACGTGATTCATTTCTGATCCATTTTCAAGTTGGACATCGCACTACGATCATTTGTCCAAGGGAGCATTCACTTTTTGCAAGGATAATTAATTTAACATGTTCCTTAATTGTAAATGCGTTTACAGATACGGAAATAAAATTTAGAGCTGCCTTATTGTGCAAATTTCGTTTACAACACACTGCGCATGTGCAGTAATCAAGATCCCCTGTATATATGCTACTTTTGGACAGTCGTGTGAAATTGTTGCCTACATAGAAGTGCACTACCAACAAGACTTGCTCCAAATTTTAATTCCGTATCCGCACATAATTGAAATACGATAAATTTGTTGCAGGAAGCACACATTTTAGTGCAAGAATAACAAAATAATTAAAATGCTATCATTTTAGCGTGGATAAATCCGTTTTTTGAGCAAGGATTTATTTGTTTAACATGTTTCTCAATTAGTCTTGAATACATTCTTTAATTATTAATAAATCACTCCAAACCATTGTTAATTTAGCTGGATTGTGTACGAAGATACATTATTATCTGTTGGCCACATTGTGTATCATTGTTTACGTAAATAAAAACAAATGAAAACACGTTTAATTTTCAGTGCAAAGAGCATTTCAATGTTTTATTTGACACAATAGGGGACCATAATTGTGAACAAATTAAAATGATTTGTTCATATTTTCGCTCGCCATGCAGGTAAAATAATATGAGTTATCTCATATTCGTAATAATACATAAATGTTGAAATTGTGTGGTCGAGCTTATGCCACAGTTGGCATTAACGCAAATCAGACGCCAGTTTCATGTGTGGTGTGTAAAATACAGTGGGCTATGTATAATATTTGCCACGTATTCATTATTTTGTAAAGTTATTATATCTCTCACTTTCATTTGATTGTTAAATAATTAAATGTAAATCAAACGTCAGTTCCGTGTGTTAAGTAGGCAAATTTCGAGGTTTCAGTATTATTATTATTATTATTATTATTATTATTATTATTATTATTATTATTATTATTATTACAGGAGCGGTAACATTAGTAGCAAAAGAACTAGCTAGATATAGATAGACTTTGTGGGAGTACAGGAGGTTAGGTTAGATGGGAACGGCATAAAACAAATAGGAGATTACTTGTTGTATTATGGGGAAGAAAACGATAATCACCAATTAGGAACAGGATTCTTTATTCATAAAATAATAAAATTAGCAGTAAAAAAATGTCGAATTTATCAGTGAAAGGTTATCGTATTTAGTACTTAAGGGTAGATGGTGCGATATCGTAGTTATAAATGCTCATGTCCCTACAGAAGAGAGAGACGACCATATAAAGGATAGCTTCTATGAGGAATTGGAACAGACTTTTGATCAGTTACCTAGATATCACATGAAAATTTTATTGGGGGATTTCAATGCTAAAGTAGGACGGGAGGATATTTTTAAACCGACTATTGGAAAAGAGAGCCTACACGTAACTAGTAATGATAATGGGGTTAGGTTAGTCAACTTTGCCACATCAAAAAATTTAATTGTCCAAAGTACAACATTCCCCCATAAGGATATACATAAATATACTTGGACTTCTCCAGATGGATTGACACATGAAATGCCTGTTATTATTCGGTTGAGAAGCTTTTATCATCCAGTCTGCTGTCAAAAAATCTGAAAGTTAGAATTTATAAAACAGTTATATTACCGGTTCTTCTTTATGGTTGTGAAACTTGGACTCTCACTTTGAGAGAGGAACAGAGGTTAAGGGTGTTTGAGAATAAGGTTCTCAGGAAAATATTTGTGGCTAAGAGGGATAAAGTAACAGGAGAATGGAGAAAGTTACACAACACAGAACTGCACGCATTGTATTCTTCACCTGACATAATTAGGAACATTAAATCCAGACGTTTGAGATGGGCAGGGCATGTAGCACGTATGGGCGAATCCAGAAATACATATAGAGTGTTAGTTGGGAGGCCGGAGGTAAAAAGACCTCTAGGGAGGCCGAGATGTAGATGGGAGGATAATATTAAAATGGATTTGAGGGAGGTGGGATATGATGATAGAGACTGGATTAATCTTGCTCAGGATAGGGACCGATGGCGGGCTTGTATGAGGGGGGCAGTGAATCTCCGGGTTCCTTAAAAGCCAGTAAGTAAGTATTATTATTATTATTATTATTATTATTATTATTATTATTATTATTATTATGTATTGATTAAATTGCTGCATCCTTCTTTCCTTGTAAGGCACTGCACACTTTACAGTAGCATTCAGTTCACGGTAACTGTAGACACACACAGACGAGCGATCTGAGTGCTTTTTGTGTCCGTCATACCCTGCCACAAAACGCGATTCACTACTGGCGTCTAACTCATTGAGCTGTGTGAATAAGGGGGGAGATATAAATGAATGACGATAAATACAAATAGGTTTGATAGACTAGAGAAAAAAATATTTTATGTATTCTTATTTATAAGCAAAAATACTGTGAACAGCTCTATTCAGTACCCTTAAACCATTCACTATGCATTGCTAATAATACAGGGGCATCATTTTATTTCAATTTTTATTGTACCTGAGTTTTTGAATGTACTTCACTCCCACCCCTTCTACTAATGAAGTTCAACCGTCCTCTACACAGATCCAAGACCGCATATACAGTCACAGTAGCCTTACGGCCATAGTAAACACTACGTTCCAAAAATATGTTCGCGTTTTCCAGTGATGAAAGAGCTTTCAATATTGAATCATTTTCGCACAGGTACTGTCGTCCATTTGCCTATTTCGTATCCCGGTTTCCCCCACCAGCTTTTATTCACCAGCTAGTGGTTGGGCTGTCTTAGCTCTTTTCTGAGAACATTAATTTCTGTTAGGAATTGGACGTCTACGTAATATTATACAACTGTTAAAAATAATTTAAATAAAAGGGCCTCGTTAAGTAATTGTCACGTGATTTCATCCCATTCTACGACCCTACCACATAACCACTTGGACGGACAGTAGATAGTATGTTTGAATAATTTTATCTTTTCGGATCGGGCAGAAGTGAAGATTGTATTTACAGTACGTAAGGTACTCTTTTATAGAGTAGATACAGAATTATATCAACATGAGTTACAAGTACGAAGAACGAAACTGGTAATTGGGATTAGGTACAATAGTCCATAGTGCGTTAATATGCATATTAGAACTGAAGCCTGTATCGAAATGAACGGCCACCATTTAAAAAAATGTGTTCAAATATCCATATTATGATTATTTTTCAATTTAACTTCATTCTCTATATTGTACGCTAATGTGCTGTAGACAGTATAATATACACTGCATAATGAATACGTCCACATGGATAGCTCAGTTCGTGAGTAAAAATACTCATTGTTAATACTGTACTGCAGAGGTCTCCAAAAAGCGTATAGTCATTCGTGCTCTCGATGCTGCCCGCCAAACACAGTGTGCTGTAAGGCTAGAGAAGGGGAAGAGACTCGTACCTTAACAGATGGGAGTGATCAGTGGGGGATCGCGGCAACGGTCTGCTTAGATTTACAAATAATAACATCAAAAGAATAAGAAATATCATACGTTTGTATATTATTTTGACATACTATGAAGCTGGAGTCCCGTCTGTTGCTATGGACACAAGCCATTGCAAATTCAACCTCTTCTGTTCTATGGTGCCTTCCAGTGCCTGGAAAAGATCTTCTCCAGTTGTATTTTGCAATTACATCTAGAAGACATTCAGACACAGTAAAATGTTCATTAACTCCTCGGATGAAAATGGCTAGGTGAGCTTTGTCATTTCTATCTGTGCTTTCGTCCAATGCAAGTGAGTAAGCAACAAACTGGTTAATTGTGGTTTCGACTTCAGATTCAATTACATTTACAATCTTGAAATTCCTTCTCTGAACTGTAATTGAAAACAATTTAAATTTTCTTAAACTTTGACTTTGTTCTGGACTCAGTATTTTAGTAACGTCTTGTATGCACGATTTTACAAATGATGCTTCTGTAAAGGGCTTCATTGATTTTCCAATATTCCAAGCTAGAACATAGCTAGCAAGAAGCTTTTATTGTTTAAGACTGAGGACACGTGTGTGATTTGTGTTTGTATTTTCTTGTTTTATATTTATCAAAATATTTGTAGGCCTACGCATTTCACCTAAAATTAAACGAAAAATTATATGCTTGTCATGCGGAACTGAGTGCAAACGTATTGCAATTTGCTGATTATTATGTATAACCAACAGTCATACAGATAGCCCCAAAATAAATTATTTTCACATGTCCAACATGCCTGTAATTGTTTGATATTCTTTGTGAAGAGTCGAGTATTGTCTTCGCATGTTGGATTTTAACACACCTTAAGAATTTCCGAAGAAATTAAGCATTTCACATTCTCCCCACAAACACAAAAAAAATTTCTCTTCCGATTCATCCTTGAATGTACTACGTCCATGACTAAATGACATTGTGAAACGGTGGAATACTCCGACCTACACAATGATAATGGCAGTCCGCCACTTCTCTTCGTTTGCGTATAAACATCGAGTACAGTACAGGTGGGGATAGGTGAGGCGGAGCGCGCTCATTACGTACTGGCTTCGGTTCCGTTCAGGGGCTTACTTCCGAGTACGCTTTTGGAGACTTCTGCTGTACTGTATTTTAATTAAACAAAAACTTAATGAAAATTATCAAACTCAAAAGCGCAATATTTCCTAGTTTACCTAAATGGATGAACTACTTTTCTTCCCTCCTATACTTAGTAAAGTGATTTGTTTTTATATTACGCCAGTATCATCGAACTCCAGTCGTGGAAGGGGGTAGCAAACGGCGTTGATCCAGAGGTATAGGCAAGTTAATATTAAAAATGTTAGTAAAAATAAAATGATGGGCTTGTATAATTGTTATAATAAATGGAAAGAAAAATAATTAAAGTAAATACTAGAATAAAGTATAACTTATACCTTATTTTATTTCAAGGAGTGTAGTTCGGTGTTCAAATAAGCCACCGAACTGCGCTCCTTGAAATAAAATAAGGTACACCTGGCTAAACGTCCATTATGTGTTCGTGAGAAATTTAGTCCGTCGCATGCCATGAACATCTCACTCACATGTGATGGTGAATTCAAACAGCATAAGTATCTGTTACAGTGGGACTTTATTTAACATATTCCTCTTTTGTTTCAGGTAAGTAACACGAGGCAGAGATATGCACTGACAAGTTTGCTGTTTGTAATTCTTGTAAACTAATCCTGGTGACACGTAAGTAGCAATTTATTTGAGAAAATAGTTGTAAGGAATTGCCTACAACACTTGTTTGCGAGGTGGCCTCTGTGGCCGATGTGCATTTTCGGCAAAAATACAGCGGACCTGTGTCGAATCCAGGCAGAGAATTATTTCCCTTTATAGAGAACTGCGAATGTCCCTTATTTTCACTAATTCGCTAACTAAAACGTCACTATTGCAGTGAAATATCGCTTGAGTGAATTCATATTCACAGATTTCTAGTAGTTTCTGTTGAAAATTGTAAGATTTTAAGCCATATTCATGAACCCGCAAAATACAATTCACAGATTACTCACTCAGGAAAAGTACTAATGTTTTTGTGTACAGTAGTACCGCCTGAACTGTGAGTAGGCCTAAAATCATTGTTGTATCAATACTGTTTATGCTCGACCATGCCGAAATGTAGTAATTATACACCTGGTAGCAGTCCTTTAATGCACCTCATTAAAGTACACCTACTCATTAAAGTACAGGTGTTCAACCTATGACAAGTCAGCTTTGTACCGTTATAAAACCTCAGCCAATGACAAGTCAGCTTTCTACCGTTATAAAACCGCAAGTATCGATTATTCTCGGATATGCACTCGAAAGAGAATTAGCGAAAAGTCACGGAGGCTGCAAAGCCAATACTGTCGCAGAAGGTTATGTTCTGTTACTATAATAATTAGCGTTAATTGTAAATAATATTCAAATAAATTCAATTTGTCATATCGTTTTTCAATGTCTAATTTAATTTCAATGTTATATCAAAGTTAATATTTAGTTTACTCTGTAGGTTCTTATAGGCTATCAAGGTCAATGTGGACATCTGTTCCTCGGAAAAAATCAATACTTTCGCGTCTGCGCACATCTCACAATTTACGAGGTATTGCTCAAGGTCATTTAGATACAAATAAAATGAATAATTTCAAGTTAGAAATATGGTCGAGCATAAAAAGTCGTATGAAACTCGCCTATAATGGTAATTAAGAAGCTCGTATGAAAATTATGAAACTCGCTTGCACTCGTTTCATAAACATCCATACTCGCTTCTTAATTACTATCGTTATAGGCTCGTTGCATAATGTATTAATATGCTCGACCATGCCGAAATGTAGTAATTATACACCTGGTAGTAGCCCTTTAATGAACCTCATTAAAGTACACCTATTCATTATAGTTCAGTTGTTCAGCCAATGAGAAATCACCTTTGTACCATTATAAAACCGCAAGTATCGATTATTCTCGGATATCCAATCGAAAGACAATTAGCGAAAAGTCACGGAGGCTGGAAATCCAATACTGTCGCAGAAGGTTAAGTTCTGTTACTATAATAATTAGCGTTAATTGTAAATATTATTCAAATTAATTCAATTTGTCATCTCGTTTTTCAATTCTAAATCAATTTCCAGGTTATATCAAGACTAATCTTCATGTTATTCTCTATATTATATCAAGGTCAATGACATTCGTGCCTCGGAAAAAATCAATACTTTCGCGCCTGCGTACATCTCACAATTCAGGTCAGTTCCGCTCCTCACTTACATTACCATAACACGAATACTTATGAATAATTTCAAGTTAGAAATATGGTCGAGCATGAAAAGTCGTATGAAACTTGGCTATAATGGTAATTAAGACGCTCGTATGAAAATTATGGAACTCGCTTGCGCTCGTTTCATAAACAAACATACTCGCGTCTTAATTACTACCATTATAGGCTCGTAGAATAATGTACTATTAAAGTTCCCCGAATTTTTCTCACAAAAACTGTGAACACTAGAAAAGTATTCGCACCTCTACCAATATTTCCTTTTTTTATTTTAACAATTTCTTTTCTAATGAATTTCGAGCCATGTCTGAGATGAGGTTTCCACATCACATTTTTGAAGTCTGCCTTGGTAGCCACCTGTTACTTAATGTACTTCAGGTCTTTGCGAGAAGCGGTAATAACAATAAGAGATATCTAGAACAGAGCCCTTTATATGCGTCCATTGTTCAGAGCACATTTTATTTCTGTAGCTTTTTGTTCCCGTTGCCATAGTTTCAAAACAAGTGCCTCTTCAGTTCAAAATCCTCTTTACATGAGGGGCCTTGTGTTGTAGAAAAAATGTGAAGACGGTGACCCAGTTATCTTATTATTTGCAAAGCATATACAATATGTTACCTTTGCGTAAACACATACATACAAACATGTTGACTCCCATTAGCGTTATTACTTCTTTTCCTCATTATCGAAATACGACAAACTGGCTTATTGATGCTAGAGATGGATGTCAAAGTAATAATGCTAACGATGTTTTCCTGCTTTTCTGATTTCAAGAAATTGAATTTCGACATGTACTTTGCCTGACTGTAAACAAGACGAAGGGTTTTGACATTCCTGTAATCTGTCGTCATTTAAATTAGACAAAACTTAATTTATAAAACAGTTATAGTACCGGTTGTTCTGTACGATCGTGAAAATTTAACTCTCATTTTGAGAAAGGAACAGAGGCTAAGAGGTTTTAGGAATAAGGTACTTAGCAGAGGTCTGCATCGGACGTTTTCGCACGAGCGCCAAGTAGTTCGTAACATAATCCGATAGGTAGCGCACATGCATGATAGGTAAAATTGTCACGAGCGATAAGTCCTCGAACGGTATAAGCCGAGTGTTAGGCATTCGTTCTTGTTACAGTGATGAACTGTGTAGTAACATCATAGATGTTTATCATTTCAAAACTTTGCAGTGTTTAACTAATCTCTCCATAGTACAACTACAAAACTTGCTTTAAAATGTAATATAAATGTTGTAGGTAAATGTTTTTTTTTTTCAACATAGGAATGATTTTGTTTTTGGCACATCTGATGGATATTATTGGACGTAATAGTAATATGCGTTACAAGAGCGGTATGTTGATGTTTTCATGTTCGAGGAAAATATTGAAAAAGCGAAACGTAGTTGAGCTTTTTTAATTTCCGAGAACATGAAAACAAACATACCGCTCGTGTATCGTACATTATTTTGTGCGAAGATCGTTTATTACATACCTGAAAGAGGAATTTCTAGTTAGTTGCAATGAAATCTCCATCTTGGTTTCTGTTCAATGACGGCAACTTTTAAAAACTAAAATATCTATCTTCAACATTGTTGCTATAAAATGTTTCCTGTGTTTACTATATTCCAGCAGGCCGTGATATACGTCTATCTTTTTTTTTCCCCCAGTCTATAAATGCGAAATTAAAACAAACGGTAAGGTTATGTAATGATTTATTTTGTGCGAGATCGTGTGTATTTGCTTGTTTTCAGCACAGAACCAATACGCAGTAAGTATGAAATACCACATTCAGTATTCCCAACGTAACACACATAACAATTTCCCTCTTCTTACCGCTTAAGCGCGACATTCATTTTACTGCTTTAGGCTTTTAACATATTATTTTTAGAGACGTTTAACATAGTAATAATTATAAATTGGAAACTTACCACTGCAATTTCACCTAAATTGCACTGTTAATTATTGTTTTTAAATATTTGCAAAAATTAAGTAAAGTCTACTACTCCACGAAACTTACTGCATTCCTGACACAAGTAACATTAAGGAAGCCGTGAAAAAATAAACAAGATTCCAGATGCCGATGTTATTACTGCAATATGTTATATAAATAATATTGTTAGAATATTAAAATGAAAAATAAATCATTACATAACCTTACCGTTTGTTTTAAGTTCGCATTTATAGACTGTGGGAAAAAAAGACAGACGTAAATCACGGCCTGCTGGAGTATAGTAAACACAGAAAACATTTTATAGCAACAATGTTGAAAGATATTTTGGTTTTCCGAAGTTGCCATCATTAAACAGAAACCAACATGGAGATTTCATTGCATCTAATTAGAAATTCGTCTTTCAGGTATGTAATAAACGATCTTCGTACAAAATAATGTACGATACACGAGCGGTATGTTTGTTTTCATGTTCTCGGAAATTAAAAAAGCTCAACTACGTTTCGCATTTTCAATCTTTTCCTCGAACATGAAAACGTCAACATACTGCTCTTGTAACGTATATTACTATTGTGGTGTTGTAGAGTTTACTTAATTTTTGCAAATATTTAAAAACAATAATTAACATTGCAATTTAGGTGAAATTGCAGTGGTAAGTTTCCAATTTATAATTATTACTATGTTAAACGTCTCTAAAAATAATATGTTAAAAGCCTAAAGCAGTAAAATGAATGTGGCGCTTAAGCGGTAAGAAGAGGGAAATTGTTGCGTGTGTTACGTTGGGAATACTGAATGTGGTATTTCACACTTACCGCGTATTGGTTCTGTGCGGAAAGCAAGCAAGTACGCACGATCTCGCACAAATGTAATTATTGTAAACGGAGAACACAATCACGATAATGCAAGAACCGTATCAAGTTTCTAGTAATAATAATAATAATAATAATAATAATAATAATAATAATAATAATAATAATAATCTTTAATAATTAGTGTATCAATCTTTGCGTCTGTAACAGTTGTGCAGCATGATTATTCGTTTTATTATATTTTCTGTGACGTTATCTCTGTACTAATATTATTATTAATCTACTGCTATATCAATAATATTTTGTAAAACGTTTCTACATTGTCGCAGTATATAGGCGGAACACTATGTATGGACCTATCATATTATATATGTGGTAAATCAAATACTGAATAATTATTAATTAGCAATAATAACTGTATATCGAAGTTTTTCATACTATTTTATTTATAACTTCATGTTCCTGTTTTGGTACGTTCCATTAAACGTTTGTCATAAACGCAGAAAATAAAGCCTTATTTTTACCGTGTGAGCAAAACATATGTGTATCTTATCTGTCGCCTTCCATACAAGATAAGACATGTCGGTGAGATGACCTTGTACTGTGCTTCTATTTATTACGAGCGTATCACGACCGATCGTATCTCACTCGAGGGTGCGACATTCGACCGAGTTCATGCGAGCGATTTAACTCCAATGCAGCACTCCGGTGCTTAGGAAAATATATGGGGCTAAGAGGGATGAAGTCACAGAAGAATGGAGAACGTTTAATTACAAACGTTTGAAACAACGAGTGAAAGTCAGGATAGGAGAAGAATGTCAGAAGGAAGTGAAATAGGAAGAGGAGTAGGCCTACGTCAAAGGTTCCATTTATCACCTACCTACCCTGTTCAACATCCACTTGGAGGAATTAGTGACGAACTGTTTTCAGAACATGCCAGGAGCATTGGTAGGAGGAAGAAGAATAAAATGCATAAGATATGCTGATGATATCGTTGTTAGTAGAAGAGGAGATGATACTAAGGGATGCATACCGGATGAAGTGAAATGATTCTACACAGAACTGTACACATGGCCTACCACCAACAAAGATTTTATATTATTGTATTTCATCATTTTTCTATCATTCCATTCTCATCATCATTTGTAATGACAGTGGAAGCGAAGACTAGAAAAGTAATAAATCCTGATAAGAAAAATGTCTGTTGCAACAGAAAAAAACTTTAATTTTTTGTAATTTTATACTGTAGTGTTTACATAGAATATTACCGGTTGTTCTTTATGGTTGTAAAACTTGGACCCTCACTTTGAGAGAGGAACATAGATTAAGGATGTTTGAGAATAAGGTTCTTAGGAAAATATTTGGGGCTAAGAGGGATGAAGTTACAGGAGAATGGAGAAAGTTACACAACACAGAACTGCACGCATTGTATTCTTCACCTGACATAATTAGGAACATTAAATCCAAACGTTTGAGATGGACTGGGCATGTAGCACGTATGGGCGAATCCAGAAATGCATATAGTGTGTTAGTTGTGAGACAGGAGGGAAAAAGACCTTTAGGGAGGGCGAGACGTAGATGGGAAGATAATTTTATAATGGATTTGAGGGAGGTGGGAAATGATGATAGAGAATGGATTAATCTTGCTCAGGATAGGGACCAATGGCGGGCTTATGTGAGGGCGGCAATGAACCTTCGGGTTCCTTAAAAGCCAGTAAGTAAGTAAGTGTTTACATAGATTATAACGTTTGTTCATGCTTACTTTCATTCACTCTGATACTTGGAAAAAGGCAATGATTTGCTTAGTTTCAGTTTGCTTGATGGAAAAACCCCATAAAATCCTAATTAATTTTTAATTTTTTGGGGAGCTTTATATATATTGTAAAACAAAACTAATGGTGAATAAATCTCTTATTTAGCAACTAACGTCACCTATTAAATAGCTACATTTTGACAATAAAATTAAAAGAAATGAAACTAAACAGTTTTTATTGGTTTCCCAAAAGTTTTGTATTTTGTCACTTGTGGGGTTTTAGAAATAAACGATTCAAATATTATGCGTGAAGGTTATAAAAGAAGGGTGAAACGGGAAGATTTTCACTAACGCTGACGCAACTCCGTCTTTGGAGTTATATGGCTTATTAATAGAAACATGTTGTTATGTAAATTTTACATAAACACTGACATTAACATTATCATTAGGCGACATAAAAGTCTACAAACTACAAACTTTAATGGTTTACATGATTTGGAAACGACACACAATCATATAGAGCTGAAATATTATACAACAGAATGTGATGAATTGACGTCGCTGTTATGTTTCCACGGTTACCAAGTATCTTTGCGATTATGACTTGTAAGCCTATGTTCACCTTTACTTTTTAACTTCGCTCTAGAGTATGCCATTAGGAAAGTTCAAGATAACAGACAGGGTTTGGAATTGAACGGGTTACATCAGCTGCTTGTCTATGCGGATGACGTGAATATGCTACGAGAAAATCCACAAACGATTAGGGAAAACGCGGAAATTCTGCTTGAAGCAAGTTAAACGATTGGGTTGGAAGTAAATCCCGAAAAGACTAGGTATATGATTATGTCTCGTGACCAGAATATTGCACGAAATGGAAATATAAAATTGGATATTTAACCTTCGAAGAGGTGGAAAAATTCAAATATCTTGGAGCAACAGTAACAAATATAAATGACACTCGGGAGGAAATTAAACACAGAATAAAAAATATGGGAAATGCGTGTTATTATTCGGTTGAGAAGCTTTTGTCATCTAGTCTGCTGTCAAAAAATCTGAAAGAATTTATAAAACAGTTATATTACCGGTTGTTCTGTATGGCTGTGAAACTTGGACTCTCACTCTGAGAGAGGAACATAGGTTAAGGGTGTTTGAGAATAAGGTTCTTAGGAAAATATTTGGGGCTAAGAGGGATGAAGTTATAGGACAACGGAGAAAGTTACACAACACAACTGCACGCTTTGTACTCTTCACCTGACATAATTAGGAACATTAAATCTAGACGTTTGAGATGGACAGGGCATGTAGCACGTATGGGCGAATCCAGAAATTTATATAGAGTGTTAGTTGGGAGACCAGAGGGAAAAAGACCTTTGGGGAGGCCGAGACGAAGATTGGAGGATAATATTTATTTATTTATTTATTTATTTATTTATTTATTTAATAATAACATATACATAAAAACGTTACATTAAAATACCCCGAAAGAGCAAAGCTCGTGTTCGGGGACAGTTCCGTTACATAGATACACATACTTTGTAGACAAAATACTTAAGAAAAAAGCTCACATAAAGATTGTAATAAAATTAGTAAATAATAATACTAATAATAACTGAGTGAAAAAGAGACGATGTTTAGATTGATGGATTAATATTAAATTATTATTAGTAGTATAATTAGTGCAGGTCATGTTGACATAGTAACCAAGATAAAATAGAAAAATACACTTAGGATAGAAATAAACTTGTTTTACAATACATGGTACATAATATATATATACAGGGAAGTCTGTCATATAAATTTTTTAATTCTGGATCTGAAAATTTCATTGCTTAAAGTAGTCAATTCTGGATGAAATTTTATTATCGAATTATATAGCCGTGGACCATAATTTGTACTGTGTAGTAAAGCAGCAGATGTGAAATATTTAGGTTCAACTAATTTAAGAATTTCATTTCGTCTCGTATTATGAGCATGTGGCTGAGCTACAAATTTCGTTCTATTTTTATGATAGAATTTCATTAAAGAGTATTCATAAATTTGGTCAATTCTAAAAACATTCAATTCAGAATGGATCAAATTTGTTGGATAATCCAGTCGCCTTTTCAAACAAATTTTGATTATACGTTTTTGCAACATAATTAGAGGAAAAAGAGCAGTTTTTGTAATGCCTCCCCATCCAATTATACCATATTGGATAACAGATTCAACTAGAGCCAAATAAACCAAACGTAATACGTGAGTAGGCAAGTAATGGCGAAGGTTTACAAATTTGTAAATTGTTTTACGTATTCTGTTACATAAAAAGGTGATTTGTCTATCCCATTTCAAGTGCTGATCAACAATAATTCCCAGGTATTTCACATCTACAGATTCTTTCAGGCAAGGGCATTTACAGGTTGTAGAGAGTTTACAAAATGAGTTGTGGATTATTAATTTTAAATGAGAAAGTGATTTCAATTTGTTCAATCCAGAGACTGTTAAAGAAAATGGCACCAAAGTAGTTTTAGTTATATTTAGAGATAGCAAATTTGCATCAAGCCAGTTTTTGATAAAATTTATACCTACATTGGCATGTTTATAAGTGTCCTCCCAAGTTAAACCACTGAAAATCACCACCGTATCATCAGCGTAAGAATAACAGGAGCCATTATGTACTTTCAAATCAATGTTTAATAAATCATTAATATATATTAAAAATAGAATGGGACCTAAAATTGTTCCCTGAGGGACACCTATATCAATATTTACATTTTCACTGATATTATCATCAATTTTGGTTACCTGAGTTCTTTTGTTTAAGTATGATTGAAATAACTTATGCGCAATACCCTGACTCCTATATCAAATAATTTGTCCAGAAGTAAACGATGGTTCACCGTGTCAAAAGCTTTCCTTAAATCTAAGAAAATCCTAAACATTTAGAACCGTTATCCAACTCCTGCATAATTTTACCAGTGACTTCAATAATTGCGTCATCCGTAGATAATTTATTTCTGAAGCCATACTGATGTTTGGAGAGAATTTCATTTTCTCTAAGTAATTTACTAATCTGTTTTTTAAACATTTTTCTAATATCTTTGAGAAGCTAGAGAGCAAGGATATAGGTCTATAGTTATTCAGACTTTTTCTTTCCCTGACTTATGGACCGGTACAACTACAGCATTTTTCAGAGATTCTGGGAAAACTCCTTGGGTGAGACATAGATTGAATACATAAACAAGCGGTTTTAATATATGTTTAATGATAATCTTTAATGTGTTATTTGTAATTTTGTCGATTCCCGGTGAGACATTATTTTTTAAGGATTTAACAATATTATAAATTTCTTCTTCGGTTGCTGGTGATAAAAACATGGAGGAAGATGCGTGCTTATTATGGCCACTGCAATAATTTTTCGTGTTAAATGCCGATTTGTTGATGTTCGATGCAATGCTATGTCCTACTTTTGAGAAATATTTATTAAATTCATTAGCTATGCCTTTTTTGTTTTTAAATATTTCTCCTCTTCATTTAAAATCTCTGATATGATACTATTTTGGTTCACATTTACGTCTGTGGCTTCATTAATAGTTTGCCAAAATTTCCTAGGATTATTTCGATACTTCTGAAATTGAGATTGATAATACTGAGTTTTCATGTTTCTTATAATAAGAGTTAAAGTATTTCTGTATTTTTGTAATAATTTATTAGATTTATATTATCAGGTTCTTTTCTAATATTTCTGGCTAATTTGTCTCTTATACGGATTGACTTAATGATACCTGTGGTGATCCAGGGTTTTATTTTTCTTAATTTAGAAGATACTTTAAAGTAAGATACATCTGTGCTTATGTCAATATAATTAGATATTAAATTTTGGAATACTTGAAAGCACAATTCAGCATTTTCACAGTTAAGCACGGAATCCCAATTTTCTTTTCTATAAGCGAAATTAGCTTATTGTAATTTATGTTTCTTTTTATATGGAGAGGATACTGAGATGTATTAGAGTTTTTAATTCCAATTTCGAATAATGCAATAACTGCATAGTGGTCGGTAATAGCACTACACAAAACAGCAGGTACAAATTTCCAGTTACTCTTTGTTTTAAAAATATGTGATCAAGGCAAGACTTAGAATCAGGCCGAGTGATAGAGTGTAAAAATTTGACAAAACCATATTCGTGTAAGATATTCATGTACCTATTGCCAGTACTGTCTAATTTGTCTTCTAGAATTTGTATGTTAATGTCTCCAACAATGATTTGATTGCTTGTGTCTTTAGAATTAAACAAAAATAGTTCAAAATTGTCTAAAAATTCATTTATACAATTGTTTGGGGATCTATATATCGCCACAATGGAGAATGGAGTATTATTACATATAAAATTAAGATGAATAGAATTACATTGTGGGATATCTACATGTACTATTGTGACATCAATATTATTTTTGCAGTAGACAACTAAACTATCGCATTTATTATATTTATTCGTTTTGACAAACTTTTTATAACCTGGTAAATCATAGCCAGAGTCATGATTTAACCAAGCCTCCGTCAATATAATGAAGTCGAAAGGATTATTAAAATTTTGCATAGTGGCACAGAATTCCAGGAAATGTTTATTTAAGCTGCGTATATTTAAGTGAAATAAGCGGAATATTAAAATGGATTTGAGGGACGTGGGATATGATGGTAGAGACTGGATTAATCTTTCTCTGGATAGGGACCAATGGCGGGCTTATGTGAGGGCGGCAATGAACCTCCGGGTTCCTTAAAAGCCAGTAAGTATGTAAGTAAGCCTATGTTCCTATTTATTAGGATTTTTTAATTTGACAGTAACGGTTACATTTTCACTGTGAATGAGGCATTCTAGCTTAAAAGTAATTAACCAGCTATCATTTCATGTTATGAACTTCACACAGAACACTGCAGCTCCTTTCGTGTATTGTCTCTGACGCGCCGCCATTTCATATGCAAAACAAAATGGAAGGCGGATAATGCTAATTCCAGAAGCTCATGAATTTCTCCCGTTAGCTCAGGAAAGATGTCACAACTGTTTAATAAGGTTGCTCTAGAATGTTATTCCGAGTGTATGGAAGAGGACGACGACGTCAAAACAGTTCAACAAGTCGCTTTGAAGCCTATTGTAGAGGGCGCCACTACAGTAAATGGCTTCTGTCGCACTGCATAAATTGGCAGCTGATTTGAATCTCTTGTTTCAGCTCATAACACCTCAAGGAAGACCCCTTCCACTTTTTCCTGTTTACGTGTTGCGGTTATTCGGCCTTCACAATGCCTATTGTTCTGTCAGCCAGAAAGCCTTCTTTGTCTCGCGCGCCATAAGTAATGAGTGCGTTTTAATGGAAATATGTTGTACTGTATGTGTGAGCCACTGAATTGCTGAAAGACAAGCGAACGCAATATAACATCGAGAAAGCGATAGCCAAAAACATTCACAGTTTTTAAAAACAATGAAAACTCCTACAACTCTAAACAGTAGCAGGACATTTTTTTTCCAGTAGGCCTATTAAAGGACGTTGTTCATAGTCTGCAGTAGAAAATGTTAAAGACTAGACTGTGAAAAAGATGAAAGCTGCATAAATTAGATTTCTGGTAAGTTTCTTTAAATTTAGCTCTAAAAAAATAGACACTGCTGGCCATATTCATAGACATTTTTAGCGCGGGTTTCCGGTGGATGATCAGCGTTTTTCGTATTCATAAACCAGTGTTAGCGATAGGATATGATTTGAATTCTGTACTAGTAACCAGTGGATAGCCGGGGCTAGCTTAGTACGCTCGTAGCGCGTGCTGCGAAATGTCTGTGAATACCACCCTGCATTACTACAGCTTTACTTAGCTTCATTTTCTATTTTTTACAAAGATTTACAAAGATTTTATTGCAAGCAAAAATTGCATACAATAACAAATATTTTACAATACTATTGTAATATTCGTATATGAATATTCTTCAAAATTCGAAATTGATTACCAATCTCATAGTAAAATAGCCTATATATTACAATTTATTGTATAAATACAAGGTAACTGGGTTACACCCGAAAAAGCAAGATGCTTGAGGTCGGGTGTGACCAAGAATGAATACTAGATAGAAGAAAAAAAATAATAATAATCATCATCATCATCACAACTGTGATTAAACTGTTAAATGTAATTACACATAAACTTTAAAAAGAATAAGAATAAAAATAATAATAAAAACAAAAACAAAAACAAACAAACAAACGGTACAATAGCCTACAGTATACATAAACATACTAAGTTTAGAATAGACCTACAACATTGTTAAAGAGACAGAAAAAAATAAATAAAGAATAAGAATTTGCATGATTATAATTTAAAAAACAGTTCAAGCACTTGTTTTTTAATAATGTATTGTTTCATAATTTTAGTTTAGGATTCCTACTTATAAAATCATTATATAATCTTGGACCGTAATTAGAACTGTGTCTTAGACCTGCTTCAGTCATATTGATTCCTTTATTATTGTTATTATTATTATTATTATTGTTATTATTATTATTATTGTTATTATTATTATTGTTATTATTATTATTATTGTTATTATTATTATTGTTATTATTATTATTATTATTGTTATTATTATTATTATTGTTATTATTATTATTATTATTATTATTATTATTATTATTATTATTATTATTATTACAACTGGAAAA
Source organism: Periplaneta americana (assembly GCA_025594305.2). NCBI lineage: Eukaryota > Metazoa > Arthropoda > Insecta > Blattodea > Blattidae > Periplaneta > Periplaneta americana. The sequence continues at coordinate 206,037,377 of JAJSOF020000003.1, read as the reverse complement.
TACGCACGGTAGATCAACATAGGTAGTCGACGTTGCTCGTTGGCCACTAGTCACCGGGCCGTACCGAGCAACAAAAGACAAACGAAATGGTGATAGTAAAATTCGCTCCTATATTCTTAATCCTTAAATTCACAAAGTATCCTACAGAATACAACAGGTTAATATAATATGCTATAATTTTAATACAACAATAAAAAATTGGTAGGAAAATTAAATAACCAAAATTACACAATGCTATAATATTGTACAACATACATTCCGATAGTTGTTTTCTTTACAGTCCGACACTGTTTAATAAAAAAGTGTGAGAAATGAAGTTTTGCCAATTTAGAACTTAAATAATTGACTCTGTTAGTCAAGTTCAAGGTTTATGCAGTACAACGGCAGTGTTTTGAATGCACAAAAAGAAAATACAGATGTAGTAAGATCTTGAATTATGTTATCACAACGAAATAAAGGGGGAATAAGGTGTGTTTCAGGGAATATCATTCAAATGATGTTCACCAAAGCGTTAAGTACGTAATTATGACCGCTTTGCCGTTTTATTCGTGGTCTAGAGAAAATACCTCGACTTTTACGAAGAAAACTTTTAGCGGCCATGAAATTATTCACCGCTTTCGTCATATTATTGTTTATCAATATTACGAAACAAAAACTATCGTAAGGGCCATGACCGACAGGATCATCTTAGCTGTCTGCGCATGCTGGAACTTTGTTAATAAAAACCTAAACTAATCTAACCTAACCTTCGTATAATATCCAAGATGTGTAACTGGAGCAACAAGGGATCTTTCTGATTTGATCTGGAATGTACATACGAAAATAAATAAGGATCACGATGCCACTGCATGAGAGGTCCGCGCATGCGCTACAGCAAAGCTGTTCCTGTCGCGAACCCCTCATCTAAGACACGTAATCTACTCGCAGTATTTACGCAAATAGGCTACATCTTGTCGGTAACAGTGGTTGGTGTTATCTCTCAGTAATGTTCAGAACGAAGGAGATAGAAGGAAAAAAATAAACAACTCCTTCTAACGACGCCACAGATGAACGTCATGTCCTTATGTTGGCGACATTGTGTATTTAGTTCAATTTGGTCGTAACCGTATCGGCACGGTTCAAAGCTACAAATTTCCTTCAATCAGTCTGAATATTACGTTAATGAAATAACTATGCATTCATTTTTCTAACAATATCATTTTTAAGAAAGAAAATAATTTGTGAAATAACCCCAACATTATTTTTTTCTTTTGTTTTTGTTACATAAATACTATCAAAAGAAGAAAGTTGGAGAATTAGAAAAATAAAAGGCCCTAACACACAAAATTCTTAAGCATGGTACAGTTAATATAGAGAAAAATTCAGTTTCTTGGCTACAAAATTCTAGATTTGGATGATGAGAAATGCACAGAATATAGTAGCGAAGAAAAATGACTTTAAAGTTGACCTTCAAAAGCGCGGACCTTAACAATAATTATTATGCCATTGGGAGCTTTTCTAATTTTCTTACACTCTTGAAACTTTGCAAACAAGAAGATGTAGAATAAGTTATTATAAACTATTTATAGAAAACAAAAATAATTTTTTTGCCTAAAAAGTCGTATTTTTTTCTATAGGCCTCCCTTATTGCCTCATTTTGATTACTGTGACACTCTCTACACTGACCTTAACATGAGACTGGCAGACAGACTACAGCGTGTTCATAATGCATGTGTTCGATTTATTTGCAACGTCCGTAGATCTGACCGTATCACACCTTCACTAAATATGCTGTCCTGGGCCCGTCTCAAAGAGCGAAGATCTATTCACTCTCTCACTTTACTCTTCAATATTCTTCAAACCTCTAACCCTAGCTACTTAGCTTCTCGTTTTCAACATTTGTCCTCATATCACGAAATAGATACTCGCTCACAACACCATATCACACTCTCCATTCCTAAACACAGAACATCCTTCTACTCTTCATCTTTCACCGTCTCTGCAGCTCATCTCTGGAACTCTCTACCACAACATGTCAGAGACTGTCGGACATTGTCTAGTTTCAAAAATAAATTAAAATTGCACTTTTTGAATTAGATTCCTTTCAGTTATAAGCCCTTTTCTCTGCCATAGTTTTGTAAAAATATAGGCTATATATTTCTTTTTCCTTCCTTTCCCCTTTTTGTTCTCTTTATCAGCAGATGAATTTATTATCATAGCCTTTTTATCGTGAATTTTATTTAATTATCGTATTTATTTTCTTTTTTTATTATTATTTTATTACATTCCATTTTGTTATATTCTTCCTTACGTTTTTCCATATTAACAATTTGTACTAAATGAGTTGCTTTTACTATATTCCAATGTATTTTACTTTCTTTTTTTCTATTATGGTATTATTTTCATGTTGTTTAGTGTCGATTTTATTATGCTATTATTATTATTTTTTTGTAATATGTTAGTATTCTGTTCTTTAACTTTTTGTTAAATTTTAACTGCTTGTATACTTTGTGACCTGGTAGAGTGTAAGAGAAGGCCCTATGGCCTTAACTCTGCCAGTATAAATAAAGAATTATTATTATTATTATTATTATGAACTAGCTATATTTGATGATTCTTCTGAAATGTGCTCCACATAAAATCGACATCAAGGACTCCTGTATGGGGAACAAATACCAGTCAGTCTAAGGTGTGTCACTTTAAAACTTTATTCGCTATTGATTGAAACGACGAAATGAGAGAATCCAACAGGACTGCAGACTGCACTAAATGTAGAATAATGCAGTAGATGGATTTTTAATGTGACAACAATGACAGTACCCAACCCGTCACAGAATTCCCCACAGACGACACTGGCCTACTTTCGCAATGAAGTTAAAGTGAAAAGAATATCGGCTGTCACACAGAAGCGAAGCCCCGCCTCTGCTCATTTCTCGAGTGTGACGTCAGGAATTAAAACATCCGTGATTGATGTGGACGCGACATCTGGACCCGCCAGAAAGAGTTCCGTCTAAATGAGGGGGGAGGCGGTAGTGGATCGTTCAGAACAGTGTGGGCTGCACAAAAAAACCCTACAAAAACTCAGAATATTTCTCAAGCGTTTTCAATTCCCTCCTACAGGGGGGGAAAACACCTGAGTGAGAGGAGAAATGTGACCCACCCACTGAAGCTATTAAAACTAGATACATCAATGGAGAAAGTTACACAACGCAGAACTGCAATGCATTGTATTCTTCACCTGACATAATTAGGAACATTAAATCCAGACGTTTGAGATGGACAGAGCATGTAGCACGTATGGGCGAATCCAGAAATGCATATAGAGTGTTAGTTGGGAGGCCAGAGGGGAAAAGACCTTTGGGGAGACCGAGACGTAGATGAGAGGTTAATATTAAAATTTATTAGAGGGAGGTGGGACTGTATCAATCTTGCTCAGGATAGAGACCGATGGCGGGCTTATATGAGGGCAGCAATGAACCTCCGGGTTCCTTAAAAGCCATAAGTAAGTAACTATTATTATTATTATTATTATTATTATTGTTATTATTACTATTGTTATTATTATCATTATTATTATTATTATTATTATTATTATTATTATTATTATTATTAAACTGGAGTTGAGGGAGGTGGGATATGATGATAGAGACTGGATTAATCTTGCACAGGATGGGGACGATGGCGGGCTTATATGAGGGCGGCAATGAACCTCCGGGTTCTTTAAAAGTCATTTGTAAGTATGTCTGTAACACTGGAACTTTTTCATTTAACAACTTACTTACAAATGGCTTTTAAGGAATCCGCAGGTTCATTGTCTCTCTCACATAAGCCCGCCAATGGTCCCTATCCTGAGCAAGATTAATCCATTCTCTATCATCAAATCCCACCTCCCTCAAATCCATTTTAATATTACCTTCCCACCTACTTCTCGGCGTTCTCAAAGGTCTTTTTCCCTCCGGCCTCGCAACTAACATTGTATATGCATTTCTGGATTCGTCCATACGTGCTACATGCCCTGCCCATCTCAAACGTCTGGATTTAATGTTCCTAATTATGTCAGGTGAAGAATACAATGCGTGCAGTTCTGTGTTGTGTAACTGTCTCCATTCTCCTGTTACTTCATCCCTCTTAGCCCCAAATATTTTCCTAAGAACCTTATTCTCATTTAACAACATAAAAAATAATAAAGAATTGTAACGGATTACGAAAGATCAAATATGGGATTCGAATGACGAAAATATTGAATCAACAATCACATTATAGCTTTCTTTCAGAAGAGGAATAGCGTACGATTTTTTTCCGTGACACAAACAGTAAGTTTGACCCATTTAGGAGCTGCTGCACAAAAGAAAGTAAATAATCGGTTGTTAACAATAGCAGAGTTCATGAGAGACAACGATCCATCAGCTTTCATGGCAGACGCTCAGCGCTGTGGACTGGAGTGGAGTCCATTGTTCACGCAGGAATGTAGCCTGCCATACAGCTGCTCCTCCTGAAAGGTCAGCATCACGGTACACAGGTTGCCAACAATAGTGTGGTAATATTGATTCGGACATGCTGTGATTGAATTGTGTATCTATTTGTTATCTCCAATAATAATTGCAATATATCATTTTTGTGTAGAAAGGAGGCGAAACTCTTCTTAAGGTATATGTACACCCACTTACTTACTTACAAATGGCTTTTAAGGAACCCGAAGGTTCATTTCCGCCCTCACATAAGCCCGCCATCGGTCCCTATCCTGTGCAAGATTAATCCAGTCTCTATCACCATACCCCACCTCCCTCAAATCCATTTTAATATCATCCTCCCATCTACGTCTCGGCCTCCCTAAAGGTCTTTTTCCCTCCGGTCTCCCAACTAACACTCTATATGCATTTCTGGATTCGCCCATACGTGCTACATGCCCTGCCCATCTCAAACGTCTGGATTTTAAGTTCCTAATAATGTCAGATGAAGAATACAATGCGTGCAGTTCTACGTTGTGTAACTTTCTCCATTCTCCTGTAACTTCATCCCGCTTAGCCCCAAATATTTTCCTAAGCACCTTATTCTCAAACACCCTTAACCTATGTTCCTCTCTCAGAGTGAGAGTCCAAGTTTCACAACCATACAGAACAACCGGTAATAATACTGTTTTATAAATTCTAACTTTCAGATTTTTGGACAGCAGAATGGATGATAAGAGCTTCTCAACTGAATAATAACACGCATTTCCCATATTTATTCTGCGTTTAATTTCCTCCCGAGTGTCATTTATATTTGTTACTGTTACTCCAAGATATTTGAATTTTTCAACCTCTTCGAAGGATAAATCTCCAATTTTTATATTTCCATTTCGTACAATATTCTGGTCACGAGACATAATCATATACTTCGTTTTTTCGGGATTTACTTCCAAACCATCGCTTTACTTGCTTCCAGTAAAATTCCCGTGTTTTCCCTAACCGTTTGTGGATTTTCTCCTAACATATTCACGTCATCCGCATAGACAAGAAGCTGATGTAACCCGTTCAATTCCAAACCCTGTCTGTTATCCTGAACTTTCCTAATGGCATATTCTAGAGCGAAGTTAAAAAGTAAAGGTGATAGTGCATCTTCCTGCTTTAGCCCACAGTGAATTGGAAAAGCATCAGATAGAAACTGGCCTATACGGACTCTGCTGTAAGTTTCACTGAGACACATTTTAATTAATCGAACTAGTTTCTTGGGAATACCAAATTCAATAAGGATATCATATAATTCTTCCCTCTTAACCGAGTCATATGCCTTTTTGAAATCTATGAATAACTGATGTACTGTACCCTTATACTCCCATTTTTTCTCAATTATCTGTCGAATAGAAAAAATCTGATCAATAGTCGATCTATTACGCCGAAAACCGCACTGATGATCCCCAATAATTTCACCCACAAAACGCAAAAAATGATGAAAAATTAGAATTTTCAAAATATAACTATTTTAATAGAGAATTTTCTCCCCTTTAATTTGATATAATAATTTTCGATTTATGCCTTATGGTTTTTCAGATAAGCCCCATTTTCCAAAATTCTGCGTCATCAGGCGTCTACGAAGATCACTCCAAAAGCAATGCATAACATTTTTTTAATTTATTTTTTATTCTAAACCATTACAATTTACGGAGGTCATTTGAAAGGTGCGGGGATTATGTGGAAAATTGACGTATTGTTTCTGAAGGATGTATTTACATTCTATGAAAATAGCTAAGCTGTAGGATAAAAATGTAATTTTTAAATAAATATTGTGGATTACTTTTGGAGTGATCCTCGTAGCAGTCAATCCCTTCGTCCAGCATTGCTTGTAAAATAAACTTCTTTCTAGTCCCGAAATGGATGCACAGATATCAGGGCATGATCATTAGATTGAAAACACGTTTATACATAATGAAGTAATTTATAATCTTTTACTGTTAGTCATAAAACTGTAAATTTGTGTGTCAGTGATGTTGTACGTCATTTCAATAAGAGTCCACAAGTAGAAATTAAAATTCTGAGGAGGATGGGCATAAACTCTGGGACAAACACCATCGCAGGATTTGTTGCATCAATAGAAATAGGGACAAAAATGCCAAAAAAAAACATTCAACACCTGAAGTTAAAACAAGGAGGAGGTATTTGAGAGGCAGAAAGAAGCTGAAACTGAACCGACATGAAGCTGCTTAAGGGGTGACATATGATGATGCAGTCTTCTAGGCTCTGAAAGTTTATGGTTCATTTCCTGCAAATAGTAATTTTAGAATATGTAATTGTTTTAAACATGATATCTCAGCCAAATATGGTGATAGAAGAAGATATTGGTGTCATTTTGAAGCTTGAAATGTCCCCTAGTGCCTGACAATGAGTAAAATAACATTAAAGTAATTAATAATTATCTATGGATTTTTACATGATTTATCATCATCATCATCATCATCATCCTTCACGAATTAGGCCTCTGTAGACCTGTTTCGGCCCCTTCTAGCAGTCTTCTTAAAGGTCTTTCTGGTCGACGATGTCCTCTAGGTTTATACTGCATCATAATTTTTGGGATTCTTGAATTTTCCATTCTTCTTACATGATCTAGCCAATTAAATTGGTACCTGCTGATTTTTTCTTCTACTGACTCTACTTCTAATTGTTCTAAAATTTCTTCATTCCTTTTTCGGTCTAAAAGAGTATATCCTGCTGTCCTCCTGAAAAATTTCATTTCCGTTGCTTTGAGTCTGTTCATGTCTTTTTTCTTTAATGTCCAAATCTCGCTTCCGTATAAAAGGGTGGGTAATGCTAGTGTATTATATATTTTTATTCTTGTAGATTTTTGTACTAATTTAGCTTTTAATGTATTGTTTATTATTCGTAGAATTTGCGTAAATTTGGTAATTTTCTTGTTCACATCTTTTTCATTTTGATAAGATATTTCACAACCCAGATGCAACATGATTTATGCAACATAAAATATTAGTATAAGTTACATATATGTCTATGGTAATATTTAATTAATGTAAATGAAAATAAAAAATAGCTATATGTCAGGCACTAAAGAATAGTTTTAGCTATAAAACAGTGAAAAAAATGTGGCTCTATCTTAAAAACTGCATGAGCTATCATGTTGCAAGTTGTATGTCAAAATTGTGAACAAAATAACTTTTATAAACAATTTAGACATAATTTCAAGGGATCTGTTCACTTCATCCTCTTTCTGGTACCATTCTCTCAATTGTATAAAAATTTTACAGAGCAAAATTATACAAAACAAATTTTTTTTGTATGTAAAGGTGTACATATGCCTTAAACATGTAGTAGCGTCAGACTCTTTCCCAGCACTTTCTGTAAGCTTCCTGTGCTAAATGAGAGAGCAAGGCTCTGTAGTGGGGACTAGGGTGTTAGAGTGACAATTTGCCCACGGGTCTTAAAGCGCGCCTGCTCGTTAACTGCCCACCCCGCCCTTGTTTTCACAGCCGCTGCTCTGTTTTCTCCTCAACTGTGTTGTTCTCCGCACCTCACCGAGGTGTAAGTACATCGCTAGTTACAAACCTTCCCTGCTGCCCGCATTTCATGCACTTCTCTTAAACATTCCGTCGTCATAAATGTATTTTGTGCGAGATCGTGCGTATTTGCTTGGTTTCCACACAAAACCAATCCGCTGAAAGTCTAAAATTCCACATTCAGTATTCCCAACCTAACACACATAACAATTTCCCTCTTCTTACCGCTTAAGTGAAATATTGATTCTACTCCTTTAGGCTCTTAACATATTATTTTTAGAGACGTTCAATATAGTAATAATTATAAAGTGGAAACTTACTTACTTACAAATGGCTTTTAAGGAACCCGAAGGTTCATTGCCGCCCTCACATAAGCCCGCCATCGGTCCCTATCCTGTGCAAGATTAATCCAGTCTCTATCATCATACCCCACCTCCCTCAAATCCATTTTAATATTATCCTCCCATCTACGTCTCGGCCTCCCTAAAGGTCTTTTTCCCTCCGGTCTCCCAACTAACACTCTATATGCATTTCTGGATTCGCCCATACGTGCTACATGTCCTGCCCATCTCAAACGTCTCGATTTTATGTTCCTAATTATGTCAGGTGAAGAATACAATGCGTGCAGTTCTGTGTTGTGTAACTTTCTCCATTCTCCTGTAACTTCGTCCCGCTTAGCCCCAAATATTTTCCTTAGCACCTTATTCTCAAACACCCTGAACCTATGTTCCTCTCTCAGAGTGAGAGTCCAAGTTTCACAACCATACAGAAGAACCGGTAATATAACTGTTTTATAAATTCTAACTTTCAGATTTTTCGACAGCAGAGTGGATGATAAGAGCTTCTCAACCGAATAATAACACGCATTTCCCATATTTATTCTGCGTTTAATTTCCTCCCGAGTGTCATTTATATTTGTTACTGTTGCTCCAAGATATTTGAATTTTTCCACCTCTTCGAAGGATAAATCTCCAATTTTTATATTTCCATTTCGTACAATATGCTGGTCACGAGACATAATCATATACTTTGTCTTTTCGGGATTTACTTCCAAACCGATCGCTCTACTTGCTTCAAGTAAAATTTCCGTGTTTTCCCTAATCGTTTGTGTATTTTCTCCTAACATATTCACGTCATAAAGTGGAAACTTACCACTGCAATTTCACCTAAATTGCACTGTTAATTATTGTTTTTAAATATTTGCAAAAATTAAGTAAACTCTACAACTCCACTAAAGTTACTGCATTCGTGATGCAAGTAACATTAAGGAAGCCGTGAAAAAAATCAACAAGATTCCAGACTCATCATAGACTGGGGGAAAGACAGACGTATATCACGGCCTGCTGGAGTATAGTAAACACAGAAAACATTTTAAAGCAACGATGTTGAAGATAGATATTTTTGTTTTGCAAATTTGCCGTCATTGAACAGAAACCAAGATGGTGATTTCATTGAAACTAATTAGAAATTCCTCTTCAAGGTATGTAATAAACGATCTTCGCACAAAATAATGTACGATACACGAGCGGTATGTTTTCTTTCAATTCTCGGAAATTAAAAAAGCTCAACTACGTTTCGCTTTTTCAAACTTTTCCTCGAACATGAAAACTTCAACATACCGCTCTTGTAACGCATATTACTATTACCTTAACATACACACACTAAATCGATTAAGAAATAAAATTCGCTATACTTAGATACGGCAGTAAGTGTAACTAAGGTAACTCGTGCGGAAAAACAAACGACACTGAATTATCGCTCTTCTGCTGTCCACGTCGCCCTAGCAACGAAGTATTTATTTCATATACTGTATAATAGTTTGATATATTGTGAATTCAGTGTTGTGTTGATTTCTGCAATTGTGGTTCTCACAACAGAGGAGAAGGTGTTTATCTTCGATCAATATTTCCTGTCATTCGGAGTGGAATGGACCGATCTCTCTCTCCTGTGCTTCAGGTATATTAACATTAAGATGTCCACATCTGTGGAGTAACGGTTAGCGCGTCTGGCCGCGAAACTAGGTGGCGCGTGTTCGATTCCCGGTCGGGGCAAGTTACCTGGTTGAGATTTCTTCCGGAGTTTTCCCTCAACCCAATGCTGGGTAACTTTCGGCACTGGACCCCAGACTCATTTCATCGGCATTAAGGCCCATTCACAATGAAAATTAAACATAAACATAACGTAAGCATAAAACCTTGTGTCCATGTTATTTAATGAAAGCATTCACAATGAATTACATAAGCATAAACTTAATCTTAATCATAAGACGTTAACATGAAAGTTTGCAAACTCCAAACTTTCATGCTTATGTTTATGCGATTTGAAAACAGTACACAAGCGGAAAGCGTGTTTTCACTTTTTGTTTAACATCTCATGGGCTTTGCCTACAGGCAATATTTTGATCTATTGGCCGTGATGATAGCTAGGCGCGCAACATGGAATCATATGACGAAAAGTTGATTATTTTACATCTCCGTTTCTTTGATTTCAAGTATTGAAAGCCATATACTGATGCCATTGTAGTTATTAGAAACATAAATTGAATAGCTACATCGTCAGTCATTGTGCAATTCTCCATTTTTATGTAATAGATTCTGTAGTTTTGTTGATTCGGTATGTTTGTTTCCACACACGTGTTATGTTTACGTTATGTTTAATTTTCATTGTGAATGGGCCTTGGCTACTTAAGTTTGTGGCATATGTTTATGTGCTTATGTTAATGTTTACGTTATGTTTAATTTTCATTGTGAATGGGCCTTGGCTACTTAAGTTTGTGGCATATGTTTATGTGCTCATGTTAATGTTTACGTTATGTTTAATTTTCATTGTGAATGGGCCTTGGCTACTTAAGTTTGTGGCATATGTTTATGTGCTTATGTTAATGTTTACGTTATGTTTAATTTTCATTGTGAATGGGCCTTGGCTACTTAAGTTTGTGGCATATGTTTATGTGCTTATTTTAATGTTTACGTTATGTTTAATTTTCATTGTGAATGGGCCTTTAGCCTATCACCTTCATCTAATTCAGACGCTAAATAACCTAGATGTTGATAAAGCGTCGTAGATAAAGCGTCGTAAAATAACCTACTAAAATAAAAAAAAACTAAGATTTTATGCTACAGGGTATTTTCATATAATGATTGGAGATAGTGTTGGAAGTTCAAAGTGACTATTAGTACAATTGTCTCTAAGATGTCTGCAGCTATAGCATCAATGAGACAAAGATATTACGTAAAGTTTCCTTCCGTTGAATAACGTGCACGTGTTATTCGTGACTTCTATCAAATGTACCATTCTCCTAGCTTTTTAGTTCTTTGCTGGTTCTGACGGTAACGTGGACAACGCTATTGAATTCTTCTGCAATCCTTTACTACGCCATATCCTTTTCCTTTATTTTAAATCCATCTGTCTTCTTGCACTCTAAGATGTCCTTATATTTAGTTGTTAATTCAATTAGCTAAGATTTTTCTATTGCCGAAAACTTTGAGCTTCTACAGGGTGATTCACAAAGTTCTCCCTCGGTTTATAGAAGTGATTCTTGAGCTTATTTGGAACAAAAAATGTAAACAAATTAAGGGGATCACATTCATAATTACGGAGTTACAACACATTTTCGAAACGCGTCATAGTGAATGGAGCGCTAGGCATGTTGTTGCCATAACCCTTAGATTACTGCATCTGGGGTGGGTGAAAGACATCGTGTGTTAGTTTTAAGTACAAACATGCGAAGAGTTGCTTCAACGCATTCTGGATGCCACGGCGACAATAAGGAACAAACGTGTGAAGCTGCGAAATGCTACAAGTGCGGTTCACACCCGTGCGAACCGTTGCCTTAAGATTCAGGGAGGCGTTTTCGAAAATATGATTTAAGTCCACTCTGAATGAAAAATACTGATACATAAATAATCAATTCTTTGTATTTTAGTTATTTTTTGTATTTTGTTAGCGAAATTCTGAAATAAAAGTTTATGTCTGTCTTTTTTCAAATTACCATTACTGTGTATATATAAATGTGATTTCATTAATGTATTTACATTTTTGTTTCAAATAACCTCACAATTCTCCTCCTTAAACTGGGGAGAACTTCGTGAATCACCCTGTATTCTCTTGCTAATCTCTTCTATTTTCTTGGCCACTGTTATGGATGGAGTCGTGAAAGAAAACAAAAGAAACGTGCAACAAAGTGCGTTCATAAAAACAAATTCTCGATCCCGGCCTTCTAGATATGTACTTTTCCTCTTTCCCTCGAGGTTCAAGGGGAGGCAGAGGTGAATATTTCAAAATTCACAAAATTTATCCGAGTTGTTTGAAATTGATCATGGATACTAAGTATGTTATTAGTAATTGACATACCAAGTTTCAGCTTTCTAAGTACAATAGTTCCGTAAATATTAATAATTTTATGCTCGACCATGCCGAAATGTACAAATTATACACCTGGTAGCTGTCCTTTAATGCATGTCATTAAAGTACACCTACTCATTATAGTACAGGTCTTCAGCCAATGATAACTAAGCTTACATGTGTTCAGCCAATGACAAGTCAGCTTTGTACCGTTATAAAACCGCAAGTATCGATTATTCTCGGATATGCAATCGAAAGAGAATTAACGAAAAGTCACGGAGGCTGGAAATCCAATACTGTCGCAGAAGGTTATATTCTATTACTATAATAATTAGCGTTAATTGTAAATAATATTCAAATAAATTCAATTTGTCATCTCGTTTTTCAATGTCGAATTCAATAATCAAGGTTATAATATTATAATATTATAATATTATCAAGTTTAACGGGACTACGTCAAGGTCAATGACATTATTGTTCCTCGGAAAAAATCAATACTTTCGCGTCTGCGCACATCTCACAATTCACGACCTAGAACAAGGTCACTTCCGATCTTGTCAGATACAAATAAAATGTATACATCCGAATACCGGTAATTTCAAGTTAGAAATATGGTCGAGCATAAAAAGTCGTATGAAACTCGCCTATAATGGTAATTAAGAAGCTCGTATGAAAATTATGAAACTCGCTTGTACTAGTTTCATAAATATCCATACTCGATCCTTAATTACTATCATTATAGGCTCGTTGCATACTGTACTATTATACATCTTGATTACACAACTTTTAACACTGTATCACTTCAGAATATGTATGATAAGAACTTTCTTGTGTTAAATATACAACCCCAACATAATAGACAACATAATACGTAAGACAAAACAAAACCACAAAAAACAGAAGAATACAACACAAACACAAGAACACAAAAAATACATCACACTAATATACGAAAACAAAAACACACATAAAATTGCAACCTCGTTCAAGAAATTAAACTACAACATCGCATACAGAACAAATAACACTCTACAAAAACATCTCAACACACAAACAACACAACTTTTAACACTGTATCACTTCAGAATATGTATGATAAGAACTTTCTTGTGTTAAATATACAACCCCAACATAATAGACAACATAATACGTAAGACAAAACAAAACCACAAAAACAGAAGAATACAACACAAACACAAGAACACAAAAAATACATCACACTAATATACGAAAACAATAACACATAAAATTGCAACCTCGTTCAAGAAATTAAACTACAACATCGCATACAGAACAAATAACACTCTACAAAAACATCTCAACACACAAACAACACAAACAAACAAATACAACCACACAGGCGTATACAAACTCAATTGTAACACCTGCAACAACTTCTACATAGGACAGAAAGGTAGATCGTTTCAAACACGTTACAAAGAACACATCACAGCCATAACAAAACACCTCCACATATGTAGAACACATCACAAATCCTAACCACACCTACAGAGACATCAACACAGACATGGAAATACTGCACATCCAACCAAAAAGCCAGAAACTCAACACACTAAAACAATATGAAATATACAGACACACGAAAACACACCCCAACGATATTCTCAACACACAACTCAACTTCAAAACACATACACTTTTTGACTCTACACTACGAACGCAACCACACAGGAAACAAGAGGCGCCAAGACCAATAACGACCAGTTCTGAAGATGACCGAAAATAGGTCGAAACATGGTAATAAAATATTTAACACAAGAAAGTTCTTATCATACATATTCCGGATTAATAATTTTATGAAACTTTATATCGTTGGATATAAAATGCTCCATGCACCATATTGTAAGAAATTTTCAATATTTATTTTTATTTATATGTTCAGAGAAGGTATATAAATAATGATAAGTATTAGTTTATTATGGGAATAATATAGTAATACAGTTATCTTGGTTTTAATTTCATAATTTTAAAGAGCACAAAATCTAAAACTAACATCAGAATATGAAAATAAAGATAATAAAAATGGAAAAAAAAAACAAATTTTCATTTTTTATTCAGTTTTTGTTCAAAATTTCACCTCTGCCTCCCCTTAAAGTGGTGTTAGCTAACTCTCTGTCCAAAAGGCTTGGTGAAATGCACTGGTCGTAAGAACGAGTTAAAATTTTAATATGGAGTTAATATATTTAACCCATGTATGTAGATGAAACCGAGAACCACACTGATAAAGTGAAGTGAATATTGTTGTAGTCCGTTGTATTCCCTACGTAAGACACAGCCCGTATCTCAGATGGACATCCAGCCAGTCGCAATATCGTTCTCCTGTGGCCTAGGATCGGAGTGGCGAGTGGCTTCCTGGGGAGGTCAGGACACGAAGAAACGCGACACTCCACTCACTGGCAGCTCATGTGAAAGCATGGCCCATAAACCCGGCGCACATGGTGCATAAATCTGACGATCACCGTTACTTGACATTGCGGGCTCCAACACGTAGCTTCACTATCGATTCTCTCGCTTCCTTCAAACACAACAGCAGAGTGTTACGTGTTCCTGTTTTTATCCTTGGTTGACGTGGCTTCTTCCTCAACGTTCTCATCCCATTTTTGACATGGATGTAGCATCGGAGAGAAAGAGCAATGCGGCGAAGTGATTTGAAATATACAATATTTCAAGAATTGCCGTGCGAAGTGACTTAAATCTATAATGTTGTATGTATTAAGAATTTCTGTGCGAAGTGACTTAAAATACACAGTGTTTAATGATTTTCTGTGCAAAGTGACTTAAAATATAGGCTAGTTACAATGTTTCAAGAATTGCTACCCCAAGTGACTTGAACAAGAATTACCATGGGAAGTTACTTAAGTCTATAATGTTGTATTGTATTAAGAATTATTGTGCGAATGACTTCAAATATACAATGTTTAAGGATTTTCTGTGTAAAGTGACTTAAAATATAGGCTAGTTACAATATTTCAAGAATTGCTACCCCAAGTGACTTGAACAAGAATTACCATGGGAAGTTACTTAAGTCTATAATGCTGTATTGTATTAAGAATTGTTGTGCGAATAACTTAAAATATACAATGTTTAAGGATTTTCTGTGCAAAGGACTTAAAATATAGGCTAGTTACAATGTTTCAAGAATTGCTACCCCAAGTGACTTGAACAAGAATTACCATGGGAAGTTACTTAAGTCTATAATGCTGTATTGTATTAAGAATTGTTGTGCGAATAACTTAAAATATACAATGTTTAAGGATTTTCTGTGCAAAGGGACTTAAAATATAGGCTAGTTACAATGTTTCAAGAATTGCTACCTCAAGTGACTTGAACAAGAATTACCATGCGAAGTGACTTAAATCTATAATGTTGTATTGTATTAAGAATTGTGCGAAGTGACTTAAAATATACAATGTTTAGGGATTTTCTGTGCAAAGTGACTTAAAATGTAGGCTAGTTACAATGTTTCAAGAATTGCTACCCCAAGTGACTTGAACAAGAATTACCATGGGAAGTTACTTAAGTCTATAATGTTGTATTGTATTAAGAATTGTTGTGCGAATGACTTAAAATATACAATGTTTAAGGATTTTCTGTGTAAAGTGACTTAAAATATAGGCTAGTTACAATATTTCAAGAATTGCTACCCCAAGTGACTTGAACAAGAATTACCATGAAGTTACTTAAATCTATAATGTTGTATTGTATTAAGAATTGTGCGAAGTGACTTAAAATATACAATGTTTAGGGATTTTCTGTGCAAAGTGACTTAAAATATAGGCTAGTTACAATGTTTCAAGAATTGCTACCCGAAGTGACTTGAACTGGAAATGTACAATGTTTCAAGAATTGCCATGCGAAGTGATTTAAATCTATAATGTTGTATTGTATTAAGAACTGAACTGGAAATGTACAATGTTTCAAGAATTACCATGCGAAGTGATTTAAATCTATAATGTTGTATTGTATTAAGAACTGAACTGGAAATGTACAATGTTTCAAGAATTACCATGCGAAGTGATTTAAATCTATAATGTTGTATTGTATTAAGAACTGAACTGGAAATGTACAATGTTTCAAGAATTGCCATGCGAAGTGATTTAAATCTATAATGTTGTATTGTATTAAGAACTGAACTGGAAATGTACAATGTTTCAAGAATTACCATGCGAAGTGATTTAAATCTATAATGTTGTATTGTATTAAGAACTGAACTGGAAATGTACAATGTTTCAAGAATTACCATGCGAAGTGATTTAAATCTATAATGTTGTATTGTATTAAGAACTGAACTGGAAAGGTACAATGTTTCAAGAATTGCCATGCGAAGTGATTTAAATCTATAATGTTGTATTGTATTAAGAACTGAACTGGAAATGTACAATGTTTCAAGAATTGCCATGCGAAGTGACTTAAATCTATAATGTTGTATTGTATTAAGAATTGCTGTGCTTAAGTGACTTAAAATATAGGCTAGTTACAATGTTTCAAGAATTGCTATATTTGAATATGCTAATCATGAAATTAATTATGTTCTCTTGACTGCCGAGGAAAGTTGTCCATGTAATCCTACCTGTCTCTCTGCCTACCTTTATACCTATCTCTATCTTCCAGTCTGTTATGTTGCTCACGGTGTGCACCTTAACCCCACAATTTTCAGTCGCACACTGCAGGGAACTTTCTCTCGTTCCACACTGGTTTATGTTTTCCTTTGTAACCTACTGGGTGTTCAGTTCAAAATGTGTCATGGCTCGCTGTATGCCGTCATGTGGATAACCGATGAGCCTAGAGAATTCAATCTTCCTACACTTCCGCAGAGGTGTATAACCTATGAGGCAGAGAAGTTGCCTAGCAAGTACGGCGTTCATTCTGAAGAGTACGTACCGATACGTACGGTAACGCCGGTAGTGGCAGGAATGTGAACTATTTGGAAATACGTACTGTCGGGATATGGGGAGAGGGTTAAGACGATTACTTACGTATTTGTTGACATTAACTTCGACGGTCAACATGGACACGGAGCATTTGATTTGTGTTGTGGAATGTTACCGTACGCAACCGATGATAACAAATACCCTGCGTACGACTTGCCGGCGCAAAACACAGTTCGAAAGAGGTTATGGTAGCACACAGACCGTACAGACCGCCATCTGTTGCTACGACGTTCAAGTTATACCGTACACGTTCTCAAGTTCAGATTGAAGAACGCCTTAAATAATAGGCAACTTCTCTGACATATAAGCTGAAACTCGCTTCAAATCGGTGACCCAACAACAGTGGCGTCATGACACACTTTGAAATGAACACCCAGTATATACAGTTAGGCCTACAGTCAGGACGTTGGAATATTAAAAGTCCCAGAGGCAAGACACTGGACATTATCGGAAAATTTTTTTATTCGTCACAGCATCTGACGCTTTCCCACGCCCTCATTTATAAGCCTAATTAAATGTTTACGGTGGTTTGTAATCAAATCTCACAGCCTACTAGACACTGCTTCTCTTCCGTATGCTGTTCTCTGCCTCTAATTTTATTCTTTCCCTGTTCCTGTTTCTTCGCTTTTCACACCCTCCTTTTCTCGCTATTCATTTAATTATTTCTTCCACATAACATCCTTCTTTCCCTTCACTCTACTCTTGTTTACTTCGTTTTGTTTTTCTTTCATTTGTGCTTTCTTTGTTCTTATTTATATCTTCTGCTTTCCTTCTTTTCGTTATAATATTCTTTACTTTCCTTAATTTTTCTTTCGCATTTCCTTCCTTCTTCTGTTTGTTAATTTTCAGCATTATTTCTTCCCCATCTCTCCACACATCTGCTCCATCCCATGTACGAGATATTTCCTCTTGTGTCCTTCATTTATTTTTTCCTTTCTTCATTTTTCGCATGTTTATTTTTATTTCTCTTTTCTTTAACTTCTTCTCTGCATTTTACTTTACTTTCTTGTTTTGATGAAAGAGTAATGGAACGGAAAAAAATTCTCTCCGGTGCCGGGATTTGAACTCGGGTTTTCAGCTCTACGTGCTGATGCTTTATCCACTAAGCCACACCGGATTCCACTCAGTTTAAGTTCCAACTCTTGGGTTCCCTCTAGTGGCCGCCCTCTGCACTACGTCATAGATGTCTATGAACGTAGGACCGAAGTCCACACATGTGCTGAGGTGCACTCGTTAGGAGTGACTAGTTGGCCGGGATCCGACGGAATAAGCGCCGTCTTAAATCACGAAGTGGATAAAGCATCAGCACGTAGAGCTGAAAACCCGGGTTCAAATCCCGGCGTCGGAGAGAATTTTTCTCCGTTCCATTACTCATTCATCGTATGATGACGCAGAATATCTGCGTGGAAATATCATATGTACTTCGGTACATTAAAATAATATATATGATATGCGTAAATAACTTCGTGATTTAAGACGGCGCTTATTCCATCGGATCCCGGCCAACTAGTCACTCATAACGAGTGCACCTCAGCACATGTGTGGACTTCAGTCCTAGGTTCATAGACATCTATGACGTAGTGCAGAGGACGGCCACTAGAGGGAACCCAGGAGTTGGAACTTAATATGAGTCGATTCTGTCCGACGCCAGGGTGGAATCCGGTGTGGCTTAGTGGATAAAGCATCAGCACGTAGAGCTGAAAACCCGGGTTCAAATCCCGGCGCCGGAGAGAATTTTTCTCCGTTCCATTACTCTTTCATCGTATGATGACGCAGAATATCTGCATGGAAATATGATATGTACTTGGGTACATTAAAATAATATATATATATTTCTTGTTTTGATTTGTCATGTCCTTCATTCTACAGCTTTCGTTTGTTTCATTGTTTCATTTATTGTGTGTGATGCTGTCTCTCATTTCTTAGCATATATATTTTATTTTTAGTTTCTCTTGTTTCTATTTTATTTCCTATCCCTTCCGTCTCACAATCATCCACTTCTCTTCACCTTCTTTCAAGAGAATTCTCTTGTCCACACCTGTGGAGTAACGGTTAACGAGTCTGACAGCGAAACCAGGTAGCCCGGGTTCGAATCCCAATCGAGGCAAGTTACCTGGTTAACGTTTTTCCGGAGTTTTCCCTCAACTCAATATGACTAAATGCTGGGTAACTATCGGTGCTGGATCACGAATTCACTTCACCGGCATTATTACCTTCATTTCATTCAGAGCTAAATAAGCTGAGATGTTGATATAGCGTCGTAAAATAACCCATTAAAAAAACAAATGAATTCTCTTGGCTCCGGCTGGCTGACAGACGCAGTTTGCATTCTGTTTCTCTTCTGTATCAGCTTTTGCATACATCAACCCCTGAATACCTTGCATCACGATTTCATAATTTATCCACACATCATTATGTATACCCGGTTACAACACGACACTATATTGTCAGTCCCTCTCCACAGAACATCCGCGTATTCTTCATCTTTTACAATAGACACAATCCGTTCTTGGAATTCATTACCTACAGATGTTAGGGGCTGCCCGATTTTAAACGCTTTCAAGTCGAAAATGAAACATCTTATTTCAGAACGCACAGAGCTCCAAGGCATAGATTATAATTCACAATTGTACTTACTTACTTACTGGCTTTTAAGGAACCCGGAGGTTCATTGCCGCCCTCACATAAGCCCGCCATTGGTCCCTATCTTGAGCAAGATTAATCCAGTCTCTACTATCATATCCTACCTCCCTCAAATCAATTTTAATATTAGCCTATCCTCCCATCTACATCTCGGCATCCCCAAAGGTCTTTTTCCCTCCGGTCTCCCAACTAACACTCTATATGCATTTATGGATTCGCCCATACGTGCTACATGTCCTGCCCATCTCAAACGTCTGGATTTTATGATCCTAATTATGTCAGGTGAAGAATACAATGCGTGCAGTTCTGTGTTGTGTAACTTTCTCCATTCTCCTGTAACTCTATCCCTCTTAGCCCCAGATATTTTCCTAAGAACATTATTCTCAAACACCCTTAATCTCTGTTCCTCTCTGAAAGTGAGAGTCCAAGTTTCACAACCATACAGAACAACCGGTAATATAACTATTTTATAAATTCTAACTTTCAGACTTTTTGACAGAAGACTAGATGATAAAAGCTTCTCAACCGAATAATAACAGACATTTCCCATATTTATTCTGCGTTTAATTTCCTCCCAAGTGTCATTTATATTTGTTGCTCTTGCTCCAAGATATTTGAATTTTTCCACCTCTTCGAAGGATAAATCTCCAATTTTTATAGTTCCATTTCGTACAATATTCTGGTCACGAGACATAATCATATACTTAGTCTTTTTTCGGGATTTACTTCAAACCTATCGCTTTACTTGTTTCAACTAGAATTTCCGCGTTTTCCCTAGTCGTTTGTGGATTTTCTCCTAACATATTCACGTCATCCGCATAGACGGGTAGCTGATGTAACCCGTTCAATTCCAAACCCTCTCTGTTATCCTGAACTTTCCTAATGGCATATTCTAGAGCGAAGTTAAAAAGTAAAGGTGATAGTGCATCTCCTTGCTTTAGCCCACAGTGAATTGGAAAAGCATCAGATAGAAAATGGCCTATACGCACTCTGCTGTAAGTTTCACTAAGATACATTTTAATTAATCGAACTAGTTTCTTGGGAATACCAAATTCAATAAGAATATTATATAAAACTTCTCTCTTAACCCAGTCATACGCCTTTTTTAAATCTATGAATAACCGAACAATAACAATTGTAACTAGTTTATTAAGTAATCATGTAATTTAATTCGTTACCTAATTTAAGTAAATATTTAAAAGAACACTGAAAAACATCATATTATGTTGTAGACAGCAGGGAGCTAATGATCACTGCAAACCGCAACCCAAAATATCAAATAGTTTTCAATATACGAGCGAAGGAATTTTGTCCAACATGAGTTTAATATAGCAATTTCTTTGCTTTTTAGAAGTTTGAACAAGTATTTATATTAGACGACTAGCCGTACCCGTGCGCTCCGCTGCACCCGTTAGAAATAAATATAAAGTAATTACATAATTAAAATAAGACGTTTGATCCAGGGAACATTCGTATTTGATAGAAGGATAAATCGTTTAATATGTTACTTAATTTAAATTGTATTTAAATAACTAAAATTCGGTAATTTTGGTCCAGAGAGCAATCATTTGGTGCAATGACAATTCCTTTAACATGTTTCTTAATTGTTATTACATGCAACCATAGTTTAATGAAGATTGACATATCATTTAGTTTTAATGTGTATACTTTATATTACTTGCTATATGTTTCAGAAGTTACTGTAATAACATTGTAGAATTATGTCCATCTAGAGAAACTACACTTTCCAATGGTGAAATGATAATTAAACAATTAATTAACTTCCGATATTACTTCATACAAACACAGAAACATTCTCTTAGGCTATGTTTAATGGCTTTCGATTGTTGTTGTCAAAGGCCCCTTATAGACGAAGTCATTTGTTTTTATTTCAGTACAGCGCTTTAGATGGTGTTGTTATTGTAATTTTAAAACTCATTTATCTCATTAAATATCAGTCCTATCAAAATTTTGCGTAGAATAAAACTTACCGGAAATTATTGTTAAAGAAACGTTTGTTATGTAATATTTTTCATGGAAATCATTAATAAGCGAGATATTTCGATTTATTTAATTCAGGACCCCTTATAACCCCCCTTTTAAATGAAGTATTTTGAATGTCATATAGCCTAAAATCTAAGTTACAACGAACTTAATTTATATTCCAATTTTCATATAAATCGGATCAGCCATTATCGCATGAAAAGGTAACAAACATCCAGACAGACATACAAACAAAAATTTCAAAAAAGCGAATTTCGGTTTCAGGGTGGTTAATTATATATGTTAGGACCATTTTTTTTTGGAAAATCGAAAATTACCAGAAAAATTTCGGCTACAGATTTATTATTAGTAGGCCTATAGATGGCCATGACTAGAACGAGATAATTACTTGGCTCAGATGGCGCCGTTGTCTGTGTTTATCGTTAGCTACGCATTGCCAGTATCCACGTTTAGAGGTATGTTACTTGGAAACGGTAATCGTAGAAAGTTCTAGTTTGCGCCATAATTAAATACACGTGTCGTTTAGAAAATATCATCCCAGAAAATGATTTTTGTTTAGTACCCCTTTAAGTTCGATATTCTTCTTGTACGTATTTTACTGTTTCGATTTTGTCTTGGGTATTTAATATTTTTGTGTTAACGCTACATAATTGGGTCGCGCGGTTAATGCGTAACGCTGCAAGTTGGAAGGTCGAGGAGTCGATTCCCGATGGGGTAATGGATTTTCTCTATTTACATAACCCTTCCGGTCACACTGTGGCTGCGGAGGTTTACTCAGCCTCGGACAGAAATCTTTGGGGTAAAGGCGGCGGGCACGTAGGACTGATCCTACTGCCCTTAATGCCGATTTCTGTAAAGGTACGGGCCTTAATCTCACTCCACGCTTAGGGTCGATTTGGCCTGTCCACAGTATAACACTGTGGCCTGTCATGGAGTTGATTTTTTTACTTTGTTAGCGATATATTATTACAGCCGTGTCGAAAATGTGACTCACGAGCAGTGGCGGCCGGTGAGGCATTCTGGTGGTGGTGGTGCCAAAAATGAAAAAAGGCCTTACGCAAATTACCCTAGTGAAACTGGTAATCGCAGCTCACGTTTGCATTATGTTAAATAAAACACATTAATTAAACCAGCTATTTTACCAGATGTACAGTTAATAATGCATCTAGTAACAGTTACAATAACATTTCCGAAACTAATAACGAAATTTACAGATATAGATATGCAAAACTTTCACAGTATTGTTAGTCAAATACAAATCAATTTTATAACTAATAAAATTACTGGCAAAAACACACGAGATAAACAGTGCTATAGATAATAAACGAACACGTTTGCACTTTATTTAACAGGCCGATGAATCCAAGGCAGCGGCCTGAATAACACATGTTCATGTCCTGCACAGATCTCATGTATCGTTACTATAGCAACAGTGTAGCTATATTTAGTTGCCGCAAAATAAAACAAATATTAAACAACATTAACAAACAGTTTTACATAATATGAAAAAATATTTATCTTTCTAAAAAGAACTATGACTATCTCTGCATTCAATATAGTTAAACGGATAATACTTTACACATTCAAATCCAAGTTATGTGCATTAGTTTTAAAATGGCAACATTACATTAGCATTTGGCGCGGAACTTTAACTTGTGTTTTCGTGATGATTTCTGGCTTATGTCTCCAACAACCCTGCCATCTAGCGAAATTTCTGCATTACTGTGCTCTAGCGGGCGGAATGTTAACTACTGAGTCAACTGAATTCGGCTCAAAGTCTGCCATAAGAAACGCATATAAGCTAGAATCAGTAGCCTTTTGCACAGTGTTATATGGACGTAGGCAGTGCCACACAGAAGTGGCTCCAAAGTTCGGAAAAACGCTGCAAGAGTGCGTCCCGATCAGTGCGCGCGCTCGTTCAGATGAAATACGAATAAAAGTGTAGAAATAAACTATTGCAATTGCTTTCTAGGACATTATTTTTTGTTTATTTCATTGGCGGTGCCATGGCACACTGGCACTACCCCAAAAGCCGCCCCTGCTCAGTAGCACATTGTGGCTCGCAATGGTAGCTGTGCATTTCTCTTACTTCCTGCCTTCCCCAACCCCCACCCTCTCACTCACTGGAATCCTGGAATCAAACTCCGTTCCATTTGTATTTGTCTCTGACCTGCGAGTGGCGTATCGTCCAATGTCTCTCTCGAAACCATGTACCTCTACAAAAACGAAAGTTTCAAGTAGGATGGGAGGACGCATTTTTTTGTTGCTAATATGATGAGAATATTAAATGTATGATTTTTTAAATTTTTTATTTTATTTTTTTAGTTGGTTATTTAACGACACTGTATCAACTACTAGGTTATTTAGCGTCGATGAGATTGGTGATAGTGAGATGATATTTGGCGAGATTTAAATGTATGATTTATTCACAAGTATTACGAGGAAACGGTTGTATAACGTAAAACGGTATTATACTATATGTTACTCATGAAACATTAAAAGGTGAAGTATTATTATTATTATTATTATTATTATTATTATTATTATTATCATTATTATCATCTCTGTACATCGATCCTTTTTCAGCAGATTTACGAATAATGCCGTTAGATCTTCAATTTAAACTCACAGATTTACAATGTTAATGTTACAATGAAAGCTAGATGTAAGGACTTGACAAATGTTGAACTTTTCAAATCTTTGCCAAAAAATAAATATCCGAAGCTTCGTTCTTTCGCTTGCTCTGTTGAAGCCATGTTCGCTACAACTTACGTTTTAACAATTATTTTCAACAATTAAAATAGTAAAAATCAAATTTAGATCACGACTGAGAGACAAATACCTTCGTGATCAACTACGACTGGCAGTAAGTGACATAATTCCTGATTTTGAAACTCTGTCGCAGAGACATTCTGAAGACAGTTAATTTTAGGTTGTGATATTGTTCATTTCTTTCTTCGTTAAACGTACTAAACATTAGTTTGTAGCCTTATACTGTATAAAATTATATTTAAGTGCTTGACATAAGGAAAATGAAATCCGTTAATAAGTCAGACACTTGCTTCACTTAGAGATGGGAACGATATATCGGTTTTTACGAAATACCGATATTTTTGTTTTGATATATCGATATCGAAATTTTGATTCAATATATCGTATAATACATCGGTTTTCTCATAATTTTATCGGTTTTTCTATATTTGTTTTTGTTTTTGTAGAATTATTACGAACAACAAAATCCCACTAGTTAACTTTGATAATTACCTGAGAGATGGCGTTAATGAAAATGGGCAGTTACATAATAATTGTGCAGTCTTGAAATAGACGATCCAATCAATGCCTTTCTCTGACTGGCTGGTCTAGAATTCGAATTGATACTATTTAATATGCAGTACAAAAATTCAAAATCCAACGTGTGCGAGCGTGAGACAGAGAGCGGAGCTTTATCTACTATTGTTTTAGTATCAGTGTTCTCCAAGGCAGGAGCAACTGTCACTCTGAAAAGAAACCGTTTGACTTCAAAACTTGTATTTCTATGTTTTTAAATGGAAAGAGAAACAAGGATATAATACTGGTTTGAGATTTGTTTACGGCTAGGATTTCTATGCACAACCTAGTACTGACATTGTTTTCTTATTATATATTTTAGTACATAAAAATTTTACCAACATGTACTTGGAGGATTTAGTGAAGAACTGTTTTCAGAATATGAGAAGAGTGATAGTAATAATAGTAATAATAATAATAATTAAGATTTAATAATAATAATGATTTATTTTAGATGATAGTTAAGGAATAAGGCCTACTGGAGCTAAATAACAAAAAGTGTAGCATATAGAATGAAGATAAATGCCAACAACAATTTGATTTAGACCATGGTCACAGGAAGAAAAGTAAAGAAGGTTAAACTTGCGAACAAATAGGCTATGAACAAGTGGACAGCTTCAAATAACTTGGGGTGTAGTAAAGCTAAAACATGGGCTGCTGCCAGTAAGTCAAAAGGAGGATAGCAATGGCAAAGGAAGCAATTAAAACTAGAAAAAGGAGCATCTTCTGCGGATCTCTGGAGAAAGAACTAAGGAAGAGACTAGTGAAGTGCTTTGTGTAGAGTGTAGCATTGTATGGGGCAGAAACATGGGATTACTAAGAACCGAAAGAAGCTAATAGAAGCATTTGGAATGTGGATATTTTAGAAGGATGGAGCGTGTGAAATGGACAGATAAGAAATCTTTTTAAGCTGTTCTTGGAAAGAGTGGATGAAGAAAGAATGATGCTGAAACTGATCAGGAGGAAAAGAATTCCTGGGTCACTGGCTGAGAAGAAACTGCCTAAAGGATGCACTGAAGGAATGGTGAACAAGAGTTCTATGGCAAAAGGAGATATCAGATGATAGACGACATTAAGATATATGGATCACATGTCGTGGACAAAGAGGAAAGCAGAAAGTACGAAAGACTGGAGAATGCTGGGTTTGCAGTGAAAGACCTGCCTTTGGGCAGAACACTATGAATGAATGAATGTTTCAACAAAAATACTGATCCATATAGAATTCACT
Source organism: Periplaneta americana (assembly GCA_025594305.2). NCBI lineage: Eukaryota > Metazoa > Arthropoda > Insecta > Blattodea > Blattidae > Periplaneta > Periplaneta americana. Next base: position 206,010,916 of record JAJSOF020000003.1, on the reverse strand, counting down.
TAATACTTTCCCATTGTATCATTTAAGCTCATCTTACCTCCACCATTATTTTGATATAGGTTAGGAACTGAGCTAAAATTACAGCTATTGAAAAGTATAAAATGAAATTAATGCTTTCAGGAATAACTCACTGTAAAGTTACCATGAATAATTTCGAGGAAGAAAAATTGTTCCGGAAGGGTAAACTTGGGACCTTTGGTTAAATGACCAACGCTCTCCCACTGAGCTACCCGGGAACTCTACCCGACACCGATCAATTTTTCTATAAATCCACAGACTCAAATGTTGGTTGCTTGACGGTTGTCAGCCCAAAGGAGGTCTGTGGATAAGAGGGGAAAAATTAATCGGTGTCGGAGATCTTCCCAGGGATCTCTGGAGAAAGAACTAAGGAAGAGACTAGTGAAGGTCCTTTTCGATACCCGTGTAACATTTTTCCTCAAATTATTCAAATTATTGAAAATGTATTGTTTATCGTTGCAGAAACATTGTATGGGGCAGAAACATGGCATTGAACCGATTTTACATTGTCCATTATCTGTCCTGGAAAGAGTGACATGAACTGAAAGAATGATGCTGAAACAGAAGGATGATGAAATGATGATTTGCTTTAATCTTTTGACTGTTATGATGTTAATTTCGATGCTAATAACGAATAGGCTATTAAAATTTAACTTTATTCTAATAAATGTACACCTACAAATGTAATTGCATTAGTATCTATTAATTTCACATACGGAACAAAGAGATAAAGCAGAAAGTCGTTTCGATAGACTGGAGAATGCTGGGTTTGCAATAAAGACCTTTATCGTTCATCGAAATTAGGTTTGCAATATCAATATTTCAGTATTTAAATTATTTCTCCATCTCTGCATACTGGATTGGAATATTCTTATGTACATACTCGAATATCAGACCAATTCATTTTATAAGCAAAATTCGATAGTGTTTGGTTAGGGGAGATAAGTCTTAAAAATAAGTTTTGAGATAAATGAAAATTAAACATCGAACTCTTGTTTCAAATTATTTTCTGCACAAATAAAATACACCAAGTGCTAGTATTATTTTATCTTTTTCACACCGAATTGTGTTAAATTTAACTTGTGTATTCATCAGGGGAAATTAACGTAGTTGAATAATTTCGAGGATCATCAGTTCGGTTTCGGGTAATCGATCCCGACCTTTGATCAAATTTTTGTTTTCGACAGATAATGGAGAAAAAATGGGATCCGACACAGTACACCAGTTATTCACAGATTTCAAAAACAGACTCAAATGACTGGTTGAGGAAGTATTGTATGATATTCTTATTGAATTTGGATTAGAGAAACTGTTCGATTAATTAAAATGTGTCTTAGTGAAACATACAGCAGAGCCCGTATAGGTCAGTTTCTATCTGATCCTTTTTCAAAGAACGAGCTAAAATGTTGATGCATTCATTTGCTTTTTAAACTACTCCAGAATACTGATTTGGAAAGTTCAGGATAACAGCCAGGGTTTGGAATTGAACTGCTTAATCAGCTTCTTGTCTATGCAGATGACGTGAATATGTTAGGAGAAAATACACAAACGGTTTCAGGAAAATATCTTTTTATTTATGAAATTGTAAATTTATTTTGGATTATTATTATTATTACAAAGTATTATTATTATTCTTATTATTAATATTGTTAAGAAATGGAAAATAAAAATTAATGATTTATCCTTTTTTTTTTTAGTTGGAAAAATTCAAATATCTTTATAACATGTAACAAAACAAATGACACTGTTGTATTAAACTGTCCTTAAATATGTCAAATGCTATTATTATTCATTGAGAAGCTTTATCATTCAGTCTGCTGTCCAAAAATCTTCCAAAATCGATTTATAAAACAATGTTATATTGCAGTTGTTCATCTATGGTTAAGAATTGGACTATGTCACTCTGATGAGTGCTTAAGTGTTTGAGAATAAGGTGCTTAGGAAAATATTTGGGGCTAAGAGGGATGAAGTTACAGGAGAATGGAGAAAGTTACACAACACAGAACTGCACGCATTGTATTCTTCACCTGACATAATTAGGAACTTAAAATCCAGACGTTTGAGATGGGCAGGGCATGTAGCACGTATGGGCGAATCCAGAAATGCATATAGGTGTTAGTTGGGAGACCGGAGGGAAAAAGACCTTTAGGGAGGCCGAGACGTAGATGGGAGGATAATATTAAAATGGATTTGAGGGAGTTGGGGTATGATGATAGAGACTGGATTAATCTTGCACAGAATAGGAACCGATGGTGGGCTTATGTGAGGGCGGCAATGAACCTTCGGGTTCCTTAAAAGCCATTTGTAAGTAAATAAGTATTCATCAGGGGAAGAAAACTCCATTTGCACAAAAATGATGTAATCCTCTTACTAGAACACCATCGAATTCTTCTTTCGTCTTGTCTTCATTTATTTTTCATTTACGAGTGTCTATTTTTTATAATAATGTTGTCTGTACTTTATTTTTTGTATTTCTTCAGTACTCCTTATTCCACGTATTTTCTTTTTGTCTTCCATCTCGTAAATTATTCTCTACGTCCTGTTATTTTTTCCCGTAACGACGTCATATTCTTTGTTGCGCTGCATTCTTCAATTGGAGAACTTTGTTTCGTCTCATTTATACGACGACGTAGCCGCTTTCGATATACGACTACATGCACAGCATATTTATCTGCCCAAATTCCATTAAGGTAAGATGTCAAGTGTGGGCTGGCGTGGCGCTCAATCAATTCTAGCTTGGGGGCGCGTGATCTGGTTGTCAATCTCATGATTACAGACAGCAGACGCGACATGGGACCTGGCTAACGACGCCGACGGCACTGACCCTGCAGGCGTCGCATAGAAGGACATCATCGGCTATTTTCCCTATGTGGATGGCACGGTGTAGTAGTTTCCAGTTGTTGTCTTCACCAGCAGACTCAATAATTCAACCTAAAATAAGCAGGAGTCTGAAGAAGACACGGATAGTGAAAGTACCTGTAGTAATATTACGAGAGGTCTGAGATTTATCTGGGAAATCTCAGATCTCGAGTGATTTATTAGGACTATTTCGTGAATAAAATAAAAATGTAAATAATATATCCCTAAAATTCTATCACAAAATGTTAATAATTGTATATTAACGAATACTTAACCTACTCAGACATTGTGAAGTTGAAATACTCGTAGATGAGTATCGATTACTGCAATAAAGAAATTCGATGTTATTATTCAGTAATGCCAATTGCAAAAAGCTAAATACAGATTTAACAATGTTAATTACATGTACTGCACTTTTCTCTTATTATTATAACATAAATACATTTTCATTATCTGCTGAAATCATAATTTAATTTAACAATAACAGTGGGGACAGCTATATACCAATGCTTATGTATTCACAGTGAGACATGAAGCCATCTCTGTATAGATAGGCCTAATTAAAACACAAATTCTATTACGCCATACGGAAGGCAGTTTGATTAAAGACATTATTACTATGCAAGGTCTTTGGGTTTGATGTGCGATGATGAAGATTTGAACATCTAACTTTCTACTAATTGCTTAATTTTATTCACTAAATACAAATTTTATAGGCTACAATTATAGGTTACGTTACCTGTGGGAGTAGGACCAATGTCAGCTGTGCCTTATTTCGACCGTTACTCACAATCCGTGCTACACGAAAGCACTTTTTATAGCTCGACAAACGCATTCTCGCTGTAGTGTGTAACGGAACTAAAGTTGCATCTACACAGTTCAATATTCCAATCGCGTATGCGTGCAATCTGGGAAGAATATTAAAAAGACTCAAGTTTAAAAGGTACGTTCAATTAAGATGCATGAAGATTTTGTGTCTACATGGTGCGCCGTTTTGAACGTCGTCTTCACTGCGTAAATATATTAATTAATATTAAATATCAATCTTGCATTCATTGCTTTAAAGTTGAAAGAAAAGTTTAACCGTGTAGTTGCATCTTAATGTATTCATGATCATCAATTTACGTGGAAAAAGTTGGCGACAACGAACTAAACAAAAGAACGACCATGCGATAAATTGATAGCGATAAATCTAGCTGCAAAAATTATCGCAAAGTGTGACTGTGATTGGTTGGAATTCAAAATTTTATTACACTGCATTGGTCGAAAATGGAATGACGTCATATAAACGAAATAGTCGCTACTAATACACACATTAAGAGAAGTAGAAAGCATGCAAGAAATTTATTTTCCCTTTGAATGTGGCTCTTCAAGTGGGAAATACGATATAATCTCATACTGTTCAAAAAATTTAAAGTTCATCTTTCTCTACAAAAGATGACATAAAACTCTGCGCAATTTAAAAAAACAAATTATGTGACTAAAACGCCATGTCATTTTACGTGACCTCATAACAAATAAAAAAATTGATTCTAAGTTCGACGTGGTGAATAAATATTTTCTGCGCTTAATTTTTTTGTATTCTCTGCAATTATTTTGTCATTTGTTAGTCCTATGTAAATGTAGCCTATTTATCTTTAGTCAACGAGACTAGAAGGTTGTTCGTTGTATTATAATTATTATTATCCTGTGATATTTCTGCAGTTGCTCTGAGTTGCATGATATATTCCTTCATTTTAGATGTTATTCACTTTATTACTGCATAAAAGATTGCTCTGTTTATTTTCATATGTATTTGCTATTCATTAGATAAGGTACGTAGATCATTTATATTAATTATGCATCTCCTTTTAATTACGTCAGGAAGTGGAACAAGATCAGCTTTTAAGCGTGAGCCAGCAATACAAAACTCTCGTGTCCGAGACCCACAGCCAATAACTCCAACACATTCCAATCTTCAACAGAGGAAATTCTCTTCAAAATATGTGACTGGTTCTCAGTCAATAAATTAGTATTAAATTGTAACAAAACTGACATAATTCAATTTAAATCCTGTCCAAATTCAACGTCCCAAATTTCTAGCGCAATAATTAACAATAGATCCCTATTAGAAACAACAACAACAACAACAACCAAATTTCTTGGCTTAAAAATCGATAATGTGTTAAATTGGAAAAAACATATTAAAGAAATTACCCCCAAACTAAATTCAGCTTGTTTTGCTATTAGATCTATGCAAAAGATAGTAAATATCAATACCTTAAAAACAATATACTTTGCATACTTCCACTCAGTAATGAGTTTTGGAATAATATTCTGGGAAATTCCACAGATCTATGTTTCTATTACAAAAAGAGTAATTAGAATAATAGTAGGTAAATTTCGTCTATTTTAAAAAAACTACAAATGATGCCCATGGCTTGTCAGTATATCTTTTCATTAATAATCTTCCTCTTATGTAATCGTGAAAACTTTGTAACTAATTCAACAGTTCATAGCATAAATACAGTCAAAAAAATGACTTTCATACTCCATCGCAAAGTCTATCGTGCTATCAAAAAGGAGTGCGTTATATGGCAGTAAAAATTTTTAATAGCCTCCCAATCGATATAAAAAATGAAACTCAAAACATAAAATTATTTAGGGCCAAATTAAAGAAGTACCTAATTTCTCACGCCTTCTATTCTGTAGGTGAATTCATGACATTCAATAACACTTCATGAAATTGATACTAAAACTTTGTGTTGTACTAGTAGACTATATTGTAAATCTCGTCTGTATATATTTCATCTTGACTGTGACTATAAATTAAGATTTATAATAGTATTAAGTTTTTTGACTTGTTCCATATTCTAGCTGTAAGCATGTATGAATACCATGGAATGTTAATAAATACAATACAATACAATACTAATTAGTATTTTGTCATATGAGTCTATTTTTACTTCTAGTGCAGATAATAATTCAGAAATAAACTTCTCACGTACGGCGGAATTTTGTGAATTATCCTCTTTGAAAGCTGAATTAAGCTGAAGTGAAATGTTGGCAGGAAATGTCTTTATTGACAGTTAAGAAATCTAAACACAAAGTCATTTTCGTCAAACCTTCATGCAAAGTCCCATGCTCAAAGTCAAATGGCGTTTCGCCGTGTTTTCAGTAACATCGAAGGGTTTCCATAGAAACGTGTCACACCATTCCATAAGCTTGGCTTGATCATGTAGTAACGGCTTTATTAACTTAACAGAATCAACCAAGTGGTACCTAGCTTGAATCAGAAACCGTTTTCCGTCTGACGGATATTTTACCACTGCTGAGGGGAGAGTGGAGGTACACCCCATTGAGGAAATCTCATAGATACGCACAGATGTTTGTCATGCCGAATGTGCACGTGTGCATTCCATGCATAGCATCGTCGATCGCGTATTGCGACGTGAAATCCAGGGTTCGATATCTGAGCATGGATATTCTGACTCATGGTTTAAATCGGTGTAATCGATCCTTTGCTATTAATTCAGTGTTACTTGAATAGTGGATACGGAGAAGAACGGAGAGTGTGAAATGAAGAGACAGATTAAAGGAATGAAGATCTGTTGGAAAGAGTGGGCGAATAAAAAAAAATGGTGCTGAAACTTAACAGGAAGAGAAAAAGGAATTGGTTGAAGGAATGGTGAACGGGAGAAATGTTCCGGGTAGAAGAACATATTAGTTTATAGACAACATTTAGATATATTGATCATATATGGAAACTAAGAAGAAGGCAGGAAATAGGGGAGATTGGAGAATGCTGGGTTTGCAGTGAAAAACCTGCCCTTGGGCAGAAAACTATTAATGAATGAATGAATTCAATGAATACCTCTCACTTGTCACAGATTCATACATATCACGTGTGAAATTGTCTTAATTAATTCATTATGTTATTAATGATGATTGATTATTACTTACCTTACTTACTGGCTTTTAAGGAACCCGGAGGCTCATTGCCTCCCTCACATAAGCCCGCCATCGGTTCCTATCCTGAGCAAGATTAATCCAGTCTCTATCATCATATCCCACCTCCCTCAAATCCATTTTAATATTATCCTCCCATCTACGTCTCGGCCTCCCTAAGGGTCTTTTTCCCTCCGGCCTCCCAACTAACACACTATATGCATTTATGGATTCGCCCTTACGTGCTACATGCCCTGCTCATCTCAAACGTCTGGATTTAATGTTCCTAATTATGTCAGATGAAGAATACAATGCGTGCAGTTCTGTGTTGTGTAACTTTCTCCATTCTCCTGTAACTTCATCCCTCTTAGCCCCAAATATTTATTATTATTATTATTATTATTATTATTATTATTATTATTATTATTATTATTATTATTATTATTATTATTATTACTATTATTATTAACAAATCATATTGATCTAATAAAAGATAATTGAGATGAAAATATACTTTGAGAAGAAGTAAACTGGCTTTACAGTTAATGAACTTACATTAAGGAAATCTGTTATACGAGTTCTTTAATTCTGGATTTGAAAAGTTCATTTACTAAAATCAGCCAATTCTGGATGAAGTTTTATTACTTTTGCTTAAGTTTATAATGAATGTGTGTTACTTTATTTATTTATTTATTTATTTATTTATTTATTTATTTATTTATTTATTCTGGTGTAGTTAAGGCCATCAGGCCTTCTCTTCCACACCATCACAAATACAAATACAATAATAGAAATAAAAAGGAAAGAAAAACACACTATAAACAAAGTAAAGCCACACAAAAATATACACAGGTTGCAAATTTTAAATGAGTGATTAAGTATCATAATTAATTGTATCCTAACTAATTAACTAACATAAACAAGAAACTTGCAATTTTAATCTAGATTTTAAAAAATCACAAATCAACACTTCTAGCAATACCTAAAAAGCATTAAATAAGACAAAATTTTCGAATTTAATTTTGAATTGTGATAAAGTCCGGCAGTCCCTGACGTCATTAGGTAACGAATTCCAGAGGCGAGGTATTTCTACAGTATAGGAGGATGAGTATAGAGACGTTCTATGATGAGGGATAGAAAGAAGTGCTTGATGCCGGTTTCGAAGAGTTGTAAGAAATTGAAAGCGTGATAACAGATAATTCGGAGTAGAAGTATGCATGATTCTAAACAGAAGAGACAGTGAATGTATTGTTCTTCGTTCCTTCAGACGCACCCATGAAAGTAACTGGAGGGAAGGTGTTATATGGTCAAATTTACGAGTATTGCAGATGAATCGTATGCACACATTATGAATATTATGCCTATCTAGATGGAAGACGAGAGTACTAGCCACCGATCTGGTTTTATAACAGATTATTATCCCTATGTCACCGCTGTCTGACCGTGAAACGAGCGACACCGTGTTCAAATCCTGGTTCTGAGAAGTTGCCTGGTTGACGTTTTTTCCGGGTTTTCCCTCAACCCATTAAGAGCAAATACTGGGTAACTTTCGGCGCTGGACTCTGGACTCATTTCGCTGGCATTATGACCTTCATCTCACTCAGACGCTAGATAACCATCTCAGTTGATAAAGCGTAGTAAAATAAACAATTGAAAAATTCTCATGAAGAAATTAACTTGCCTGTATATCAACTGTTCTGTACAGCTCCATCAATTTAAAGAGCTGTCTTCGAATTTCGGAGCAAGGCTAGCTGACAGCTACTCTTGAGAAATTCAATTTTCTCGCATTTATCTAATCGTCTCATTCATTAAGAGACGCAATTACGTCGCGGCCTTAAATTGAAACGTCAGTTTTTGAAAACGAACCGAGGAGTGAACGCTCCATCATCATCACACACTGCATCGATTGCACGCTTTCCTATGGACCTTTGTTCGAAGTTACAGAATAGACAAGTACAAACTCGCCAGGATCTCTACTTTCCTTGTGTGTAAAGACGCTAAGAAATACGTTGACTAACTTGTTCCATTGCCGTTCTGGAATGAGATTAGCGTCCTCTACATTCTGGTAATTGCGGATTGGAACTGTACCGCAAACTAAATGTTGACTCACTTCAAAGCGACTCGCCTTCATAACGTGCTGGATCCACACTAATTCCCCCTACACAGTCGGAATAATCATAATTGAAAACATTTGTATACAAATATTATAGTATAGGCCTATCTATTTTTGTCTTCAATTTTTTTCTCTGTTAATGACGAACCTCTTCAAACCCGTGTTAACTCTTAAACTTATACATTAAAGTGTTTTGATTTTGATTAATCTTCAACAACTATCAGCACGTTTCGCCTGACCTAAACTATTATCTGCTTGTGAATTATGTACAGTACAGTAATCTCACTAGAGGTTATGATTTATCTAGAAAAAATCAAAACTCGAGTGGGATTTAATTGACTATTACACGCTAAATAAATATGGGAAATGCGTGTTATTATTCGGTTGAGAAGCTCTTATCATCCAGTCTCCTGTTCAAAAATCTGAAAGTTAGAATTTATAAAACAGTTATATTACCGGTTCTTCTGTATAGTTGTGAAACTTTCACTCTTACTCTGAGAGAGGAACATAAGTTAAGGGTGTTTGAGAATAAGGTGCTTAGGAAAATATTTGGGGCTAAGCGGGATGAATCTACAGGAGAATGGAGAAAGTTACACAACACAGAACTGCACGCATTGTATTCTTCACCTAACATAATTAGGAACTTAAAATCCAGACGTTTGAGATGGGTAGGGCATGTAGCACGTATGGGCGAACCCAGAAATGGATATAGAGTGTTAGTTGGGAGACCGGAGGGAAAAAGACCTTTAGGGAGGCCGAGACGTAGATGGGAGGATAATATTAAAATGGATTTGAGGGAGGTGGGATGTGATGATAGAGACTGGATTAATCTTGCACAGGATAGGGACCGATGGCGGGCTTGTGTGAGGGCGGCAATGAACCTTCGGGTTCCTTAAAAGCCATTTGTAAGTAAGTAAGTATTACACGATTAGAAGAAGGTATATAAAGATTAGAAGTAACGAAGTACTCCAATACAATAAAATGTTAATTGGCTTACTAAATACTAAACTGTCTTAAAATGTATTATTATACCATTTTATCATTACAAATATTCCGCTAGATGACAGTAGTGTGGTATGGTGAACTGTTATTTTGTTACCAGTTGTGCCAACTATACAATCTTCATTGAAATCTATGGGCGATTACTAGTCAAGAAGGCTTTGTTGACTCAGTTTCATGTTTATTAAAACAGTTGCATTCCACTTCAATTATATTAAACAATCTCTGATACCTGACTATCCATAATCTCATATAGCAGAAGCTATAACATAACATAATAATAATATCAAGATAAATAATAGATAAAAAACAAACACTAGTGAGGTGATAAGAATTGTAGGATAAGCGGACATGATTGATAGAAAAACGTCGTTCCGTACCGTTTTATTGGTCAAAAGTAGTATGATTTAGTAAAAGTGTAATAATATAATTAAATCCTCCTGTTAATGTTACAAAGTGTTCTGCCCAAGGACAGGTCTTTCACTGCTAACCCAGCTTTCTCCAGTCTCTCCTATTTCTGCCTTCCTCTTAGTCTCCTCATATGATCCATATATCTCAATGTCGTCTATCATCTGATATCTTCTTCTGCCCCGAACTGTTTTCCCGTTCACCATTCCTTCCAGTGCATCCTTCAGTAGGCAGTTTCTTCTCAGCCAGTGATCCAACCAATTCCTTTTCCTCTTCCTGATCAGTTTCAGCATCATTCTTTACTACACAGTTTCATTTCTTATTCTGTCTGTCCTTTTCACACGTCCATCCTTCTCCATATCCACATTTCAAATGCTTCTAGTCGCTTCTCTTCACTTCGTCGTACTGTCCACGTTTCTGTCCCCATACAATGCTACACTCCACACAAAGCAATACACTAATCTCTTCCTTAGTTCTTTTTCCAGAGGTGCGCAGAAGATGCTTCCTTTGCCATTGCTATTCTCCTTTTTACTTCCTGGCAGCAGCTCATGTTACTGCTTATAGTACACTCCAAGTATTTGAAACTGTCCACTTGCTCTACTGCCTCATTTAGAATTCGCACGTTTACCTTCTTCATTTTTATTTCGATAACCATGGTCTTCGTCTTGTTTGCATTTATCTTCATTCCATATTGCTCAGTCATTTAGCCCCACTAACATAATATCTCCTCTTCTGCTAACAACGCTATATCATCTGCAAATCTTATGCATTTTACTTTTCTCACTCTTACTATCGCCCCTCACATGATCTGAAAACAGTTCTTCACTAAATTCTGTAAGTAGATGTTGAAAGGGTATGTGATAAAGAACAACCTTGTCATACTCCTCTCCCTATTTCACTTCCATGTGACATGTTTTCTCCTATCCTGACTATGACACGTTTCATATAAAGGTTACAGAACGGCCTTCTCTTTTTATAATCCACACTTTTCTTCAGGATTCCCATCAGTTTATTCCAATGGACTCTGCCAAACGCCTTTTCTAAGTCCAGAAATACTACATACACTTCTTTACTCTTCTCTAGGTATCTTTCGCCGATTGTTCTTAGCAGTCCAATTGCATCTCTCGTACCTTTTCCCTTCCCTGAAGCCAAACTGCTCTTCTTCCAACTATCCTTCCATCTTAGAATATAAACGTCGATTCAGTATTCCGCAGGAGAAACTTCGTCGAATGTGATATCAGGCTGATAGCCCTGAGCTCGTTCTAACTTAATAACTTTTAATGAAACCAACAATTTCCACGCTGTTTTCTATAAGGTACCCAGTACATTATAATATAAATATTTGGCTTCAGGAAGCCAAGGGTTTTATTATTACCCTTTAAAATATATATGGGCCTAGTTTCAACCCGCAAACCTCAGGTCCAACTAGTAGCAAGTTACCCGCTGTATACGAGGACCATTGCTTCATAAAGATTTAAACCAGTGGCGGTTTCTCGGGGGAGGGAAGGGGGGAACGTCCTCCTCACATTTTCTTCTTTTGAAAGTAAATACCAAATTAAATATATGCCTTGAAATTCGAGGAAGATTCGATAACTTTTAAGTTCACAGCTATGTATAAAAGCTTCGGTTGATCGAGTTTTAAACGACGCGCACTCATGTGTTGCTAGAAAACTGTGAGAAAGATGCGAGATTGTTTGTGTGGAGGAAAGTCAATCCATTCCTCCTCTACTGCAGTTAACACACATAGACAACAGCGCACTAGCGGCCAGAGAAAGAAGCAGAGTTTTAAAGCGAGTAAATGAACGGAGAGGGAGGAGATCCTCCTCTGAATCAGCGCATGGGCGGGAAATAGAAACCGACTGGTCGTGCAGCAAGCTCGCTACCGCTGCCATCTAACGATGCTGCATTCAACCGGACTATAACACATATTCTAGGAGGAGACACAATAAAAACAGTTTTAACGCAAAGCTATGAAAGACACCATATAAACTTTTTAAATTATAAATCAAAATATATTATTCATTGCACTTTATATAGGCCTAAGCTATTATTCATGGTTTGAAACTTTCGAGGATATCTGAAAGTTGAAGTTGGATTTATATAAAACAAAGAGGAAGTAGTTCTACGTTAGTATCGCAGATCTTTTTGGCGTCTGAAATTCACTTCCATTCATTGTCTACTAGACAGGACAACAGCCAAGTTGTCAGTTTTGTACAAATATATTTGAAATTGAAAGTACTGCAAACTACATTATTTTTAACATAAAAATTAATCGGCCACCGGCAGTTTTGAACAATAATGATAGTATGACTTTACAAGAACTGACATTCTTAAAAAAGCATGTGATACTGAACTTGTAAAATGTACATGTGGCAACACAGAACACGTGGGTGGGTGCAGTGTTCTCGCTTTCCTAACATATTATTTCTCATTTCCATTTCCGTAAAACGGTTCCGGTTACGTGTTAGTAGCTAATCTCTTCCAACACGTGTGATGCTGTAGTGTGCGTGAAAAATGCTGCGAAGTTGTGAACTTCCTTGTAATTGTTAATTTGTGCAATTATTCAACAGTGAAAACATATTATATTTTGGACAATTTAGGAAACTCAGTTTACAAAAACAGATTTTTACTATATAAAAGGAAGGCCAACCCTAACACTACCTGGTCTTACATGTAGCCTATGCATGTAGGCTAATTTGTAGCATGTTTCTCTCAAGGTGTCATTTTGCGCTGTTAACTTCTTTCCTCCTCTTAAGAAATATGCAGGAGCCGCCACTGATTTATACTCATATTGAGGACAATACCGTTCTAGCCTCGACGTGGAAAATTGCAGGTAATTCAATTTCATAGTACGATTCAATTGAAAGAGCGATTTGATAGTGAGACCAGCGAATAGGGATTATAAAGAATGGACACTTCGCATCGGTACCTTTGATGTAGCCGGACTGATTTCAATGACCTTCAAGCCAGCTAGAACGTGAGATTCTGCTTTCCCTAGAATTGGCGCTGACATCACACCAGCTAGCAGTCGACACAGCGGAAATATAACACATAATTAATACATCTAGGTACATTATGTACTCAAATAAAATAAACTGGATCCATAAAATAATAAATCCTTCATTAACTGTAATGTCTAGACTCTAGAGTTCCTTTATAATGAGAGTTGAGACGTTGACCCCAACAACAATTAAAATATGTAATGATTTGATAGCGCTGAAAATGGAAAAACAAAACTCTTACGAGAAGTAAAACCATATACCTATATTATATTATTATACAAATATTAAACGAATTTGATACTTAATTTTATAATGTATTATATTATTTTATAATATAAAGTATTATATCTGAAACATAAAATATTATTATTACAACTAGTTTGTCACTGAGAAATAAGGAAAAGCTGTTAACTTGAATTTATTTGAAGCAAAGCGTTACTGGATTATGCAATAAGGTAGGCGATGTTTGGATCCTGTGTCTCAACTCTATTCTCAATTATTATCATCAGCTAAGTACAAGATCTCAGCATAACAATTTACTCATTATACCCTACCACAAGACATCTTTATATTCTTCATCCTATACAGTTCCAGTTGCTAGAAATTGGAACTCGCTTCCGAGTGATATAAGGGGTTGTTGGACAATAACTTCATTTAGATCAAAATTGCATAAATTCTTACTTAACAGATGAATTGCTGATTAATATTTGTTACTTATAATGAAACTAACATCTGTCCATTCTTATTATTATTATTATTATTATTATTATTATTATTATTATTATTATTATTAAATTTTTCTAAATAGATTTACAAAACCTCTAATGGCAATTACATTAATATTCTCATTATAGAAATAGAAATACATATATTCTCCCTGTAACATAGTCCTAGTAAGCTTATATTAAATTAATTTTCATCATTTTACTAGCTATCTCAAATATTAAATTAATTATAATTCATTGAATTAAATTAGCTCATAAATTAAGTTACTACTTTACCTTATAGATTTATCTAAATTTAAATAAATGTGTAGTGAAGAATATTGCTGGAGAACCTTTTAAGTGTAGTGTAAATATTTGTAATTTAAATTTATGTATTGTATTGATTAAGGCTGATTGAGTGGAAGAGAAGGCCTTATGGCCTTAACTCTGCCAGCGAAAATAAAACATTATTATTATTATTATTATTATTATTATTATTATTATTATTATTATGCTCGATTACACTGCCTCTAGCGCTTGAAAGTGGAACTAGGCGCTGGCGCACAGAGAAACAAAATACAGGAAAATTCGCTCAGTGTCCATTCTTTATAATCCCTATTCGCTGGTGAGACTACTCATTCATTCATTTATTTTATTCCATAGATCTTACATGAGCAATGAAGCTTTAAGATGTGGAACATGTCAACATTTTACAATATTACAATTACAATTTTTACAAATTTTTATAGTTTTACAATTTAGTAATTTTCTACAATTTTTACAATGTTGTACAATTTTTTTTACATTTTTTTTACATTTTTTTTACATTTTTTTTTACATTTTGGCGAGATGTAGTGAGATGAAATGAGGTCCGAGGATTCGCCAAAATATTACCCGGCATTTGCCTTTTCGGTGGGGAAACCTCGGAAAAACCCAACCAGGTGTTGATGCCAAGGACTCGCCATAGACCATCCGGCTTCAGTCCCACGGCTGTGGAAAACCTCGGAAGAAACCAAAGTCCAAAGGGGGATCCAACCCAAGCCCGAACGCAGCTCCGGAACAGCAGCCCAGCGAGTCTGCCGACTGAGCTACATCGATGGCTCTACTAAAAGTATACAATACATAGCCAATCAGATTATTAAATTTACAAACGCAAACGATCATTCATAAATATATGAGAATTCTAAGATTATTTCATATGTTACCTACATTGTTTTATTGTAACAAAACTAATTTCATGAATGAAGTTTGACTGTCCAAGAATTGGCTTCCCTCTCCTCGTCTGACCTGATAATGTGCATTGCACGTCTCTCCGACAGGTTGGATGTTTGACCACCCATGCAATAACTAAAACCTATAGCACCAGCATACAGGAAATTGTCCGTCTAACACCGACCTAGGAGCAGAAGAGAGCCTGCAGCAGTTTGTCTGCCCTTGCCGCTCAGATTCTGTTTACGTTCACCACGTGTTGATATAGAACACCGCACACAGATCTGCCTGTGACCACGAGCGAGTACAGCAACTCCACTGAAATCTGTTTGCTTGCTCTACGGGGCGTTCTGAGCGCACTCTACTCATTCATAAACAAATCAGACGACGACACGTCACGTCTGTTCCAGCAGTGGGTCTCTATTTCATTCCCAGCAGGAGTCCGTTCCCACTTCACTTTCCCCTTACTGTACTTACGCACGTAGGCCTAGCCTGTGCGGCTTAAACCACAGTAGACTAGTAATAGCTGCCTGTCTGTCTGTCTGTCTGTTCGTCTGGCTATCTTTGTCTCTTTGGAAGTCAATTTAGCACGATAGGCATTGTTACTACAGTTACATCATTTTATTTTTGTATGTATTTATTTACACTGCAAGTGGGCAAGCACCCGGTGGCAGTGGTATACACAATATAAACAATACACAATAAAATTTACAATACACAATACAATTTTACAACACATATACAATTTTATACACAATTAACAATTTTATACACAATATGTATAGGTCCTGCATAAGTTTCAATAGTCCTTCACTTTACCCTCATCTCATTCCCTGTAGTGGCACTATGACGCATTTCACTGACACTTTAGCACACATTTCACTGACACCCTGTAACACATTTCACTGACACTCTGTAACACATTTCACTGACACTATAGAGCACATTTCATTGACGCTATAAATTATCACTGATCGGAACTATTCACTGCACTGTAAAACCATAACTTCACTGACTCACCTCGCTTCACTGATACAACAGTTCAAATAAGTCAAATAATTACATCCTTATGCATACTTATA
Organism: Periplaneta americana; assembly: GCA_025594305.2. Taxonomy (NCBI): domain Eukaryota; kingdom Metazoa; phylum Arthropoda; class Insecta; order Blattodea; family Blattidae; genus Periplaneta; species Periplaneta americana. The sequence goes on along the minus strand of JAJSOF020000003.1, from coordinate 205,994,595 downwards.
AACAGAACTACATTTAAACTAAACATTTCTAGTCTAAGGCCCTCTTACACGCTATTTTTAAATAATTTACAATTCAAACCAAGAATTTACCTACATCCGTTTTCTGTTTCCTACATTTGATTTTAAAATCATGATCGTTCCTACCATAGTACGTTGGCTTTTCTAACCGAGCCGTTATGTCTACCCATGCTTTCTGACCTAGATGTGCTCTATACAATGATGTTAATCTAGTTTTTCTACGTCTGTTTGTTTTCCAAAGTTTCCCATTTAAGTTCTTTTATCGTATCGTTTCCATCTTCTCTTTTACCTTTAACAAATTTATCTGGCCTATACTGGATTCTTTCTAAGGAATTTATCTGATATATTCTAAAGGGATCCCAACATGTAGCTCCGTATTCCATTAACGGTCACACTAACGTTAGATATGCTATTTCCCTCGATTTGGGGCTAGCCTTTCTCAAGATTCTCATAATAAAGTGAAGTGCTCTCCATGCTTTACCCGTAACATTATCAACATGCTCTCCCCAAGAAAGTTTGGAGTTTAAATACACTCCTAAGTATTTACAACATTGCTCTTGCGGAATTACAACACCACTGAATTCGTAATTAAGACTAGTTTCCTCTCGGGTTTTACAAAATGTTATAGATTTACTTTTAAAACCATTTATTTTCATCCTATGCTTTAACGCCCAGTTATAAATTTTATTCAAGTCTGTTTGAATAGCATCCACATCTGAATTATTTCTAATCTTTCTATAGATTTACTTCAATTTTTATTGTACCTGAGTTTTTTAATGTACTTCACTCACACCCTTTCTACTAATGAAGTTCCATCTGTCCTCCACACAGAACCAAGGCCGCATATAGTAAACAGCACAGAGTTAGTGAGTATAGTGCGTTCCAGAAATATGTTCGCGTTTTCCAGTGACGAAAGAGCTTTCAATATTGAATCATATTTTCGCACGGGTACTGTCCGTTTGCCTACGTCGCATCCCGATTTCCCTCACCTGCTTCTGCTCGCCCCTCTGTAAAATCTGGACTGTCTTAGCTCTTTTCTGAAAACATTAATTTCTGTTAGGAATTGGAGGTCTACGTAATATTAAAATAACTTAAATAAAAGGGCCTCGTTAAATAATGAACTGTCACATGATTTGCCCCCTTTCTACGATTCTGCGGCATAACCACTTGGACGGACAGAAGATAGTATGTCTGAGTAATTTTATCTGTGCGGGTCGGGCAGAAGTGAAGATTGAATTTACAGTACGTAAGGTACTCTTTTATAGAGTAGGTGTAGAATTATTTCAACATGAGTTGCTAGTACGAAGTACAAAACTGGTAATTGGAATTAGATGCAATAGTCTATAGTGCGATAACATGCATAAAAGAACTGAAGCCTGTATCGAAATGAACGGCCACCATTTTCAAAAATGTGTTTAAATATCCATATTATGATTATTTTTCAATTTAACTTCATTGTCTATATTGTACGCTAATGTGCTGCAGACAGTATAATATACACTGCATAATGAATACGTTCGCATGGATAGCTCAGTTCGTGAGTAAAAACACTTATTATTAATACAGTACTGCATTTTGATTAAACAAAAACCCAATGAAAATTATCGCACTCAAAATCGCGGTATTTCCTAGTTTATGTAAATGGATGAACTACTTTTCTTCCCCCCTATGCCTAGTAAAGTGATTGCTTTGTATATTACGCCAGTATCATCAAACTACAGTAGTGGAAGGGGGTAGCAAACGGTGTTTCCAGTTCTCTAAAGGTATAGCCAGGTTAATATTAGAAATGTTAGTAAAAATAAAATGATGTCCCTGTATCTATACAGTGTGTTTCAAGTGCGGTGGTACAAAATTTAGGAATGAGAAGAAAAAAAGAAGAGAAGTAAAAAAATTCCAGCAACGCTGACAATGCACATGAATGCATCTGTCTGTGCTCGAGCAATCCTGGGTCATTCTTCATTTGCTGGAAGGCATCTACAATACGATGCTGCAATTCTTCAGGTGTGGTGATGCCTGTTCTGTAAACTAGATTTTTTATAACCCCATACACAAGGCATGTCAAAACCCTGCACATTGTGCAGTCGCACACATTGTGCACTTGTCTCTGTCCAATGTGCAGTTCCTATTCCCCTACCTGTAGGGAGTGAATCGGCTTGAACGCGACAGGGCTGTACATTACCTGCAGTAGCAGAACACCTTTGGCTTCAGTAACACAGATCAGAACGGGTGTGCTCATTGAGCTGTGATTGTGAATGCGTTATGAAAAATGAAGTGAGGAGTCCACAGATACAACGAAGAAGAGGAATCAGGAATCATATAACGTAACTGTTATGATGTTTTCCTCAGCCAACAGTAAATTTTCGGAAAAAATAATACATAATGGCGAATTTTCCATCTCACGTTACTATATTATCTTAATATACAGGGACATCATTTTATTTTTACTTTTATTGTACCTGAGTTTTTGAATGTATTTCACTCCCACCCCTTCTACTAACCAAGTTCCAACTGTCCACACAAAACTAAGGCCGAAGTACTGAGTTAGTGATTATAGTACGTTTCAGAAATATGTTCGCGTTTTCCAGTGACGAAAATTTCCAATATTGAATCATATTTTCGCACAGGTACAGTCGTCCGTTTGCCTACGTCGCATCCCGATTTCCCCCACCTGCTTCTGCTCGCTCCATTGTAGTGGCTAGGCTTTCTTAGCTCTTTTGTCAAAACATTAATTTCTGTTAGAAATTAATTGAACCTCTGCGTAATATTATGCAACTGTTTAAAATAACTTAAATAAAAGGGCCTCGTTAAGTAATTAACTGTCACGTGATTCCCCCCCTTTCTACGATCCTGCGGCATAACCACTTGGACGGACAGTAGATAGCATGTCTGAGTAATTTTATCTTTTCGGATCGGGCAGAAGTGAAGATTGTATTTACAGTACATAAGGTACTCTTTTATAGACTAGGTAGAGAATTATTTCAACATGAGTTACTAGTACGAAGAACGAAAATGGTAATTGGGATTAGATGCAATACTCTATAGTGCGATAATATGCACATTAGAACTGAAGGCTGTATCGAAATGAACGGCCACCATTTTCAAAAATGTGTTTAAATATCCATATTATGATTATTTTTCAATTTAACTTCATTCTCTATATTGTACGCTAATGTGCAGTAGACAGTATAATATACACTGCATAATGAATAAGTTCGCATGGATAACTCAGTTCGTGAGTAAAAACACTTACTGTTAATACTGTACTGTATTTTGATTAAACAAAACCTAATGAAAATTATCACAGTCAAAATCGCGATATTTCCTACTTTACGTAAATGAACTACTTTTCTTCCCTCCTATACCTAGTAAAGTGATTTGTTTGTATTTTACGCCAGTATCATCGAACTCCAGTCGTGGAAGGAGGTAACAAACGGTGTTTCCGGGTCTCAATCATTAATCAAAAGGTATAGCCAGGTTAATATTAAAAATGTTAGTAAAAATAAAATGATGTCCCTGTACTTACGTTAATAAATCTTTAAACCTGACATACAGAAAATGTTTAACTCAATTCAGTAATGCTCCCAACTTGCTGATACTTGCTCTCAACGTTTTCCAAATAAACTATACATACATTTAAATTCAAGCTTAATTTATCAAATTTATTAATAATAATGTGAATTTATATTAATATATAGCAAGGAAATGATTCCAGTGTAAAAGTCTCACAATGTCCTATTGCATGTAATTGGGAGTAAAATATTTTCTTTAACATTTGTGCAACAATGGTCCCAATAATGCTTGAGGAACAATGAAAGAATATTACTTTGAAATAATCAGTACCTGCTACGGAAAAATGAAATACTGTGTTCGTTTTTTGTTGTTTCGAAATTACTGCAATATTTATATTTTCTTCAAATACTGTATACAAATCGTATAAATAAATGATTCTTTACAAACGACTTCTTTGTGAATTGTAACTGAGTAAGTCTATTGTTTCTTGTGTTACAGTTATTGTCAAATATAGACACTGACAATAATTGTGTTTTGTCCTTCTGCTAAGTGTGTTTATAATGTCAAAATGTCAATTTAATTGAACACTAGAAGTGCAGAATAGATTCTTGTACATCCCTCCCGCTAAGAACTGGCAAGGGCAACACGTGAATGACGCAATCTGCACAGACAGGCGTTCCGCGCACATACACTGCACTTTCAGTGTCTGATTTCTGCCATGACTGCCATACACAAAAATGCAAATGATTTAAATCCGGTGATCTAGAAATATTGCGTGTTCAGTTCAAAGTGTGTCATGGCCCGCTGTATGCCGTCATATGGCTAGCCGATGAGCCTAGAGAATTCAATCTTCCTACACTTCCGCAGAGGCGTATTACCTAAATGCGAGAGAAGTTGCCTAGCAAGTACGGCGTTCATTCTAAAGTACGCAGAGTCCATGGATACCCACGGACTCTGGAAGTACGTACCGCTACGTACGGTAACGCCGGTAGTGGCAGGAATGTGAACTGTTTGGAAACACGTACTGAGGTGAGTTTTTTTCTTACTGTCGGGATATGGCGAGAGGGTTAAGACGATTACTTACGTATTTGTTGACATTAACTTCGACGGTCAACATGGACACGGAGCATCTGATTTGTATTGTGAAATGTTGCCGTTACCGATTATAACAAATACCCTGCGTACGACTTGCCCGCGCAAAACACAGTTCGAAAGAGGTTATGGTAGCACACAGACCGTACAGACCGCCATCTGTTGCTACGACATTCAAGTTATACCGTACACGTTCTCAAGTTCAGATTGAATGCATTGATTATTAGGCAACTTCTCTGACATAAAAGCTGAAACTCGCTTCAAATCGCTGACTCACAACAGTGACGTCATGACACACTTTGAAATGAACACCCAGTAGATCCTCTCCTACCTATTCACCGTTCACCATATCGTCTGTTTAGATATCGTCTCACACTTAGAAGAAAATGAATGTCACCACTTTACCGTATCCAGACGCTCGGTTCACTGGCGGCTCTAATCGTAAACGGTTAATTTTCTGAACCACGTTTACTGGGACTTTTCTGCTTGTCTTCGTTTTTCTTCTACTCCCAAAATTTTTACGATCACATTTGAAACACCCTGTATATCTACATTCATCCATTACTCCACACATCATCTCCTTATTCTTCATCTTTTACTGTTGCTACTTCTCGTCACTGGAATTCTCTGCCGCCTGAAGTCAAGGGCTGCCGAACTTTAATTTCCTTTAAATGTAAATTATAAAAATACCAGTGGCTTGTGCAGCAAATGCTGCTGCAAACTAAGTTCGTTAGACGTTGAAATAAAAATTTTTCAGATTTATTTTCAATGAAGAATACTTGTCTTTTTAATAGTTATTTGCTTCCATAATAATGAAACATACTCCCTCTGAATGGATTTTTTTAGGCCAACTTCAGTTTTCGAGTTTCAACGCGAAAACGCAAGTATCAATGTCAGGACGATAGCAGTAGCTATTTCAGGTCATTGTGGATTGTAGGTAAAAGTTAAAAAAAAATGTCAGGTTTGCTAAGCTTTCCAACAATAGCATTTTCGTATAGCTGCTGCATGTAGAACTTGAAATGTAGAGCGTAAAATAATTTTATCCTACTAAGAGATCTTGCTGAAATGATCTGGAGACTACAAAATTTTCTAGGCCTCTTATTTTATCAGTAAGTAATACCTTTTTATCTTTCCTTAGGAACTGTAATTTTTGCGCTTTCTCGAGCCAATACTGAAGACAATGACACATAATCAATATCTACACTACACCCCCATTAAGTATATGAAAAAAACCCAACCCCACTGGGCTAATAAGTATAAAAATATTTGATTTTTAATAACAATATTATTATCTTACTTAAGTTTTGTAGTTACATATAGCAGCCACTCAGTAAATTATAGAAATGAAGATCTAAATTAAGATATTCTCTACATTTACTTACATAACCTCAAAACGTTTCACTTTCATGTCATCAATATAGCATCAATATTATGTACAATTAATGAAAATAGATGCATCATGATATTAACTATAATAATATTTAATTTCTAATGATAATAATGTCATCAAACCACCTCAAGTTTCGTAGATTTGAATATCCAATACACAGTTGTACTCAGAAAATTATTATACACTGCAGAATCAGTTTTTAATAACAAATTGAATTGAGCTCTAAATATGTCGGCAATCCTGCAGGTCATGGCCTTCGTGTAATAGCCTATTGTTTATTGTAGTGTGTGTTTTGTTCTGAAATTCAATCAAGTCGGCCGTGATTCGATAAAATTATTTCTAAAAACTGACAACAGATGGATTTTGGAAAATAGGAAAATTATGTAGGAAAATTGACATTTCACTGAAAACTACTACTTTTCCGAAAAACTTTGGGTTCCAAGCTTCAAAATGAGGGGTCATTTATTAAAATCCGTTCAGCCGTTTTCCCGTAATTTCCATTACCAGTTCAAATTATATATGTAGATCTTATGATGAGTTGCCAGACCTAACGTGTTGCAGATATTTAATGGAATATGTTCCACTGTATTTATTTTTATTTTTTTTTACCTAAATTATGTTTATTTATCACTTAACGCCAATATGTATCCCAATGTGTTGTTTTATTATTATTATTATTATTATTATTATTATTATTATTATTATTATTCTATTTTTGTGTACATTTTATTCAATTGTCGGTTTCTGGTTTAATTATGTAAATCCTACTTAATTGTAATCTAATACTAATAAGGTATACTAATGTGTTTATTTTTATTTTTACTGTGTACATTTTTTATTGAATTATCGGCTTCTGCTTTTATCTGTTTCGTATTTGATTCTAACAACATTGATATGTATTCCACTGTGTTTATTTTTATTTTATGGGGTAAATTTTTATGTAACTACCTCTTTTCATCTCATTATGTACCTAAATTGTATCAGTATGTAATTATTTAATTCCGATCCACTTTTATGTTCAACTATATAAGCAAGTTTTAATCCTGGTTGAGTGTAAGAGACGGCCTTACGGCCTTAACTCTGCCAGGTTAAATAAAGCCATTATTATTATTATTATTATTATTATTATTATTATTATTATTATTATTATTACTCATTTCCTCTTCCTACACACGCATCTGTTCCTCCATTTATCCTCTATCTTCCGTCTCCCTATTTGACCCTCCGGCAGTAAGTTCATCCTACTAACTTCTCCTTTGCTCACCCATGTATGTAATTTATACAGGGACATCATTTTATTTTTATTTCAATTTTCATTGTACCTGAGTTTTTGAATGTACTTCACTCCCACCCCTTCTACTAATGAAGTTCCAACTCCACACAGAACCAAGACCGCAGATAGTAAGCAGTACTGAATTACTGAGTATAGTACGTTCCAGAAATATGTTCGAGTTTTCCAGTGACGAAAGAGCTTTCAATATTGAATCATATTTTCGCACAGGTACTGTCCGTTTGCCTACGTCGCATCCCGATTTCCCCCACCTGCTTCTGCTCGCCCCTCTGTAATAGCTGGGCTGTCTTAGCTCTTTTCTGAAAACATTAATTTCTCTTAGGAATTGGAAGTTTACGTAATATTATACAGCTGTTTAATTTAACTTAAATAAAAGGGCCTCGTTAAGTAATTAACTGTCACGTGATTTCCTCCCTTTCTACAATCCTGCGGCATAACCACTTGGACGGACAGTAGATAACATGTCTGAGTAATTTTATATTTTCGGGTCGGGCAGAAGTGAAGATTGAATTTACAGTACGTAGAGTAGGTACAGAATTATTTCAACATGAGTTACTAGTACGATGGACGAAACTGGCAATTGGAATTAGATGCAATAGTCTATAGTGCGATAATATGCACAAAAGAACTGAAGCCTGTATCAAAATGGACGGCCACCATTTTCAAAATTGTGTTTAAATATTCATATTATGATTATTTTTCAATTTAAATTCTTTCTCTATATTGTACGCTAATGTGCTGTAGACAGTATAATATACACTGCATAATGAATACGTTCGCATGGATAACTCACTTCGTGAGTAAAAACACTTATTCTTAATACAGTACTGTACTTTGATTAAAGAAAAACCTAATAAAATTATCAAACTCAAAATCGCGATATTTCCTAGTTTACGTAAATGGATGAACCACTTTTCTTCCTTCCTATACCTAGTAGAGTGATTTGTGTTTTACGCCAGTATCATCGAACTCCAGTCTTGGAGGGGGGAGCAAGCGGTGTTTCCGGTTCTGTAAAGGTATAGACAGGTTAATGTTAAAAATGTTAGTAAAAATAAAATGATGTTCCTGTACTAGTTGATTGTTCATAATGTTCTTCCAAACAACTGCGTTCTGTATCACTGGAATTCTGATTGAACCATACTTTCCCTATCGGAATACTTTCTCAGTCCAAGCGGCTGTAACGAGTTCTCCGCGGGTACCTGAACGCTGAACGCCTCACCATTGCCGCCGCTTAGCGCAGATTGCTTCCTGTCTCCACCGCACAATAAACAGGTGGCAGAAGGTCAGAGTTCGCTGCCACACAATGCAGTCATACTCGCTTTATAGTATTATCATGTTCAATGCAAATTAGCACGCCGGCCTCTGATAGAATTCACGCATTCAAAATAGCTTTATTCACCCCATAATATAGTGCAGGATTTAAAACCGTCCCCCTTCTATTCCTTCAGAAGTAATACCATGTGGCACTGTTAACGTAGCTCTGTTCTTACATTTGCATCATAAAACGTATGAAGAGAATATATCTGTGGTGTTCGGGTAAAGGGTATAAGTAATTTTTTTGTCCAGGTGGAATTTTGTTCCCCAGATGAACACACAAGTTAAATCATACAAGTGGGTGTGCAAAAATCAAAGAATACAAGCAGTGGATGTGTTTTATTTGTGTAGAAAATTATTTGTAATAAGGGTTCCAAGTTTAATTTTCATTTATCTCCGAACTCATTTTTTTTACTTATCTCCCTTCACTCAAACACCACAGAATTATCATGCAGCAAAATTCAATTTCGAGGACTTCATAATAATACGTCCCTAATCTAAAAAATGTGGTTTTCGGTACACCACCAGTCTATATGTCTGAGCACAACGACTTCTACGGGATTTTTTTTTTCAGATTCAGTATCTGTAAATTGTATTGTATTGTATTGTATTGTATTGTATTGTATTTATTAACATTACATGGTATTCGCACATTCCTTCTCAGCGAGAATATAGAACAAGTCAAAAAACATAATACTACTACAAAGTCTTAATTTATAGTCACAGTCTAGTTGAAATATATACAGAAGAGGTTTTCAATTATAGTTTAGTACAGCCGTGGCGAAAATGTAATCGTGCGCCGAGCCACTGTGTAACCTGCAACGTGCATAGCACCTATGGAGGGAGGCGGCCACCCGAAGGGGAAGTGAAGCAACTGTCTGACTTATTAACGGATTTTCATTTTCCTTACGTCAAGCACTTAAATATAATTTTATACAGTACAAGGCTACAAACTAATGTTTAGTACGTGTAACGAAGAAAGAAATGAACAATAAATGAACAATATCACAACCTAAAATTAACTGTCTTCAGAATATGTCTGCGACAAAGTTTCAAAATCAGGAATTATGTCACACTGCCAGTCGTAGTTTATCACGAAGGTATTTGTCTGTCAGTCGTGATCTAAATTTGGTTTTTACTATTTTCATTGTTGCAAATAATTTTTCACAAGTGTAAGTTGTAGCGAACATGGCTTCAACAGAGCAAGCGAAAGAACGAAGCTTCTGATATTTATTTTTTGGCAAAGATTTGAAAAGTTCAACATTTGTCAAATCCTTACATCTAGCTTTCATTTGACATCACATAGTAAATCAGTGAGTTCAAATTGAAGAGCTAACCGCATTATTCGTACATCTGCTGAAAAAGGGTCGACGTATGGAGATGATGTTGATGATGATGATGATGATGATGATAACACAAACTTTTAATGTTTCATGAGTATTTGATGAGTGACATGTAGTATAATGCCGTTTTATGTTATACAACCGTTTTCCTCTTAATGCTTGTGTACAAATCATACATTTAATATTCTCATCATATTGACAGCAAAAAATGCGTCTTCCCATCCTACTTGGAACTTTCGTACATGGTTTCGAGAGAGACATATGCCACTCGCAGGTCAGAGATAAATACAAATGGAACGGAGTTTGACTCCAGTGAGTGAGAGGGTGGGGGTTGGGGGAGGTTAGAAGCGAGAGAAATGCAAAGGTATCATTGCGAGCCACAATGTGCTCGCGAATCACATTCTCGCCACGGCTGGTCTGCTAGTACAACACAAAGTTTTAGTATCAATTTCATGAAGCGTTGCTTTCATTATGTGGTTATTTGACGCTTTTGTGACCAATATAAGACAATGTCTGGCGCAAATGGAATCCACAGTTGAGGTTAGCATATCTCTGTTTATGACATCATTTAATTGTCATAATAAAACAAATGAACTCACTATAAAGATCACTGCTTACATTAACAAGGCACATGGCCTTCAAATTACTATTTTATTATGATTCCGAAGGCCGTGATGACTTAATTGGGAATTAAATTAATTTACTTTATTTTTGGTGAAATGCAAACGAATTAAGTATGATTTAACTTCCTCATTTAAGTTAAATTGCAATTAGTTAATTGTGGATTAGTAACATGTTGGTGAAATCGGTCCTTATCTTAACATCATATCTGAAATTAATATTTACATTTATTTTTATACAAAATTTACAATGTATGGTAAGACATTCCTGTGTTAAATTTCAACGTACCTCGTTTACATGTTTCGACCTATATCATCTTCAGAACTGGTCGTTGTTGGTCTTGGCGCCACTTATTCTGTTTCCTGTGAGTGTGTTCCTGTGGTATAGTGTAGAGTCAAAGAGTGTGTGTGTTTTGATTGAGTTGTGTGTTGAGAATTTCGTTGGGGTGTGTTTTGTGTGTCTGTATATTTCTATTTATAATGTGTTTAGTTTCTGGCTTTTTGTTGAATGTGGTATTTCATGTCTGTGTTGATGTCTCAAATTAGCATTTGTGATGTGTTCTGCATATGTGGAAGTGTAACATTTGCAACAACTGTTGGACAGACAGGCAGATTTTCGAACACGTTAAAAGACACAACACAGCCATCAAAATCAAAACACCTCCACATATGCAGAACACATCACAAATGCCAACCACACCCACAGAGACATCAACACAGACATGGAAATACTGCACATCCAACCAAAGCTAGAAACTAAACACACTAGAACAATATGAAATATACAGACACACGAAAACACACCCCAACGATATTCTCAACACACAACTCAACTTCAAAACACACACACTCTTTGACTCTACAAACACACCCTCACAGGAACAGAACAAGTGGCGCCAAACCAACAACGACCAGTTCTGAAATGACCCATAAATAGGTCGTAATATTTTAAATTTAACACTAAAAGTCTTACCATACATATTCTGAAGTGATACAGTGTTAAAAATCAAGATGTAAAATTTATAAATTTAGTGGTTCTGTAAAGTAGTAAATTATCAAATATCTATTTATAAGTTGCTGTTGGCAAAACATGGAAGGCCTTAAAGAAAAAGTGTTGAAGTCGTTAAATATATGTATCATCAATCATATTATGTTTTGTCCTGTGAGAAGTTAAAAAGCCGATAAATTTCTATATCAGCAATAGTAAATGTGTAATATTTTGTAGCTAAATTGAAGTTCAAATTCATTAAGTTTGAAAGACAACTCAAATCAAACTGGAAAAATAACCATTTACCGGCCAAATTTAATATAGAATGTAATAATAATTATATATTTATTCTGGCAAAATTAAGGCCATCAGGCCTTCTCTTCCACTTAACCAGAAACAACAGAAGCTGATACAATTTTACTAATATTTAAATAACACTAATAAAAAATTTATACAGTCATACAAGCACAAGTTGAGTAAATTATTGCAAACATACTAAATAATAATTACAAAATAATATAAGGCTAGAAGTTACACTCAATGAATATGCAAGAGGTAAGTGAACCAATATTACAAATTACAAGAAAAATAAATTCAAAGTAAATTATAACTATACAACACTGAGGAAAATTACATATATATAGTCTACACAAAGTAAAATTAAAAATGAATACTGGTCACGTGTTTAAACAATTTTACTTTTCAACCAGAGGTCCCGGGATCGATACCCGGCCCCGGAACAATTTTTCCCTTGAAATTATTCAAATCTGCTTTACAGGGAGCTTTACCTGAAAGACTAGATTTGCATAATATATACGTTACTGTGTCCGTTAACAGAAAACCACAATTCCAAGTCACACAGAGATTGTGTGCACTCGTTGTGGGTCTCTGGCGATTCGTCAGCCCACGCGAGTTGTGTGGATATAAAGGGAAAAGTTGAGACGGTGTCGGGTGGAGTTCCCGGGTAGCTCAGTGGTAGAGCGTTGGTACGTTCAACCAGAGGTCCCGGGATCGATACCCGGCCCCGGAACAATTTTTCCTTTGAAATTATTCAATTTACTTTTAAATTGCAATACCGTTCGACAGTTCCTGAGGGAGTTGGACAGGAAGTTCCAGAAATGAATTGCTGATACTGTGAAAGAGGAAGAATAATCAGCTGTTTTATGGCAAGGCATAGATAATAAAGGATCATTTTTAGAACTAGTACCCAGGCTGTGATAAGAGGACAAAAAATTAAAACGCATCGAGAGATAGTTAGGCGAAGAAGTATTGATGATGCGATATAGGAAAATTAGTGAATGGATATATCTTCGGTCCTATAGGTTAAGGGTGTTTAAGAATAAGGTGCTTAGGAAAATATTTGAGGCTAAGAGGGATGAAGTTACAGGAGAATGGAGAAAGTTACACAACACAGAACTGCACGCATTGTATTCTTCACCTGACATAATTAGGAACATTAAATCAAGACGTTTGAGATGGGCAGGGCATGTAGCACGTATGGGCGAATCCATAAATGCATATAGAGTGTTAGTTGGGAGGCCGGAGGGGAAAAGACCTTTAGGAAGGGCGAGACGTAGATGGGAAGATAATATGAAAATGGATTTGAGGGAGGTGGTATATGATGGTAGAGACTGGATTAATCTTGCTCAGAATAGGGACCAATGGCGGACTTATGTGAGGGCGGCAATGAACCTCCGGGTTCTTTAAAAGCCAGTAAGTAAGTAAGTAAGTATATGTCTTTTATCCTGTAATCTTACCCATTGGAGCGTTTCAAAGGAAAGTGTAATGTGGTCGTATTTGCGGATGTAGGTGGATTTTCTTTTAGAAACGGGAACAGATTTATCTATTTCATAATGTTATGGAACAGATAGCTATGGAATAGATATCTCGAGTCTTATGCCACTGAGCCACAGTCGAGAAGCAGACGCTAGCTCATTAGTTTCAAGTGTCGGTGAATCCTCTCGTTCGATGAATCCCTGGAAACCCCCACATCTCCGTGGCAACTTCTTTCTTGCATATCACGTGACTGCATGGCAATTTCTCAGACCTGATCTAGCTATCCGACTCGATGTCAGTCAGTTGGAACATTCGCGTCGCGAAGTCTTGAAAATTAATGAACACGGATTAGGAGCGATTACTCGGTTCGAATCCCTAGAGACGCACAGGGGGTCTCTGAGCAGCGTATCTTGAGCCTACTCGTTATGTCCGACTGCAAGCAAGATTTGTGACAGCGAAACAGATCGTTGTCAAATGGTTTGGTGTGTGCTCGACAGTGGAACTTACTGGGTGTTAGCACGACCTGCTGCTCAGGATTGCTTGTCGTTAATTACTGAATTTTTCAACATGACTGAACTCACTATACGAGGGGATAAAATATCCTTGGTTTCTTTAATTGGGTTATTTTACTATGCTTATCAGTTGCTATGGTTATCTAGCGCTTGAGTGAGATGAAGGTGATAATGTCGGTGAAATGAGTCCAGGGTCCAGCGCCGAAAGTTACCCAGCATTTTCTTATATTGGATTGAGGGGAAACCCCGGAGAAAACCTCAATCAGGTAACTTGCCCAACCAGGATTTGAACCTTGGCCCGTTCGTTTCATGATCAGGATCTCGTTGTTGTATTTATTTATTTAGTTATTTATTTGTTTTTATTGATTTATTTAGTTATTTATTTACTTCCTTGCCAACATATATTCCATTCATAGATTATGAGAAGGCATTTGATAGTGTTATAAGAAATAAACTATGGAATATACTGGAAAAAAAGGATACCCAAAACATATACTTAAGATAAATCTAGTCTTTCAGGTGAAGCTCCCTGTAAAGCATATTTGAATAATTTCAAGGGAAAAATTGTTCCAGGGCTGGGTATCGATCCCGGGACCTCTGGTTGAACGTACCAGCGCTCTCCCAACTGAGCTAACCGGGAACTCCACCCGACACCGTCTCAACTTTTCCCTTTATATCCACACAACTCGCGTGGGCTGACGAAACGCCAGAGACCCACATCGAGTGCACACAAACTCTGTGTGACTTAGAATTGTGGTTTTCTGTTAACGTACACAGTGACGTATATATTTTGCAAATCTAGTCTGGAAACCACATAAGTCCGCCATCGGTCCCTATTTTGAGAAAGATAAATGTAGTCCCTACCATCATAGCCCACCTTCCTCAAATCTATTTTAATATTATCCTCCCACCTACGTCTCGGCCCCACTAAAGGTTTTTTCCCTCAGGTCTTCCAACTAACACTCTATATTTTTTTCTGGATTCGTCCACGGTCGAGGCAAGTTACCTGGTTGAGGTTTTTCCGGGGTTTTCCCTCAACCCAATACGAGCAAATGCTGGGTAACTTTCGGTGCTGGACCCCGGACTCATTTCACCGGCATTATCACCTTCATATCATTCAGACGCTAAATAACCTAGATGTTGATACAGCGTCGTAAAATAACCCAATAAAATAAAAAAATACATGCTACATGCCCTGCCCATCTCAAACGTCTGGATTTAATGTTCCTAATTATGTTAGGTGAAGAATACAATGCTGCAGTTCTGTGTTGTGTAACTTTCTCCATTCTCCTGTAACTTCATCCCTCTTAGCCCCAAATATTTTCCTAAGCACCTTATTCTCAAACATCCTTAACCTATGTTCCTCTCTCAAAGTGAGAGTCCAAGTTTCACAACCATACAGAACAACCGATAATATAACTGTTTTATAAATTCTAACTTTCAGCCTTTTTAGGAATACATTGAGGTAAAATCCAGACGCACGTCGAATATCGTTTCTCCTCACTAATCCATTACCAACTTACCAACATCTCTCCTAGTATCTACAAGTTGAAGAGCTATTAATGGAGCTGTTGTCTTACCTCCTCCAACTATTCACCATGGCAACCAAGCCTGCCATGTTCCTGAAGTGCTTGTAGGTAATTATCGCTAGACAGCGAGTACCGTGCTGGAACTTGGTTGTTGGGATGAGCCGACATCATAATGCAGATGAAATGAAGCGATGAAATTGAAAGCCGAAGTGGCAAGTCGCTCAAGTGAAGAGAGGGTACCTGACTGTGGATCATCAGCGTCTTAAGGGAAGAGGAAACAGAAATTTGACTAAATGCACATTACACTTTTTTCTCTCAAAATAATCTTTTGACTGTAGAGAATATAATTACATATAAAATTTAAGCCGTAACTCAATGCTATGACATTTAATGACGTCATTTTTAAAACTCTGTTAACCGGGTACTTAAAAGACTACGCCTACTTCATTTTCCAATCTCGTTTGTTTCAAATTTATCGCATTCTCAATATGATTTTGGTTTTTTATTTCATATAATTTCATTCTTCAATAGTCAGGCAACGAATGATTTGAGAGACAGTTGAGTGTATAAAAAATGTCTACAAATAAACAGCTTATGAAAAAAATGAATGGTCACCTAAACGCCAACAATCTGCATAAATTAGGAAAATTTCTTTTTAGAGTTAAAATTAGATGGGAAGAGAAAGTCAAAGCTCTAACGGAGATGGAATTATAAATGTTGAGTAGTCACACGATAAGAAATTACGAAGAGTAGTCAATGAAGTTAACAGAATAATTCTTAAGAGATTGAGCATAAAAATGAAGAAGCTAAGGTAGGAGTTTGAAATACAAGAGTTATACGTACTTATTAGTTGATTATTATTATTATTATTATTATTAGTATGAAGAAAGTTACACAACACAGAACTGCACGCATTGTATTCTTCACCTGACATAATTAGGAACATTAAATCCAGACGTTTGAGATGGGCAGGGCATGTAGCACGTATGGGTGAATCCAGAAATACATATAGACTGTTAGTTGGGAGGCTGGAGGGAAAAAGACCTTTAGGGAGGCCAAGACGTAGATGGGAGGATAATATTAGAATTGATTTGAGGGAGGTCGGATATGATGAGAGAGACTGGATTAATCTTGCTCAGGATAGGGACCAATGGCGGGCTTATGTGAGGGCGGCAATGAACCTCCGGGTTCCTTAAAAGCCAGTAAGTAAGTAAGTGCACTCGTATATATAGTTAGTTACAAATCATCCGCAGGGTTAGCAAACAGAAGGCTAGACTGATAAAAAATGAGGCAGAAAATGTAAAGACAGGTAGTAAATATAGTAGGCCCATAACAAACATTATCTGGCCTTTCAAGCGAGAGTTTATATCAAGTGACTCTTTAGATGTGTTTTTCAATAAATTGCTTTTTTGGCCACGTACTCAACATAAATTGATTTAACTCAGAAACCATCAATAATAGAAAGCTCAAATTTTGTGTAGATCTTAAACTATTTTATTAGAAATTTGATGTTCAAATTGTATAAGAAAACTGAAATCCATGATATTCTAAAATCACTGTAAAACATATTAAAAATCAATGAAGCCATTTTGTAGTAAAATCTTCTTGTGAATCTAATGGTAAAAAAACTTCTGTAAGATATATATATATATATATATATATATATATATATATATATATATATAGACGTCCACTCCTGTGGAGTAACGGTCAGCGCGTCTGGCCCGGTGGCCCGGGTTCGAATCCCGGTCGGGGCAAGTTACTTGGTTGAGGTTTTTTCCGGGATTTTCCCCTCAACCCAATACGAGCAAATGCCGGGTAACTTTCGGTGCTGGATCCCGGACTCATTTCACCGGCATAATTACCTTCATTACATTCAGACGCTAAATAACCTAGATGTTGATAAAGCGTCGTAAAATAACTCAATAAAAATAAATATATAATCTGGCTGACTTGTATCAATTTTTGTAAATAGTTATAAACAGGGCTAATTGCCAAATTTGGACACTTTTTGCTTTTTTAAAATCTAATACTCAAATTTAGATTTCCTAGGCCTACGTACTGTTGTGTAGCACACAAAAAATTGTAAGTTTCCAGGATAAAACAAGGCATTTCACATCTTCAGTATCCTCTTCCCTTAAGGGAAGACTCCACTGAAAATTATGAAAATTTTTTCAGATTTTCTTTTAGCTATTTCACTTATTCAGAATTTATATTTTCATACCCCAAATGGATTCAGCTCAATTCTGATTAAAAATACTCATGTTTACACTTTTTAAATTAAGGCTGGAAGGGGGCGTGGAATTTAAAGAGCTGTCAAAATTGTTTTTCATCGAAGAATTCTTTTTTAAAATTTCTACTAACTTTTTGTTGGCTCCCTGAAGTTGCTAGATGAATGTAGGGGAGGAGAATATTAATTTACATAAATATTCATTTTATTTTCAAATCTATTTTTCTGTGTTCATTTTTGTTGATTCAACACCAACTTTCTTATACAAAGTATTAATCAATCTGGATGAAATTTTTACTGCAAGTATTTATTGGGTACCTGCATGTTTCTATGCATTTATTTGGTAAGAAATTCTGTTGGTTTATTTTATTAATATTTTTCTTAATGCTGCTAGTTCATTCTATTAATATTTTTCTTAAGAAAAAATATTAATAAAATAAACTAGCAGCATTTCTCTCAAAATAAATGCATAGAAACATGCAGCTACCTCATAAATACTTGCAGTAAAATTTTCATCCAGATTGATTAATATTTTGCATAAGAAAGTTGGTGTTGAATCAACAAAAATGAACACAGAAAAATAGATTTGAAAATAAAATGAATATTTATGTAAATTAATATTCTCCTCCGCTACATTCATCTACTAACTTCAGGGAGCCAACAAACAGTTACTAGAAATTTTAAAAAAGAATTCTTCGATGAAAAACAATTTTGACAGCTCTTTAAATTCCACGCCTCCTTCCAGCCTTAATTTAAAAAGTGAATCCATTTGGGGTATGAAAATATAAATCTATACTAATAATAAATCTGTAGCCGAAATTTTTCTGGTAATTTTCGATTTTCCAAAAATAATTGGTCCTAACATATATAATTAACCACCCTGAGACCGAAAATCGCATTTTTGAAATTTTTGTTTGTATGTCTGTCTGTATGTTTGTTACCTTTTCACGCGATAATGGCTGAACCGATTTATATGAAAATTGGAATATAAATTAAGTTAGTTGTTACTTAGATTTTAGGCTATATGGCATTCAAAATACTTTATTTAAAAGGAGGATTATAAGGGGGCCTGAATTAAATAAATCGAATTATCTCGCTTATTATTGATTTTTGTGAAAAATGTTACATAACAAAAGTTTCTTTAACAATGATTTCCGATAAGTTTTATTCTTTACAACATTTTGATAGGACTGATATTTAATGAGATAAATGAGTTTTAAAATTAAAATAACGCCATTTAAGACGGTGCAATGAATTAAGAACAAATGACTTCGTCTATAAGGGGCCTTGGACAACAACAATCGAAACAGGGGCCTTGGACATCAACAATCGAAAACTATTAAACATGAAGTATGAAGTATGAAGTAATATCAGAAGCTAAATTAACCGATTTGTACAATTAATTACTATTTCACCATTGGAAAGTGTAGTTTCTCTGGATGGACATAATGCTATAATGTTATTTCAGTAACTTCTGAGTGAATTGAGGACAGGTAAGATTAAAATAGCTTCTTATGCACAGAAAATTTGATAGGCTATTCTGTACATTCGTTTTCTGTATTTCTTAAAATAATATTTATGTACACTCATTTTAATCTCAGAGAATTAACGAACAGCGAGAGTGTATTGATTTAGTATGCAGTAATAGTACGTTAGCTTAGCAATCCAAATTCAAATTTTAACTATGCTCAATTGAATCGTGTTAAAATACATAAAATACATATGCAATAAATGCAATGCAAAAAAATTGGGTAATGAGCGAAGCAGATTATCTTGCGCTGTTGTAAAAGTTGTTCCCTGGATCAAACGTCCTATTTTAATTATGTAATTACTTTATATTTATTTCTAACAGGTGCAGCGGAGCGCACGGGTACGGCTAGTTCTGAATAAGTGAAATAGCTAAAAAAAAATTTGGAAAAATTTTCATAATTTTCAGTGGAGTCTTCCCTTAAAAGAAGCAAACTGGTCCAGTGTGGAAGAAGGAAGGCAGTAAATATTTTGTCTTCTGAAGAAATAAACAAATCATGTCCAGATCACAAGTTCCAACATGTAGGATTTGTCACTTGCTGTAGCGTGTAACAGCCCTGGCCATCGCCTCAGAGCTGCACATCTTTGTCTGGGGTGATGTATAACACATTAAATGGAAAACATCACTCCGAGATCTTAGGGGCTGCGCTACAACCCAGCCTTGATTTAGGACTGTTGAATCAGACGCTGGCGCCCTTTGATGTCGCATTCACAAACCCGTATTTAGTTAAGAATTCACAGCGAATGTTTCTAAGGGATAACAAAGAACAAGGTAGATAATTACTGAACATCGCCCTGTTCCACTGCACAGATGCTACAAATTGCTTTAAATAAATTCAAACATGCAGGCAGAGCTCCGCTATTAAATTTCTTTTGCAAAATACTCGTAAATTATTCGTCACATAAGTTCAGGGTGTGCCTCATCAAAACTTCTTCTGTAAAGTTTTCCTTCCAGAAACTATTTTCTTTATTTCTGTAAGTCTTGAAACTTTTCTACGTATTTTTATCACAAGAAGAAAATAGTATAGAGCATGTTCCTATAGGCCGGTCGGGTAGCTCAGTTCGCAGAGCAGCTGGCTACGAACTGGAAGGTCCGAAGTTCGATCCCAGGTGGTAACAGGATTTCACTCAGCCTCCTATAAAATTATGTACCGGGTCTTTCCCGGGGGTAAAAGGCGGTCAGAGCGTGGTGTCGACCACACCACCTCATTCTAGTGCCGAGGTCATAGAAAGCATGGGGCACTATCTCCATGCCCCCCCCCCAAGTGCCTTCATGGCACGTTACGGGGATACCTTTACCTGTTTGTATAGACCATAATTTTAGTCGCCTTCTTTCCAATAAATGTCACTATTATTGCAGTAAACATTGTGCTGATGAAAAAAATCACCATGCAGTGGTACATAGCCCTAAATGCATTCCTTGTTATTTAAAATTCCTTCATGCATTTTACATTTTATTGTTATTATTACTTACTTACGGCTTTTATGAATCCAGAGGTTCATTGCCGCCCTCACATAAGCCCTCCATCGATCCCTATCCTGAGCAAGATTGATCCAGTCCCTACCAACATATCCTACTTCCCTCATATCAATTTTAATATTATCCTCCCTTCTACATCTCGGCCTTCCCGGCCTCCCCTAAGGTCTTTTTCCCTGAAGTCTCCCGACTAACACACTATAGCAGTAGTGTCAGAGTTGTAAGCTCCAATACCGGTTGTGGAGCCAGATCGGAGCTTAATCTTGCTTATGTCTGTGGAAACACCCTGGCACACAACCAGTCTAGTGGAGCGCTCCGCTCCGTTTAGTCCCTGTCTGACATCGCTGCACTATAGCATTTCTGTATTCATCCATACGTGCTTCATGTCCTGCCCATCTCAAACGTCTGGATTTAATGTTCCTAATTATGTCAGGTAAAGAATACAATGCCTGCAGTTCTGTGTTGTGTAACTTTCTCCATTCTCCTGTAACTTCATCCCTCTTAGCCCTAAATATTTTCCTAAACACCTTATTCTCGAACACCCTTAGCCTCTGTTCCTCTCTCAAAGTGAGAGTCCAAGTTTCACAGCCATACAGAACAACCGGCAATATAATTGTTTTATAAATTCTAACTTTCAGATTTTTTGACAGCAGACTAGATGATAAAAGCTTCTCAACCGAATAATAACAGGCATTTCCCATATTTATTCTGCGTTCAATTTCCTCCCGAGTGTCATTTATATTTGTTACTGTTGCCCCCAGATATTTGAATTTTTCCACCTCTTCAAAGGATAAATTTCCAATTTTTATATTTCCATTTCGTACAATATTCTCGTCACGAGACATAATCATATACTTTGTCTTTTCTGGATTTACTTCCAAACCTATCTCTTTACTTGCTTCAAGTAAAATTTCCGTGTTTTCCCTAATCGTTTGTGTATTTTCTCCTAACATATTCACGTCATCTGCATAGACAAGCAGCTGATGTAACCCGTTCAATTCGAAACCCTCTCTGTTATCCTGGACTTTCCTAATGGCATACTCTAGAGCGAAGTTAAAAAGTAAAGGTGATAGTGCATCTCCTTGGTTTAGCCCACAGTGAATTGCAAAAGCTTCAGACAGAAGCTGGCCTATACGGGCCCTGCTGGTAAGTTTCACTGAGACACATTTTAATTAATCGAACTAGTTTGTTGGGAATAGGCCTACCAGATTCAATAAGAATGCTATATAAAACTTCTCTCTTAACCGAGTCATATGCCTTTTTGAAATCTATGAATAACTGATGTACTGTACCCTTATACTCCCATTTTTTCTCCATTATCTGTCGAATACAAAAAATTCTGAGTAATAATAATAAGGTCTGAGATTTATCTGGGAAATCTCAGACCTCTGGCATTTATTAGGACTATTTCGTGAATAAAATGTAAATAATATATCCCTAAAATTTCACAAAATTTAATAATTGTATATTAACGAATACGTAACCTGACATCGTGAAGTAAAATACTCAAATGAATCTCGATTATTGCAATAAAGAATTCGAATTAATTCAGTAATAATAATAATACAGGTTTAATCATGTTAAATGTACTGCACTTTTCTCTTATTATTATAACATAAATAATTTTCATTATCTGCTGAAATCATAATTTAATTTAACAGTAACAGTGGGGACAGCTATATACCAATGCTTATGTATTCACACAACCACCGTGCGAGATATGTTGCTAACAGTGAAGCCATCTCTGTACAGATAGACCTAATTAAAACACGAATTTTATTACGCCATACGGAAGGCAGTTTGATCAAAAGACCTTATTATTACTATGCAAGGTCTTTGGGTTTGATATGCGATGATAGGTTATGTTATCTGTGGAAGCAGGACCAATCTCTGCTGTGTCTTATTTCGACCGTTACAATCAGTGCTACACGAAAGCATTTTTTATAGCTCGACAAACGCATTCTCGCTGTAGTGTGTAACGGAACTAAAGCTGCATCTACACAGTTCATATTCCAATCGCGTATGCGTTCTGGGAAGAATATTAAAAGAATCAAGTTTAAAAGGTACGTTCAATTAAGATGCATGAAGATTTTTGTGTCTAAACGGTGCGCCGTTTTGAACGTCGTCTTCACTGCGTAAATATATTAATTAATATTAAATATCGATCTTGCATTCATTGCTTTAGAGTTGAAAGAAAAGTTTAACCGTGTAGTTGCATCTTAATGTATTCATGATCATCAATTTACGGGGAAACAGTTGGCGACAACGACTAAACAAAAGAACGACCATGCGATAAATTGATAGCGATAAATCTAGCTGCAAAAATTATCGCAAAGTCTGACAATTGGTTGGAATTCAAAATTTCATTACACTTCATTGGTCGAAAATGGAATGACGTCATATAAACGAAATAATCAATAATAATAATAATAATAATAATAATAATAATAATAATAATAATAATCTAATAAGCTATTTTACACAAAATTTAAAATCGTACAATTTAAAATTAGCTCTCTTGCGAAAAGGCCAACGCTTATGCTCGGGAGTGTAGCATCAAAATAAAATTATACAGAATGAACTGCACGTTTTGAATATAGCTAATAACTAGATAATGTGAATGTTTCTTAAAAGTGTTCAATGCTATATTTATTAGATGCATGTCGTTTAGGCCTAATATTTTGCAGATCATTTAGAAAATTTATATCCTCTTGTATACAGGGTGTTAAAAAAATTTATAGGAGCTTTGTTTAATCAGATGCATCCAAACAGAAACATGACACAATCCACCGTGCCAAACATTGTAAACGAATCTGAAGAAACGGAAACAACAAGAGAAAATTCGAAAGGGCAAAATATGCTCTGAATGATGTACTGTATTTTCATAAGATTAAAATCAAAAATAAAATAAACAATACAATAATTATATCAGGTGAAGAATACAATACGTGCAGTTCTGTGTTGTGTAACTTTCTCCATTCTCCTGTAACATCATTGGTTGCTAAATTGAGATTGTAGCCTTGTTCGTTACGAATCATTTCTCACCATTGCGAACGTTCTATCGCTTCGCATTGTCGACTTACACTGCCTCGGCTGATATACGACCAGCAAATTCGTGCCTCAATTCCCCCCTTACACGTATAGTTGGATGACGTCACCCGCTCCAACTTAAGGTCATGTTGAAAACATTGATCTTTCGTCTATCGATCGCCGTTTCCTTCACTAAAATATGCCGTGTAGTTTAGGAATTAGAGGTGCGACAAAACTGGCCTGAAAATGTGTATGTCGATTTTCTAGGATGGCACTCTAGTACTGTACCGAGCGTATTCACGTCAAAAATCGAAATGCTGTACCAGAAGTTGGTCCGCTAAGTAGATTACATCTTCTTACAGGGATTCTTGCAAACTGAACAACGGTTTATACTAACATTTATTTCATTTCCAGAAATTAAGCGTTTTGCTTAATAATAAATTCAGACTCTACGTAACGAATATCTTATCTGAACGGGTACTTCAACTTTCAGAGCACTCGTGTATGGGATGAAAAATTACATTACGTAAAAGCTGAGACCTTGCATTCGGAGATTTTGATCATATTATGGCTTGCCAATTCAGGTATGGTCAAATTTCTTTTGACGAAGTTACCATGACAACTTACTTGAAGATATTTGGAGGACTTACAATTCAGTTAATAGACGAGATAATGATGTGGTGTGGAATATGTTTCAACTCAAAATATGAAAGCATAACAGAAATTAACATTTGTATGAAAAATGAATCATTAGAAATGTTCTACAGCCTAGATGGCCATACTTCAGACTTCTTCACGTGAGATCTACTCCAGGGACAGATACACATAGGCAATATAAAGCAGTGAGAAATAAAAAAATATAATAAATTCGGAGAATATTTGATGCCTAAGGAGGCCATTTAAGCATCACCTGTGAGAGTAGAAGATATTTATGAGGTTGAAGTTATGTATGCACAAATTTAATTAGAAACTTTAACTATATCGCGACTTTATTGCGAAAAGTTTCGGGCCTGTAGCGAGGGAATCATTCTTCACATGGAGAGGATTTCCAGTATCTTTTACTTTCGTATTTTATGGAGTATAATAAGAAGATATTGTGTTATCACAAAATCGTATTTCAAAATTATCGCGTAAATTAAAGTTTCTTAGTAACCCTCACACCGAACTAATGAATTTATGGCATAGAGCCCGTATTTTAGTTCATTCAAAATTATTTATGGTAAGATTTGGGTAGAAACAAGAATATTTTACCATAAAACTTTTGTTAATTGACTTGAAGATGTTAAATGGTTAATTATTTTCTAAGTGTTAGCGGGATCTAGTTTATTTTACGTTGGACAACTCTTAACTAGACATTATACTCTTTTAATTTCAATTTCACACTGTTAAAATATAATACGTATTTAATTAGTGTTTTCAAAGGGATTCTATAGGATAGTGAAGATAAATGCGATTTTTTTTACAATTTTTTTACTCGTCCAAGAATCTGACTTTTCAAGATGCGCAGGCAAAAGAGAAACTGATCCTATATGACATGTTAACACATTCGTAAATTACATACATTTACTCAAAGAAAGATTAGGTCTTTGGAATATTCCATTCTCAGATACAAAACACTGCGCATGATCGGAGACCCATAACACAGATGCACAAGATAACGCGTAATTCAGTTACAGTAGAACCTCTATTATCCGTGGTGATGAAGAGAGTGGGCTGAAAGATTAACAAAAAAAAAATCTGATAATTCGTGCAATAAAAGATTTTCGTAAATTTAGTGAATAATATTTACACTTTCGTAATTTCCTCCATAGTCTTGTATTTAACACGCCAGGTAATGGATCAGAAGTTCGGTTTATTTAAGTCGTTGTTTTTAAGGACAAAATAAACTCTTTGTAATGGCTGTCTGTTGAAATAAATGAATAGTGGAGGTCTCGTGTTGTAGATTTACATACTTTATACACGCCAGTCCCGTATTATGATGCGAGAGGAGCAACAATTTCTCTTTCTCGAAACCAATCAATTATTTATTTTTCATTACTTAGCACAACAAGATTTCTTTTGACGCCTGTAGAAGACGTTTTATATAGAAGTTACACAGTACGACAATTCGAACAGTAGACTATACTATGTAAGGAAAAAGGCTTGTAACAGCACTCTAGAAAAAAACGTGGTAATGCAATGTACAGTACTTCATATACTTATTTCTGCAGGAAAAAAGCCAGAGAAAAACAGACGGATAATCCACCAGTCGGTTAATAGAGTGACGGATAATCCAGGTTCTACTATCCTTAAATTCAGTCTATTTTATTTATCGCTGGAACTCGCTTTTCTTTTACGAGTTCCGAAACAATAAGGCAGCAAAGAGGTAGATAGGTAGTCATTAATAGATTAAAGAAAGTATTTCATTTTTATTTTGTTGTGACAAATGGAATCAGCAGATCAAAGATAATTGTTTACTTTTTGTTTCTTTCTCAACCATGAATAAATGTACAAATTATTCAATTCGTGGCTTTATTGTAACAAAATGATTTAACAAGTATTATATTTAGATGGCAGTATAATTATAAATAAGGTTTTATTTTTTTAATTGTAATATTAACAGTTATATTATTGATTGTTCTGTATGGTTGTAAAACTTGGACTCTCAATTTGAGAGAAGAACAGAGGCTAAGGGTGTTTGAGAATAAGGTGCTTAGGAAAATATTTGGGGCTAAGAGAGTTTGAAGTTACAGGAGAATGGAGAAAGTTACACAATGCAGAACTGCACGCATTGTATTCTTCACCTGACATAATTAGGAACATTAAATCCAGACGTTTGAGATGGGCAGGACATGTAGCACGTATGGAAGAATACAGAAATGCATATAGATTGTTAATTGGAAGACTTGAGGGAAAAAGACCTTGGGAGAGGCCGGGAAGGCCGGGATGTAGAAAGGAGGATAATATTAAAATTTATTTGAGGGAGGTGGAATATGTTGGTAGGGACTGGATCAATCTTGCTCAGGATTTATTTAGAAGACATTATATGTACAATTTATACAGTACGACAATTCGAACAGTGGACCATATGTGTAAGGGAAAAGGCTTGTAACAGCACTCTAGAAAAAAAAAACATGGTAATGCAATGTACAGTACTTCATATACTTATTTCTGCAGGAAAAAAGCCAGAGAAAAACAGACGGTTAATCCACCAATCGGTTAATAGAGTGACGGATAATCGAGGTACTACTATCCTTAAATTCAATCTATTTTATTTATCGCTGGAACTCTCTTCGAAACTTACTGCTAGAAAACATGTTAATTTGTTATAAATAATAGATAAATATGGACATTTATTCTTATTAATTGTGAGCCTAATTTTCTTTTACGAGTTCGGAAACAATACAGGCAGCAAAGAGGTAGATAGGTAGTCATTAATAGATTAAAGAAAGTATTTCATTTTTATTTTGTTGTAACAAAAATAATCAGCTGAATAAGATAATTATTTTTTTTTTGTTTCTTTCTCAACCATGAATAAATGTACAAATTATTCAATTCGTGGCTTTATTTTAACAATGTGATTTAACAAATATTATATTTAGATATGACAATATAAATATAACTAAGTTTGTTTTTCATTTTAATAATTACAGTTAAAGTATTGGTTGTTCTGTATGGTTGTGAAAATTGGACTCTCTCTTTGAGAGAAGAACAGAGATTAAGGGTGTTTGAGAATAAGGTTCTTAGGAATACTCTATATTTGGGGCTAAGAGGGATGAAGTTACAGGAGAATGGAGAAAGTTACACAACTCAGAACTGCACGCATTGTATTCTTCACCTGACATAATTAGGAACATTAAATCCAGACGTTTGAGATGGGCAGGACATGTAGCACGTATGGAAGAATCCAGAAATGCATATAGAGTGTTAGTTGGAAGACTTGAGGGAAAAAGACCTTTAGGAGACCGAGACGTAGATGGGAGGATAATATTAAAATGGATTTGAGGGAGGTGGGATATGATGGTAGAGACTCGATTAATCTTGCTCAAGATAGGGATGGCGGGCTTATTTGAGGGCGGCAGAACCTGCGGGTCCCTTAAAAGCCATTTGTAAGTTGTATTATTATATTATTAGTACGACATTATTATTATTATTATTGGACCATTATTATCGGTGTGTATCGCAGCGGTGTTGGTTTTGATGTGTCTCATTTGCATGCCACTGTATGTTTTGTGTTTGTGGGAAAAGGCTTGTAACAGCACTCTAGAAAAAAAAAAAAACATGGTAATGCAATGTACAGTCTTTATAATTATTTCTGCAGGAAAAAAGCCAGAGAAAAACAGACGGTTAATCCACCAATCGGTTAATAGAGTGACGGATAATCGAACTACTATCCTTAAGATTCAATCTATTTTATTTATCGCTGAACTTCTTCTGAAACTTACTTAAAAACATGTTAATTTGTTAAAGTAATAGATAAATATGGACATTTATTCTTATTAATTGTGAACCTAATTTTCTTTTACGAGTTAAACAATACAGGCAGCAAAGAGGTAGATAGGTAGTCATTAATTAGATTAAAGAAAGTATTTATTTTTTTTGTTGTAACAAAAGGAATCAGCTGAATAAGGTAATTATTTTTTTGTTTTTTCTCAACCATGAATAAATGTACAAATTATTCAATTCGTGATTTTAACAATGTGATTTAATATTATATTTATAATGAAATATAAATTAACTAGTTGTTTCCATTTTAATAATTACAGTTAAATTATTGGTTGTTCTGTATGGTTGTGAAACTTGGACTCTCTCTTTGAGAGAAGAACTGAGATTAAGGGTGTTTGAGAATAAGGTTCTTAGGAATACTGTATATTTGGGGCTAAAGGGGATGAATTATGTAGGAGAATGGTAAAAGTTACACAACTCAGAACTATTTTATTTTCACCTGACATAATTAGGAACATTAAATCCAGACGTTTGAGATGGGCTTACATTAGCACGTATGGGCGAATCCAGAAATTGCATAGAGTGTTAGTTGTGAGACCAAGGGAAAAATACCTTTGGGGAGACCGAGACGTAGATGGGAGGATAATATAAAAATGGATTTTTAGGGAGGTAGGATATGATGATAGAGACTGGATTAATCTTGCACATGATGGGGATGGTAGCAGGCTTATGTGAGGGCGGCAATGAACCTGCGGGTCCCTTAAAAGCCATTTGTAAGTTGTATTATTATTATTATTATTATTATTATTATTTTATTTTTTTCACTGCTTCCCACCTTGTCTACTTCACTTGTTTACTCTGTTTTCACTGTACCTTTTTTAAATGTTGTTTCTTGCTAAATATTTGTTCTGGATTTTTCCTTTTTTCTTTCTTCTTTTTCCTTGTTCCCATTTTCTTTCTTGTCTCTTAACCCTACATAAGCGCTATTTTTCTGTCGCTCTCTCCAGCCCGATTTCCCGTTTCCTCCAGATCTTCTCGCCGCTCGGATAAGATATTGCATCTGAGGTCGTAACAATTGCCCAGCCAGCTGGTGCAGCCTGCAGGCGCTGCGTCTTAAACATGAGTTGTGCCGTAATGTTGGCTGCCTGCTCCCTCCTTGACGCTGCTTACCACTCCCGAGTGAAGCCATACATTATACTGCTCGGGACTAGAAAAGTGCTTTCTTACACAAAACAGCGGCCAAAAGTAAATTATGTTATTTGTATGCGTGCCTTTTCAATGGTGGTTCCGTAAAATGAAATACAAGCACGAATATCAATGCTCATATTCTGCAGAGTACATCCATGAGTCATCGCTAGGTCATCAGTCACGTGGCACTGAACAGTTTCCATGGGTTTTTCTGAATACACATAAACCTTAAAATGTATCGCGAAAAATACGACTTTTTGAGTTGACGTGATTATTGAGATTATTATATAGGGTGGAAGTGCAATAGGTCTGCAGATTTTCAGAGATAATAGCTCATATTGTATGTAAAAAAAAGTGTAATACCATGTTGGAAAGTTCATAGTATTCTCAGAAAAAAAGTTTTTCCCAAATGTTTAACACCCTCTTATTTATTAATATTTGAGGAGAAAAATTCGCACCGGCGCGCCGGGGATCGAACCCGGGTTCCTGGTTCTAACCAAGCGCTCTGACCACTGAGCTACGCCGAATCCATTCCACAGCACCGGATCGAACCTTCCTCCTTCGGCGTAGCTCAGTGGTCAACCGGTACGGAACCTGGGTTCGATCCCCGGCGCCGGAGCGAATTTTTCTCCTCAAATATTAATTGTCAACATTACAGAGATTATTATGTAGGACAAATTAATAAATCCATAACACCCTCCTATTTGGTAACTATTGCGAGTAGGATCGTTATTTTTGCCCATATCGTTAGAAAATCTAATGAAGACTCGTTTATCTCTCTGGCGTGTTTCAATAACGTGGACAGTTTTCGTGTAAATTTAATTTGAAAAACCTCTAATTTTAAGTCACTGACCATTGCGACCAGCTTGCAAGGTTGTAGCCACAAATGGAGATTAAGGGTAGTTCATTAAGATAGACCTAAGTTTGTTGACCTCTTACATCTGTATTACGAGAAGAAAGAGGCGTGTGTTATCGGCGATGTTGCCAGACTGCTGAAACTTCCAACTTAATTTTCTAATTAACCGTGCATTTAATCACAAAACGTAATAAAGGTTTTCTATTTGTTTAAATGTACTCTATCGTCACTTTTAATCTTCAGGATTATTTCACTTCCACCCTGTATATGCAAGGTGGTGGATAAGTAGGTATACAGTAATACAAAGTTTTATTAAGTACAAATGAGGATTACAATCGATAACGGATCGATCAGGTAGTTAAAGTTAAATTTATTTCGATTGTCGATTGATGTCATGTGATGTTGTTGTTGTTGGTATGTAATCCTCATTTATTTGTACTTCATAAAACTATATTGCATTAGCTACTCTATACCTACTTATGCACTTCCCTTGTAATATACTAGATTATCTATTCTATGTACGAGTATTAGATGATGTATTTGTAAACTGAAATTTATTACGTATATTTGTTATTTATTGTATCTTTCTGACAGTTTTTGCTATTTCTCTGAAAATATTAACTTTCAATTCTATTAGTATATTAACTGAACAAAAATTCTCTAGTGTACTTTCTCTGAGGCACCCCTGTTTAGAGTATGTTATAATTTTAATTAGGAACAGGAGCTGCTGCCAGGAAGTCAAAAAGGCAATAGTAATGAATAATAATAATAATAATAATAATAATAATAATAATAATAATAATGTTTAACTATATTTATTGTTTATTTATATTTAATTATTTACTTATTTATTCATTTATTTATATATTTGTCCCGAGCCGTGGCGTCGTGGTCTAAGGCATCCTGCCTAGGATTCGCGTTACAGAATGCGCGCTGGTTCGAGTCCTCATGGGGGAAGAAATTTTCTCATGAAATTTCGGCCAGTGTATGGGACCGGTGCCACCCAGCATCGTGATGCACTTGGGAAGATACGATAGGTAGCGAAATCCGGTTGCGAATACCAGCTATAACGGCTGGGGGATCATCGTGTTAACCACACGATACCTCCATTCTGGTTGGATGATCGTCCACCTCTGCTTCGGCATGTGGGCGTGAGGCCAGCAGCCTGCTGGTCGGTCTAGGCCCTTCACGGGCTGTAGCGCCACGGATTATTTATTTATTTATTTATATATTTAATTATGTATTTGTTTAGGTATATATTTATTTATTCTGGCAGAGTTAAGACCATCAAGCCTTCTCTTCCGCTCAGTCAGAGACAAAAGAAGGTTCCACAAAGTTGCATGTTAATACAATTTAATAATTACAGGCAAAAGAAGCTTTTAATAGAAGAAAATATATTCTTCTGCATACCTCTCGGAAAGAACTAAGGCAGAGACTAGTGAAGTGCTTTGTGTGGAGTGTGGCACTGTCTGGGGACAGAAGAATGGGCATTACGGCAAACTGAAAAGAAACGACTAGAAACATTTTGAAATGTGGATATGGAGAAAAATGAAGAGTATGAAATGGACAGACAAAATAGGAAATAAAGCTGTGCTAGAAAGAGTGGTTGAAGAAATAATAATGCTGAAACTGATCAGGAAAAGAAAAGGTAATTAGCCCGATCACTAGCTAGGAGGAAATTGCCTATTGAAGGATACACTGGAAGGAATGGTGGACGGAAGAAAACTTCGGGACAGGAGAATATACCAGATGATAGACGACATTAAGACTTATGGATCATACGCGGAGACAAAGAGGACTAGCGGACAATAGGGATTGTAGTGAAAATCATGTCCTTGGTAGAAAACTATGAATAAATAAATTAAAAAAATTAAATGCGAATTCCTCTAATAAGCGGCTGTCCTAAAGACAAAGTACAATAAATTAAAAAAAAAAATTGAGTGTAAAATATAAGAAGAAAAATTGTATAAATGTGTATCTAATGTTTAGAGAGAAAAGAGAAACCTTATTTTGAAATTTGTACAAAATAATTTCTCAATATGAAAATAGATCCCCTTAGAGTTGCAATTGCTGTATCATCCAATAGTATTTTGTTATGACCTTGGCAGGTAAAAAATTCTTTAATTGCTTTTGAAATGACCCTATCGCTCCTATGACTAACTCAATGACAGTATTATGAGTTACATCATATTTTTGTCTATAGTAAGGAATGATTGATTTCTTCACATGAAGTATAAAACAAACCAGATCCTTTATTCATGAAACAATAACTTATTTGCTGAAGACAAATGATGTGTTATCTCCATGGCAACGATTTCTCTTGCCTTGCTCTTTTTTCTGTGTATGCACTCATATCATAAAATTCTGTGCCACTCTCAATAGAAGTATTCCATCGAACCAGTTTCACTTTCCTTCCGCCTGAATGCATCAGAATCGACTCTGTGTCGGATCATAATGGACTGCATCACCTTCGAGTGGTCGTGCAGCTGAATTATGCATGCGGAGGATGTCGTGCGACCTGTTGTGTGACAAGTGCATCTCACTGTTAATTTAACATCGGATTACGTGCAGTTGATATTGGTATTACATCACCTAGTGTTTGGTTAGCCAGCTTTGTGTAAACATCATCTCAGAAAGCACGTCTCAAGTATGATAATTCAGACAAGCATATTACTGTCTCTAACTAGGTAAATTCATGAGGTTACGTAATCTAATTTAGTTTAAGCCATTTAATCTGACGTAAAAGCGTATAAATACATTTCTTCACAATAAAGAATATGAATGAATTACCTGTCACAAAATAAAAGTTGCTTAAGGGGAGATGATGCTTAAATAAGATTAAAAACAAGTTAAAAATATCATTTTTAAATAATCTTTGATATGTCAAAAAGACATTACATGAAATTTAAAGCGATTTATGGTTTTATCAGCTTCTGTGACGTCATTCTTAAAGCTCTGGTGCACAGGATGTTTAAACGACACTGAATTTTGATTGCAACTTTCCGCAACTTTAATTAAGTATATCACTTAATAGATGAAGAAAATATGTTGGAGTTGAGTAAGTCAGTACGGATAGACTCGTGATAAATATTGGTATTGTAATGTCTATAGATTTAGGAGGCAACGCGACAGCGAGTCTTAATACAGACGTGGACAAATTATTAGCAAAATTTAAGATTTTTATTATATATTTTTACAAAATATGATTCTTCAATTTAGACTACAGTTGACATTTTTGTGCATTTCCAAATTATTAGCAAAATTGAAGATTTGCATTGTATATTTTAAATTTAACTCCTCAATTTGGACTACATTTGATATTTTTGCATATTTACAAATTATTAGCAAAACTGAAGGTTTTTATTATATATTTTTACAAAATTCGATTCTTCAATTTGGACCACAGTTGACATTTTGGATATTTCCAAATTATTAGCAAAATTGAAGATTTTTGTTTTATATTTTTACAAAATTTGACTCTTCAATGCAGTTAACATTTTTGCTAATTTACAAATTATTAGCAAAATTGAAGATTTTTATTATATATTTTTACAAAACCTGACTCTTCAATTTAAACTACAGTTGACTTTTTGCATATTTCTGTCTTCTATAATGAAGGAAATATGCAAAATTGTCAACTGTAGTCTAAATTGAAAAGTCAAATTTTGTAAATAGAATTATCATAAAAAATGTCAATTTTGTTAATAATTTGTCCACGTCTGTATACCGTAAAGTTCATGACAGATTTCATCACCGTACTTGTTTTTACCATGCCATAAATCCACAATAATAATAATAATAATAATTATAATAATAATAATAATAATATACGAGTGAAATATTAGTAATAATTATTACTGTCATGGGTGAATATGGACAAATGGGAAAGGAACAACCATTATTTACGTTATTTATTATGTATTTATTTAATTATTTGTGCATTTATTTAATTATTCAATCATTTATTTATTCACGTACTCATTTATTTATTTATTTACTTATTTATTTATTAGTTAGTTACTTATTTACTTATTCATTTAGTTATTTATTTACTTATTTATTTACTTATTTATTTACATATTTATTATTTTAATATTTATTTATTTATGTATTTATTTATTTATTAGTTAGTTAGTTACTTAGTTACTTATTTATTTATTTATTTATTTATTTATTTATTTATTTATTTATTTATTTACTTGTTTATTTACTTATTTATTTAGTTATTTACATATTTATTTATTTATTTATTTATTTATTTATTTATTTACTTATTGATTCATTCATGTATTTATTTATTTAGTTACTTACTTACTTATTTATTTATTTATTTATTTATTTATTTATTTATTTATTTTTATTTACTTACTCACTTATGTTATTTATTTATTTATTTATTTATTTACTCACTCACTCACTCCATTCATTCATTCATTCATTCATTCATTCATTCATTCATTCATTCATTCATTCATTCATTCATTCCCCTGGTAGATTTAAGGCCTTCAAGACTTCTCTTCAACTCAACCAGAACTAAATACTATATAGTGAGGTGTTTGGTTATTTAACAGATGAATTTTCAATTTATTTTTTTAATTTTGACAGCTTCCGACAATCTCTAATAGGGAGGGGGAGGAAATTCCAAGCTTTAGGAAGTGACACTGTGAAAAATAAAGAGTGTAGTGTAGTGCCAAGTGAAGGAATTGTTAGGATTGGGCATTCTTGGGAGCGAGTGTGAAACTTGTGATATCAGAAAGCCAACTTAAATGATTTGATAAATGTCTTGGTAAGAATGTGTTTAGTAATATTGAACAGGAGGAACAATGAAAAGAATGGAATGGAATACGAGAAGAGACGAGACGAGAGAACGTTTTATTTTCGCTGGCAGAGTTAAGGCCATAAAGTCTTCTCTTCCACTCAACCAGCCTTAATCAATATAATAGTGGCATACATATTTTAGTTATGAATATTTATAATACACTAAAGATTTTCCAACAATAATCTTGAGTTAAATTTTAACGACTAGTGTGTGATCACTTAATCTGAGATAAAACATACACGAAAAAGTAACAATCTATGAGCTAATATGACACAATTCAATCTATATACAATATAGAATTACAATTATTAAGTTGAGATAGCTAGTCTTTTAAATCATGAACATTAATTTAATTGTAGTTTACTAGAACTATGTTATAGGGAGCAAAATATGAATCTAAAATATATTGATATAATAAGAACAATATTAATGTGTCGGTAATGAGATTTTGCCAGTAGAGGTTTTGTATTCTATTTAGAGAAATTAATGGTAATAATAAGAGTGGACAGATGTCAGTTTCATTATAAGTAACCAGTATTAATCAGTAATTTTAATCTGTTAAGCAAGAATTTATATAATTTTGACTTAGATTAAGTTATTGTCCAACAACAGCTGTATAGGATAAAGAATTTAAAGATGTCTGGTGGCAGAGTATAATGAACAAGTTGTTCTGATGAGACCTGGTACTTAGCTGATGATATGCGGATACATTTTGAAATGGAATAAATTTTGAATAGAAGGTTCTTTGCTCACTTAGTCAAAGCCGGGATAACATTTTCAGGGACGGTGTTACATGTTCAGATCGACGAATGTTTTACAGATAAAACGTACACGCTGGTGTCCGTGGGTGGGAGTAACACTGAAGTCAGTAACTAGAGAGTCATAGTAATCAAAATGGGGCATAACGAGTGTTTGCAGTGTAGATAGTAATAAATGTTTGAGGCGATTTCACATAATGATCAGCGAAAATGTTTTCTTTCAAGTCTGCGTAATTTGTACAGTCCAAATAAAGCTTTCATCCATTTGTGTCCCTAGATTTTTTAATTGCTTCACTGTAGCGAATTTGAAAGTCGTAAAGTATTGCAGGAGGCACTGTGTTCATATTAATTTAGAAATCGTCTCACTATTCGTGAGCTGCCACAAGGGACAAAGAATACTTAACCATATAAATGTTTACAAGTTCAGTGAACCATTAATTTTGTTTTGACAATGAAACACTTACAAGTACATAGCTGCAAATACATTTTGTGATTAGTGGAAATATACCTTAATTTTAGAGAGGCAAGTGTTACAAAAAAGTAAAGAATGCTAACGAACTTGGTTTCATTTCGAATATAGGTGATGCTTCAGGAGAGCAATTGATCCTTTCAATGCACCTAAAGTTACAATCGGAATAATAGTTGTAGGTATTCCAAGCCTCTTAAACACATCTTTCATGAAGAGAGTAGCGGTACCTCTTTCTCCAACCAGAAGTCCGATTACTTCAAGCTCTTTTAGCCGGTACTTTTGGAGGTAATATGGAATGGTAGGATTGTAGATATTCTTTTTTTCCTTATCCACTTCTGCTGGCTGTTCCTCATTCGTTTCGAAACGCACAGTGGAATCAATTATGAATCCAGATCTTGTAGATTCCTTTAAAGCTATTATATCTATGGCGCCGTGTACTGCCAGTGACAGAGAGACCATGTACTTCTTCAAAGGTGTTGTAATCGGCATCTTTAAGGGCAGTGGCTATAATTGATCGTACTTGGTGGTGTCTAGCGTTTCGCAGATCTTCGCCGTGCGGACAGGATCCCAGGACGTGTGCAAGAGTTTCAACGTCGTTGTGGCAGTGCCTACAACGGTTATCCTGAGTTCTTCCCGGCACAGCATGTACTGCTCAACAAACGATTATTTTCCATAATGATTGCTTGCGTATTTTATGGGTTAAGTTTGAGTCCATATTCACTAAACGAAGTAGTTAACGAATTTTGTTCTTCATGAACCCTCATTGCTGATAAATTCTATGGTCTAAATATTCCAAAAATGTTTACGCCGAACAAACAAATATAATCCATTTCAAGGTTTGCATCAATAATGCTGTATTTCGTAGGCTTGAAGCGTTAGAAACATAAAGAAGGTACCCACGAGTGTAACATGCCCAGCTTACAGATGAGAATGTGGTTTAATATTTAATATCCAGCCTCGCATGTCACGGCTTAAAGAATTTCATTTAACGCCGTCTGTTTTGCCATATTAAATTTATAAGCTGCCTTGTAAACCGAGATAAAATATCTCCACGCCATATAAAACCTACTTTGTCTGCGCCATTATACAGGGCTACGAAATAAATTCTAGAGGCGGCAGCGCATCTAGGGTGCTATTTGACGGATACTTCAATACTGCTGCTACTGCAAGGTCAGTTGTTGAACTAGCATCAATCCTTAAATATTAACAAAGCATTCTATAGGATCCAACATTTTAAATTATGCTATAATTTTAATGAAATAACAGAAAATAAATTGGTAGGAAAGCAGGATATATTTCTATACTATCTATAATAATAATAATAATAATAATAATAATAATAATAATAATAATAATAATAATAATAATAATAATAATCCGTGGCGCTACAGCCCATGAAGGGCCAAGACCTACCAGCCGGCTGCTGGCCTCACGGCCACATGCCGAAGCAGAGGTGGACGATCATCCAACCAGAATGGAGGTATCGTGTGGTTAGCACGATGAGCCCCCCAGCCGTTATAGCTGGTTTGCGTAACCTGATTTCGCTACCTATCGTAGCTCCCCAAGTGCATCACGATGCTGGGTGGGCACCGGCCCCATTTCATGAGAAAATTTCTTCCCCCATGAGGATTCGAACCAGCGCGGCTTCCGTAACACGAGTCCTAGGCAGGATGCCTTAGACCACGACGCCACGGCGCGGGACCTATACTATCTATACTAATAATAAATCTGTAGCCGAAATTTTTCTGGTAATTTTCGATTTTCCAAAAATAATTGGTGTTGACATGTATAATTAACCATCCTGAAACCGAAAATCGCTTTTTTGAAATTTTTGTTTGTATGTCTGTCTGTCTGGATGTTTGTTACCTTTTCACGCGATAATGGCTGAACGGATTTCGATGAAAATTGGAATTTAAATTAAATTCGTTGTAACTTAGATTTTAGACTATATGGCATTCAAAATACATTATTTAAAACGGGGTTATAAGGGGGCCTGAATTAAATAAATCGAAATATCTCGCTTATTATTGATTTTTTGTGAAAAATGTTACGTAATAAAAGTTTCTTTAAAATGATTTTCGATAAGTTTTATTCTTTGAAAAGTTTTGATAGGACTGATATTTAAAGAGATAAATGAGTTTCAAAATTTAAATAACAACGCCATCTAAGGCGGTGTAATGAATTAAAAAACAAATGACTTTGTCTATAAGGGGCCTTGGACAGCAACAATCGAAAACTATGAAAGATAGCCTACAGAGAATGTTTCTGTATTTGTATGAAGTAATATCGGAAGCTAAATTAACCGATTTGTATAATTAATTATTATTTCACCATTGGAAAGTGTAGTTTCTCTAGATGGACATAATGCTATAATTTTTTACAGTAACTGCTATATAATATTTGAAGGGTTCAGAACCATAGTGGGCCAAGCGCCATTTACTGAATACGTAGAAAACAAGGGTTAAAATTAAGTTATTACCATAATTCAATGGAAACTTATAACAAGTAAAATAAAATATACACATTAAATCTAAATGATGTCAATCTTCATTAAACTATGGTTGGATGTAATAAAAATTAAGAAACACGTTAAAGGAATTGTCATTGCACCAAATGAGTGTCTCTGGACCAAAATGATCGTATTTTAATTATTTGGATGCAATTTAAATTAAGTAGCACATTAAACGATTTATCCTTCTATCAAACATGAATGTTCCCTGGATCAAATGTCCAATTTTAACTATGTAATTACTTTATATTTATTTCTAACGGGTGCAGCGGAGCGCACGGGTACGGCTAGTTAATAATAAATCTGTAACGAAAATTTTTCTGGCAATTTTCGATTTTCCAAAAATAATAGGTGTTGACATGTATAATTAACCATCCTGAAACCGAAAATCGCTTTTTTGAAATTTTTGTTTGTATGTCTGTCTGTCTGTCTGTCTGTCTGTCTGTATGTTTGTTACCTTTTCACGCGATAATGGCTGAAAGGATTTCGATGAAAATTAGAATATAAATTAAATTCGTTGTAACTTAGATTTTAGACTATATGGTATTCAAAATACATTATTTAAAAGGGGGTTATAAGGGGGCCTGAATTAAATAAGTCGAAATATCTCGCTTATTATTGATTTTTGTGAAAAATATTACGTAATAAAAGTTTCTTTAAAATGATTTTCGATAAGTTTTATTCTTTGAAAAATTTTGATAGGACTGATATTTAAAGAGATAAATGAGTTTCAAAATTTAAATAACAACGCCATCTAAGGCGGTGTAATGAATTAAAAAACAAATGACTTTGTCTATAAGGGGCCTTGGACAGCAACAATCGAAAACTATGAAAGATAGCCTACAGAGAATGTTTCTGTATTTGTATGAAGTAATATCGGAAGCTAAATTAACCGATTTGTATAATTAATTATTATTTCACCATTGGAAAGTGTAGTTTCTCTAGATGGACATAATGCTATAATTTTTTACAGTAACTGCTATATAATATTTGAAGGGTTCAGAACCATAGTGGGCCAAGCGCCATTTACTGAATACGTAGAAAACAAGGGTTAAAATTAAGTTATTACCATAATTCAATGGAAACTTATAACAAGTAAAATAAAATATACACATTAAATCTAAATGATGTCAATCTTCATTAAACTATGGTTGGATGTAATAAAAATTAAGAAACACGTTAAAGGAATTGTCATTGCACCAAATGAGTGTCTCTGGACCAAAATGATCGTATTTTAATTATTTGGATGCAATTTAAATTAAGTAGCACATTAAACGATTTATCCTTCTATCAAACATGAATGTTCCCTGGATCAAACGTCCTATTTTAATTATGTAATTACTTTATATTTGTTTCTAACGGGTGCAGCGGAGCGCACGGGTACGGCTAGTTAATAATAAATCTGTAACGAGAATTTGTCTGGCAATTTTTGCTTTTCCAAAAATAATTAGTGTTAACATGTATAATTAGCCATCCTGAGATCAAAAATCGCATTTTTGAAATTTTTGTTTGTGCGTGTGTCTGTCTGTGATTTGATGAAGATTATTCCACGGTAGTAGAAAGAAGGAAACAGGCAAAATTGAAATTCTTACAGGATCCAGTTCAGGCGAATAGAAATAATTATTTCAATGAAAGATGGAAAGTACACTTAGGAATGGAAAGAGAGATTACTTGAAGGAAAAACTGAATGAAGTAGAAACAAGTAGTAAGAATAAAAACATTCAAGATTTATATTAGGGTATGAAAGAATTTAAGAACGGATATCAGACAAGGGATCCAATTTTGTACATTTCAATTTCTTTTTGTCCACAGAACATAATAGTACTTTGAGGAGTTTTGTCGCTAATATGAATATTTTTCCTAGACCAAAAATACAGCACATATGAGTAAAATTAGTATTTTAACGTTGAGTTCACTGGAGCGGAGTC
This sequence comes from Periplaneta americana, assembly GCA_025594305.2. Lineage (NCBI taxonomy): Eukaryota > Metazoa > Arthropoda > Insecta > Blattodea > Blattidae > Periplaneta > Periplaneta americana. The sequence continues at coordinate 205,953,996 of JAJSOF020000003.1, read as the reverse complement.
ATTTTACAAAATGTCATGAAATGTCCTTGCTGCGGTCATAATTCATCCATATTCCTTTCCTGTGTTTTTTTAAAATAATACTTATGTACCACATTCATTTTAATTTTTTTATTTAAATAAACAATGATGCACAACCAAGGGAGTTGGTTCAGACGGTAGCTTTTGAGACTCGCATTCGGAGGTCCTGCGTTCAAACCCCGGTTTTTCATGGTTTCCCTTAGTCACAAAGGCAAATGCCGGATTGGTAAGTTATATGCCACGATTCATCACGGCCTCAATCACCAATACAAAAACATTGATCAAAATCTATAATCAGTTACATGAATATAAGCCATCTACAACTCACAATAGAAACATCAACTCAACAAGAGTAAAAACGGCCTGCTGGTATACCCACACATTCTAAACACGCGACATGACCACAGATGTTAAAGCGTGTATAAATAAACTTAAGAAAGAAGAAAAGATGTACAATTAGGCCAACATAAAACATTATCTTCGTACACAATCCACTCTATATTGACATTAATTTGGAGTGATTTATTAAAGGATGCATTAAAGACTAAGTTAGAAAAATGTTAAACGAATTATCCTTGCACCAGAAACGAATTTTCCCTGACCCAAATGGACTTAGTTTAATTGTTTTCATACAATAACAATTAAGAAACATGTTAGAGAAATAATACTATCCATGCACCAAATGAGTGTTCTCTGTACAAAAATGGTCGTATTTTTATTTAGTTAAATACAATTTCAATTAAGAAACATTTGAAAAGATTTATCCTTCTACCAAGCACGGATGTTTCCTGAACCAAATGTCCTATTTTAAATATTTTATAGTTTCATCTGGTATTGTATGAGGTTATTATGATTGAGATACGTAATGTTAATATAACGCTTGTTAACTTTGTGAATATGTATTCGATATATTTTTTTCCATGTTAAACTGAACTCTATAAAAAGTCTTAGAAGTTCGGTATAGTTTTGTATGTTGTCCTTTTTTTTATTAGATTATTTAGGCTAAAACTTATGTTGATAGTCTTTTCTTGATTAAACAAGAAACCATTAGATTCAAATCATTTCGTCCACACCTGTGGAGTAACGGTTAGCGCGTCTGGCCGCGAAACCAGGTGGCCCGGGTTCGATTCCCGGTCGGGGAAAGTTACCTGATTGAGGTTTTTTCCGGGGTTTTCCCTCAACTCAATATGAGCAAATGCTGGGTAACTTTCGGTGCTGGACCCCGGACTCATTTCACCGGCATTATTACCTTCATCTCATTCAGACGCTAAATAACCTGAGATGTTGATAAAGCGTCGTAAAATAATCTACTAAAATAAAAAAAAAGAAATCTGTGATAGAATATCGTTGGTTAGAGCATGTAATTCATTCAGATCAGGGGTAGAATTCCTTGAATAAGCCTATGAAAGTGTTCCAATATACAGGGACATCATTTTATTTTTACTAACATTTTTAATATTAACCTGGCTGTACCTTTGGATTAATGGTTCAGAGCTGGAAATACAGTTTTCTACCCCATTTCAGGGTTGAAGTTCGATGATTCTGGCGTAATATACAAACAAATCACTTTACTAGGTATAGGAGAGAAGAAAAGTAGTTCATCCATTTACGTAAACTAGGAGATATCGTAATTTTGAAATTTATAATTTTCATTTGGTTTTTGTTCAATCAAAATACAGTACATTATTAACAATGAGTGTTTTTACTCTCGAACTGAGGTGCCCATGTGGACGTATTCATTATGCAGTGTAACTTATACTGTCTACAGCACATTAGCGTACAATGTAGAGAATGAAGTTAAATTAAAAATAATCATAATATGTATATTTAAACACAATTTTGAAAATGGTGGCCGTTCATTTAGATACAGGCTTCAGTTCTATTGTGCAGATTATCGCACTATAGACTATTGCATCTAATTCCAATTACCAGTTTCGTCCTTCGTACTAGTAACTCATGTTGAAATAATTCTATACCTATTATATAAAAGAGTGCCTTACGTACTGTAAATTCAATCTTCACCTCTGTCCGACCCGCACAGATAACATTACTCAGACATGCTATATACTGTCCGTCCAAGTGGTTACGTCGCAGGATCGTAGAAAGGGGGGAAATCACGTGACAGTTAATTACTTTTATTTAAGTTATTTTAAACAGTGGCGGGTGAGGGAAATCGTGATGCGACGTAGGCAAACGGACGACAGTACCTGTGCGAAAATATGATTCAATATTGAAAGCTCTTTCGTTACTGGAAAACGCGAACATATTTCTGGAACGTACTATACTCACTAACTCAATACTGTTTGTGTTTACTACGACCTTAAGGCGACTTTGACTGTATACGCTTGGTTCTGTGAGGAGAACAGTTGGAAGTTTACTAGTAGGGGAGGGGTGGGAGTGAAGTACATTAAAAAACTTAGGTACAATAAAAATTCAAGTAAAAATGAAATGATATCCCTGTATTTGTATATGCTTCTAATACTGTCACTGCTTGAATTATTCAACTTCGCTGAGGGAATATTTCAATATATTACAAATAATGAAACCGTGAAATATTTTCGTGTCTTCTTTAAATCAACACAGCAGGCCTTCTTCAGGAGCAGCAGATATCACTGAAAATGTTACACTTGCTGGGTGTGGTAGGCTATACCCTACTGTAAGTTCCTAGATAAGCAGCCGTAAATTGCTTACGTCAGAAATGATGTAGTGACAGTTCCGTGGGTGTCCCAGGGTTGGCAGGTTTGTCTCCCTCTCTGCCTAGCTCATCTAGTTCAGGAAGGTCTTTAAATAAAGAATTAGCTCGGAACAGAATTCCCAGGTCGACCAGTCATCGTGTGTGCTGAATGCTAAGTGGTCATTTCTGAAAAGCGACTTGTTGCCTCTGGGGTGGTGTGCGTCATAAAAGCGACGTCACCAGCACAAACACAATGCGGGCTATCAGCACCAACCCAATTTACAGCTCGTCCCCATGGCAGCGGATCTTATCTCCATGTCGACCTGGCTGTCCAAGCGACAAAGGAGCAACGCTTCTTGCTTCTTGTATATCCCCCAGGAGACGGAACGCAACGACAAAAACGAAAACAATGACGACATTGTAAAAATGTGAAGTGTCGATGCATGGAATCGAAACGGACTATTATTTCCAGAATAGAAGTGCACAAGTGATTCAAAAAGGATGGTGCAAAAGAAAAGCTGATTTATTCATGAACGAACTTGACACAATTGCATTAACTTGAAAAGATGCATTACCTTCCAAGTTTCACCTGTGCTCTACAAAAGCTCGATTTCAGCCCCTTTGATGACAAGACATGTCTAGACGGTACTCCAGTTCTGTCCAGGATGTCCTCCGATATTGACTTCACTGCTTTTGTGATGCGTCGTTCAGGTCGTTAAGGTTCTGTGCCATGGAGGTGACAGATACGAAGTCTTTGGTATACCCCAACGAGCTAGAAGTAAGAATATAGAATGGTGAACATGTCTGTATCAGCGCTCTAGGTGGTGCTAGCTTGAACTACCGGCCGCCATGTTTTAACTGGTCAACTCAACTCGTTTAGCAGAAAGAGACTTTTAAATTCTCTAATTAGGATGCCTCTTTTTTGCTCTGCTTATACTTGTAACTATAGCAACCGAAGTGACAAAACAAAGAATACATAGTATTTCAAGTAAGTAGTTTGCCATAATTTGGTATTACTATAAATGTAATGTGACGGCCACGTGAGGTTCGATCTCACGACCAACGGAGGAAGGGCTAAGTCGGCCGTGACGGGCAGGTTGCGCGCGCATCTGCTACTTGCCGAGTGAGGAAGGAAGCAAACTGCTACGTGCTGAGTGAAGGGGGGGACGGACCCTCATGAATCGTCCAGAAGTCCATCGAAGAGGAAATATCCAGATTATTCATTCTGACCGCGAACTTTCTCGTAACTATGGTTGGGTTATATAAAAGAGAAGACGCAAGTGAACGTCAGTCCGTAAGCCAGTGTTGTTACAGGCAGATTTGGACAGTAAGCGAGTTAGTCTTGTGTAGCAGTGAAGCCAGCTTCGAGACCAGAGCGCGACTTGAGTTGTGTCCGTAACTGTGGAGCCTGAAGCCTGGAGTTCGAGTGCAGTGGACCGCAGTTGGGGGACCTGAGTTCAAAGTTCAGCGGATCGTCTCTGAAGGTCTGGGGTTCGAGATTCTGTGAACGCGAGTGACTGAGCTAGAAGAACTAGCCAAGACAAACGAGCTGTGAACTGAGAACTGACAGTTCTGTGTTGTAAATAGTGCTTTGTGAATATTAGTTAAGATTAACAGTTCATTGTTGTTCGTAATAGTCACAGTAAATTGTCATTGTCGTCTGTGGAGTGCACTAACGAAAACTGTGTTACTGTGTGGAGAGCAAATCCTATTGTTGAGAGAATAAAATTACATTGTTGTTCAGTAAAAAAAAATACAGTAATAACTAGGTCTCGGACGTCTGTGGTGATTTCATTTAAATTGGTTTACCTTTGACTAGTGCAAATGAATGTGGTTGAAGAGAAGACATCGGAAGAAGTAAACATTGGACCATATCAGTCAAACATGTACAGTTCTATGTATGATTTGAGGCTTTCTCGGCGTTGGTTCGCTAATATGTTTTCGCGGGATATCAGCCGAGTTAAGATTTTGGAATGCTCAAATTTCGACTGCTATCTCTGCAGCCATCTTCAGGGAAGTGAAGATGGCTGCAGAGATAGCAGTCAAAGTTGAGCATTCCAAAATCTTAACTCGGCTGATATCCCGCGAAAACATATTAATGTACAGTTCTGTAAAAACGATGCGAACGCTGAATTGAACTCGATGTCTTTCGAGTTTGATTAATAATGCAGGGTCCGTATTTTTAAATTTATAAAGTATAAAATCATGTTCTATATAATATACTGGATGTTAATCTACTTTTTTTTTTTTCATTGTTATACTTTGTAGAAAAAATAATCTTCATGAGGATTAAATATGTAAATAAACATAACTGAGAAATAAGTTTGATACGAAGTGGAGGTCCACACCTGTGGAGTAACGGTCAGCGCGTCTGGCTGCGAAACCAGGTGGCCTGGGTTCGAATCCCGGTCGGGACAAGTTATCTGGTTGAGGTTTTTTCCGGGGTTTTCCCTCAACCCAATATGAGCAAATGCTGGGTAACTTTCGGTGCTGGACCCCGGACTCATTTCACCGGCATTATCACCTTCACTTCATATGCTAAATAATCTAGATGTTGATACAGAGTCGTAGAATAACCCAATAAAAAAAAAGATACGAAGTGGAATATTTCCTCGAAATCCGGATCCTATGTTGATACTCTTCTTTACAATTTATAGTGTAAAATACTGTAATAGATACCTACCTATGTCACTCCAAAGTTGCGAAGGATTCCCACTATTACATTTACTACAAACCTCCCAGTGGCATCTGTTGCTTCGACAATACTAACAAATATTTTTCTTCTCGCCCACATTTTCTCTAATTTTGCTTAGGACGTCTACATACAAAGGAAGGAAGTAGTTTTTAGAAAGCGTCGACTCGCTAGGAATGTCTTGCCTAGTGTATTTTCGTAAAAATTACCGAAAATTTACATTCCCCAATTTATTAAAAGGCATATTTGCACTCACCATCGTATCACACAAATCCCTGCATCTTTGTAAATCCGATGGAATCTTTTCACTGCGAGCATGTCTTCTATGTTTTTCAGAACTGCAGTGCCTTTCTAAGTGCCATTTACCCGCAACTCGTACCTCTGAATTGTGTCGTCGATTTGCAAAAACTAATATATATTTTTTTCTAATTAGATCACTATGGATACATACATTCAGGATCCATGAACATTTAAATTTTTAAAGTCTGCTATAGCTTTTTTTACGATTTTCCAACACTTTGTCGTTTTGAACTTGTCTCCTTTTGCAAGTCGATGACAGAATTGAATAATTTATATGAGCCGTTTAGTTGCAAAATCAGATACATCACTAAAACATAATTGTTCAGTATGAACGAAAATGTTTGCAAGGAACCAAGGATTTGCAACCAATACTATTTTTCATCATACAAATCCATGTCATGTATCTGGCTTTGGAGCATAACAGTGCTATAGGCTAGCTGTTGTAGAATCGTATGAAGATATGAAATATAACATTAACTCATTTTCGAAAAAAAAAAAAGGTTAACCTTTTCTCCGCGTAAACTGAAAGTGTCCACACCTGTGGAGTAACGGTCAGCGCGTCTGGCCGCGAAACCAGGTGGCCTGGGTTCGAATCCCGGTCGGGGCAAGTTACCTGGTTGAGGTTTTTTCCGGGGTTTTCCCTCAACCCAATACGAGCAAATGCTGGGTAACTTTCGGTGCTGGACCCCGGACTCATTTCACCGGCATTATCACCTTCATTTCATTCAGGCGCTAAATAACCTAGATGTTGATACAGCGTCGTAAAATAACCCAATAAAATAAAATAAACTGAAAGCGTCATGGCCGAACTTACTTACAATATGTTTCAATTTTTCAATGTTTACTTTTTTTTTTCGGCATTATGACAAAGACAAAACGAAACTTTACTTTGTACTGCACTGACACTACTGGGAGAGAAAATCACCTGTTCTTCCCTGTTTTGCTAGGAGGTGTATTGCCTGCGTAGCCTATGACTTCTATGAGTGACTTGGAACATTGCTACGGTATGATTCTTTATGCAACATCTGTACACAACCGGCGCTACTGATATTGATGACGTGATGTTTTGATCCCTGCGCATACAATTTCAATCTATGAAATCACTACAATGATCCTGACACTGGTAATAACAGTTGTTACTCATAGAAAAATTCTGTAATCTGTATATGCAGGTTCCCGTTGGAAAATAATTGGATAACGAAGCATTGAGTTTCGAAAATGAAGAGGAATAAATGGTATCCCACAACACATAGTATTTTGTGTTCTGCACACTTCGAGAATAAATGCCTGTATTTTGTAAACGAGAGGAGACGTTTGATGGCCAATGCAATACCAGCCATCTTCGATTTTCCACCTCATTTACAAATGAAAGAGACTATTCTAAGTATGGCTTTACCGATGACTATAAAAAAATAAAGAAGTATTAGTTAAAAATTGGATATAAAATAAGATTCACAAGATGCAATGTCTTATATACTATCCTGGACTATCACTTTCTGTCTCATCCTATAGGAATCACGCCCACCTGTAGATTTGTTCCACATCTTAAAGCTTCAATATCAGTGTAAGATGTGTGGAATAAAAGGTTGCCGCATGGGCTTTTTACCACTGCTAAAAATGGGATATAAGAGTTACTACGATATAAAGTAAGATTCAGAAGGTGTATGTCCTTTCTGTCTCATCTTATAGGAACCACGCCCATCTGGTCTCATCCTATAGGAATCACGCCCACCTGTAGATTTGTTCCACATCTTAAAGCTTCAATATCAGTGTAAGATGTGTGGAATAAAAGGTTGCCGCATGGGTTTTTTACCACTGCTAAAAATGGGATATAAGAGTTACTACGATATAAAGTAAGATTCAGAAGGTGTATGTCCTTTCTGTCTCATCTTATAGGAACCACGCCCACCTGGTCTCATCCTATAGGAATCACGCCCACCTGTAGATTTGTTCCACATCTTAAAGCTTCAATATCAGTGTAAGATGTGTGGAATAAAAGGTTGCCGCATGGGTTTTTACCACTGCTAAAAATGGGATATAAGAGTTACTACGATATAAAGTAAGATTCAGAAGGTGTATGTCCTTTCTGTCTCATCTTATAGGAACCACGCCCACCTGGTCTCATCCTATAGGAATCACGCCCACCTGTAGATTTGTTCCACATCTTAAAGCTTCAATATCAGTGTAAGATGTGTGGAATAAAAGGTTGCCGCATGGGTTTTTTACCACTGCTAAAAATGGGATATAAGAGTTACTACGATATAAAGTAAAATTCAGAAGGTGTATGTCCTTTCTGTCTCATCTTATAGGAACCACGTCTACTTGTATGCTTGTTTAACATCTTTAAACTTCGATATTAATGTTAGACGTAAGGAAAATGTAGCTGCATTGGTTTCCTGACTACTATAGGAATCATACTCACTTGTTCACAAGTTCAAACATGGCGCGCATAAGTTCATCTGTTTCAAAGATGACGGCGCATTCGCCGCTCTATATTCTTACTTCTAGCTCGTTGGTATACCCCACAGAAAGAAGTCACGGGTTAAGTCTGGTGATCGCGAAGGCCAGAACGACATTGGTGAGTCATATCCTGCATATGCGATCCAACGTTCTGGGGCAGCATTATTACGCTTCCATAAGATACGCCATACCGTGGATTATGGCACATTCAGTTCCCTGCTAGTCCTCCTTGTTGACTTGCTAGAACCACGGTTCGTGTCCTGTGTACTGTACTTCCGAAGTCTGTGGACAGACCGGACATAAATAGCCGCTGGTTTGGAACTACGTCTCTCAGCGCGCAATACAGTTTCTATGTGGTGCATTCTTACCAAATTCAATGCTAAAGTTTCACTGTCCTGTTACAATAGCCCCTCGTTCGTGCAAACTTCATGATGCAAAACTGCTCTTGTTTGCATCGATAGTGCTATCTTGTGTAGCACTACACCACGTCTCTGGTTGTGATAGTGTGTCTAGTAATAAACACACGATAACTTGAGACCTGTGGCTTTCACTATTTTGGATAATTGATGTTTTATCATTGTTGTCACTGTCGGTAGAATTCTTTACTTTTGCATCATCTGTTTTGAATCAATGTGTATTTACGATAGCGGCTAATAGAGCAATAGTGGTAAATTATGCAACTTGTAAACCAGGGATATATTTCACCAGTGAAGTTTGCAACTTAAAAACATTTCACGTTTCAATTTTAAACTTTGTCCCTCCTGCTTTGCATATCCCATTTTATTCTGCGAAGTTTTTGTACATCAGGAGCCATTGTAACTCCATTTCCTAGTCAGTAAATAAATAAATAAATAAATAATAAATAAATAAATAAATAAATAAATAAATAAATAAATAAATAAATGAATACATTAATGAATTAATGAATAAATGAATAAATAAATAAATAAATATCATATGTACTTCGGTACATCGCAATAATATGTAAATATGTAAGTAAATAAGTAAGTAGAGCCTGGACGAGAAGTCATGGCATCAGCGCGAGGGACGCATTTCAGTTCGTTTGCTTGGACTCGCCCTCACACTCAACAGGAGGGGTGTTGGGTCAGTTGGTTACTAGCATTCCGAGTGTTCAGATCGTTCTGCTACTACCGCTATTGCTAATACTGAAAACATTGTCCTTCTGAGCGCCCTCATTATGGCATTGTCTAAGGTGTGAAATCATAGAGTAGTTCATAGTCAAGGACATGAAATAGCATACAATGTATGGAAATTCATGTCAGAAGAGGCTGTAAACGGAATACCAATTCCATTGAAAAGCGTGTGTGCAAGAGTGCTGGCTGCCACTGGTATTTCAAAGCGAACCTTGGCAAGAATCAGGAAAGAAGGGGAAAATATTGAGGCAGGAACAGCAGATTCTTTCTCCAGAAAAATCACAGCCGAAGAAGACTCATTTATAATTTCTACGCTACGCATAAGCGGAGGCCAACTCTGCAATCGCTTCTTCCAAGAATGGATATCAGTGCATGATTATGTGAAGAAAGTAGAGAACAATTACATTGAAAGTGAGCACGTGATGGACAGTATTTTGGAGAACATTTCCATAAACTTAGGGACATCTGATTCCAGCACTGATCAGTAATCTGATTCGGACGGAGAATAAAAATATAAAGATGGAATAGCGGGCGTAATTCCATTAGGTACCTTCGAACTCTTGAGTAGGGAAGTGCTGATACTAAGGAAGACGAATGTTTTTAGAAAGAGATGAAACGGATATGCCTGCCGCTCTGAGCTTGAGAACCGTAACCCAAACCTCCCCCACTCCTCTACCCTGCTGACCGGCAATTTAAAACTTTGCGCAGGTTGGTGCCATAACATCTCGTCTCAGCTCTAGAAGCCTCCACTTTTCTATATAGAGATGAATGAAACTATTGCTATGAAATTTAAAAATTTGGGTTAGTGTAAAAAAACACAAATTACGATAAAATTGCATCTCCTCGTGCACTCTCGGAAGCGTTTCAGGAGTAACCATCCGTATCGTGTGCACAATCCTTTCCATCAACTCTGGGATGGTGTGAGGTTTGTCTGAAAACACACGATTCTTAACAAATTCCCATGATAAGAAATCCAGGGGAGTTAAGTCTGGAGATCGTGTCGGCCAAACAATTGGAAACACTTCGTCAAGCAAGGTTCGAAAATTGCGTGCATAATGGGGAGGAGCCTTTCTTTTTTATACCGATGCAAACAGGTATGGTATAGAAATGGCGCTTTCTGGTGGACAGTTTTGTGACTAGATCGACTTTTAGCAGACAAATGCGTAAATAAAATCGAGTGTACGGCATCAGGAAAGTTTTTTTCTAGTAGAGATGTATAACACAGCCAAAACTCGTATAAATTAATTAATTTTTCAAGTCATCAATTACTCATGAAGGATTCTGTAATTTCCGAAATTTATTTGTATATGCATTTAACACCATATAGTTAATGAGACAATACGAGACGAATGACGTCTCTATGATTTGTTTAGCATGTCAATAGTATGAGAAGCACATGGAGGAGAGATGATCCAATATGATGTCTCAACATTACGGCGAAGTGAAGAGAAACGACTGGAAGAATGGAACGTGCCAAACAGACAAAATAAGAAATGAAGCTGTGGTAAGAAGAGTGGGCTAAGAAAGAATGATGCTGAAACTGATCAGAAGAGAAAAAGAAATTTGTTGTATCATTGGCTGAGAAGAAACTGCTTACTGGAAGGAATGTGATTGGGAGAAAAGTTCGAAGCAAAAGAAATCAGATAATAGACAACATTAAGATCAGTAGGAATTATGGACCAAAACTATACAATTCAGTATTGAAAAATAATCCAGACCTAAGCAATTTACACATTCTTAAGTTTAAAAATAAAGTGAAAATGTTTGTATGATATTTGATAAATTTTATTATAATTTTTTAAGTGTTACTAGCATTATATGTTACTAATTTTTATTGTATTTATCTGATGCATGTACCCTATAAGATAAAACATTGTAATAAATATAAATAGATCATTTTCTTAATTACTAACAGTGTATATCTCCAATAAATGATTTCTTAGCATCGCCACAGATACACTTGTTTGTACTTGTCACTATATCTTGTCACTAGAAAGTTATTGAAATTTATATTTTCCCCGCCATTCATAAAATATTTTGATATGATATCACTTGCACAAAAGGGGAGATCTATAACTGAAACTTGATTAATATATTTCAGTATTATTTGTATTTATCCTGGTAATAATGAACAGTTTAACTCGTAGACATTTTGTTTTTTCAGCATTAACTTCCCATGATTTTACGAGAAGATTCGAAGAGAACGGCAGTTACGTAGACTTACAGCTCCCCACTACTACCATTAATGCACAACACAATGTCAATACGGCTCACAGGTGGTCTAGAATGCAAATTTAGCGGGACATATTAATAACTTCTCAGCTACCTAACAGATTTTTATGAAATTTTACACAGTAGTTACAGGTAGCATATATGTTTTGTATGCAAACTCTTGTTACGTTGGTATATGGGGAACTACCCCTTATAGGGGGGGCGCAATTAGACAAAATTAGAAACTTTTCTCCTACCTGACAGATTTTTATGAAATTTTACAAAAAAATTAAAAGTAGCATATATGTTTTGTATACAAGCTCTGATTATGCAGTTGGTTGCTTGACGATTGTCAGCCCACTTTGAGGTCTGTGGATATAGAGGGAAAAATTGGATCGGTGTCGGTTAGAGTTCCCGAGTAGCTCAGTGGTAGAGCGTTGGTACGTTAAACAAAGGTCCCGGGTTCGATAGGCTAGCAATTTTTCTCTCGAAATTATTCAAGCTCTGATTACGTTGGTATAAGGGGAACTACCCCTTATAGGGGGCGTAATTAGACAAAATTTGTAACTTTTCTCCTATTTAACAGCTTTTTATGAAATTTTACACAGCAGTTACAGGTAGCATATATGTTTTGTACGCAAACTCTCGTTACGTTGGTATAAGGGGAACTACCACTTACAGGGGGGCGAAATTAGACAAAATTAGTAACTTTTCTCCTATTTAACAGATTTTTATGAAATTTTACACAGTAGTTACAGGTAGCATGTATGTTTTGTATACAAGCTCTCGTTACGTTGGTATAAGGGGAACTACCCCTTATAGGGAGGGGCGAAATTAGACAAAATTAGTAACTTTTCTCCTATTTAACAGATTTTTTTAAATTTTACAAAGCAGTTACAAGAAGTATATATGTTTTGTATACAAGCTCTGATTACGTTCGTATAAGGGGAACTACCCCTTATAGGGGGCGCAATTAGACAAAATTAGTAACTTTTCTCCTATTTAACAGATTTGTATGAAATTTTACAAAGTAGTTACAGGTATCATGTATGTTTTGTATACAAGCTCTCATTACGTTGGTCTAAGTGTAACTACCCCTTATAGGAGGGCGCAATTAGACAAAATTAGTAACTTTTGTCCTATCTAACAGATTTTTATGAAATTTTATACAGTAGTTACACTTAGTACATTTGTTCTGTGTACAAACTCTGTTTACGTTGGTATAAACAGAAGTGCCCCTTACAGGGGGATGCATTTAGACAAAATCTTATGGGGGTGGGGAAATGTAACATTTTAGGTACTATTGCACCTTTTGGACACTCGGAAAGCTTCTTTGGTACATAATTAACAAGCTGTCATCTTGAATTCCCTGAATTATACTGCGGAAGCAGATTCGGTTCACAGATATTGAAATAACTGCAACCGAGAAAAATTGCACTACTGCACCTCGAAAGAATAGTGCTCATACATTATTACTTCCGCAAATCTGCGAACATCTTAAGACTGATTTAAAATAGAGGTAAATAGTGGAGGAAGTGAAAAAAATCATTTTTGGACGAACCAAAGGGTTTTTTTTTCTCTACCTTAGCAAAGTCTGCACTCAATGGTTATATTTATATTTTGTCCCGTGTCCATTCATGCTAATTTAACATGCTATAATAACATTAAATGTAACAAAAACAAACAGTGTTACATACCTAAAGAACTACTTGATACGTTGACACCAAATATGAATGGAATCGACCACTTACAACAGAGTTACAGCACAAGAAAACGGCAGACTCGCGGCGCTTGCTGAGTAAGAATGCTGGGTGGCGAAATGTGGCATGTTACCGGCCTCTTATCTCGCTATGCAGCCACCTCCGCTGATTAAGATAATCAATTGAGTGTTACTCAGTTATATAGGAAAAATAATTTAAGGGTTTAATTTCACTTTTTTACATGTCATTTTTCTGCATTTGTCCTCCTAAATATGGATTTTAGACCACTGTGCGGCGGTTGCTGTCGTCTGCGATACAACGAACTTTTCTGTTGATTTTCGAGTTTGACATTTTTTCCGGTTATTATATGCTTATTTAAGTTGTGTTAACTCTCGCTAGTGGTTTTATATTTTATTTTATCCGTCTTAGTATTTATTTTATTATTGTAAATATTTTTATTTTATTATTATTATTATTATTATTATTATTATTATTATTATTAATTAATTATTTTGTATTACAATCTTTGTATCATTTCTGTCACGATTATTTTATTATTATTATTATTATTATTATTATTATTATTATTATTATTATTATTATTATTATTATTATTATTTTATATCATCAGCATTATTATATGAACCTGTAAAATTTATGTAGACTACTGGACTGTACCCAAGCACAAGCATATGCTCATTTCGGGTATCTATTCATATGTATTCAATTCAAATGTAAATTGTAAATAAATTTGAAATTTGAAATTTGAAAAAAAAATATATATATATGGATCATATACGGATATTAAGAGGAAGCCGGAGAAAGGTAAGATTAGAGAATGCTGGATTTGGAATGAAGGACCTTCCCTTGGACATAGACCTATGAATGAATTATTCATTGAAGCCTTCATATCGAATTTCATCTGAGAAAATGTACCACGGCAATATTTAATTTCCATCTTGCAAGACTTATACAGAACAGAAATGTGAAGAGATAAATGTGGTCAGACTATCAAAAATGTCATAAGTAATAAAACTGATCCTCAATTTTCTCAACAGAAATGCTTTTATAGCAAATAAGCTCTTCATATTGGTGGCCTGTGTAGAAGAAGAAGGGCAGGAATTACCAGAAGTTTTATTAAGAGATGAAAGACATGTACCGCTTTAAAAGAGGAAAACATAATCTCAATAATATTGTGTATGACTGTTTGAGATCAAAGAATACAAGAACTAATATCAAGCAAATGAAATTGCCAATGAATAATCCTTTGGAAGAGCGGAAAGCAGACTTTTCTTGTTTCTCAATACAGACGTCATGTGGGATAGTCGTTCTTTGACTAAGGCCTCCTTGCTAATGAAAATCCATGCACAATTACCTATAAGTCATAATAATAACCTGCATATATCTGTGGACGTTTTTGTGATATACCTACACAGGTTTCCTCAAACAAAATATAGTTTTCTTTTTCCAGATAACTCGGACTGCAAAATCTCCATCTACCATGCTCCTTTTATTCACGATCTCCATCAGCTCATGTAAGCTGTGGCCTTCTTCCCTGTGTTTCCAGTTAATTTCAGTCTCTCCTCATTACACATCCAAACCATTTTAATAGTAATTATTGTATTTCTTGAAAGTTATTTATGTATCAAGTAGCTACGCAAAATAAGACTTTAGCGGACGAATTCAGTGTTTTTGGACGAAGCATAAATTCAAATTCAAATTTATTCACAATTTACATTTGAAATGATACAAAGGAATTTTACTTGAAGCAAGTAGAGCGATCGGTTTCGAAGTAAATCCCGAAAAGACAAAGTATATGATTATGTCTCGTGACCAGAATATTGTACGAAATGGAAATATAAAAATTGGAGATTTATCCTTCGAAGAGGTGGAAAAATTCAAATATCTTGGAGCAACAGTAACAAATATAAATGACACTCGGGAGGAAATTAAACGCAGATTAAATATGGGAAATGCGTGTTATTATTCGGTTTAGAAGCTCTTATCAACCAGTCTGCTGTCCAAAAATCTGAAAGTTAGAATTTATAAAACAGTTATATTACCGGTTCTTCTGTATGGTTGTGAAACTTGGACTCTCACTCTGAGAGAGGAACATAGGTTCAGGGTGTTTGAGAATAAGGTGCTTAGGAAAATATTTGGGGCTAAGCGGGATGAAGTTACAGGAGAATGGAGAAAGTTACACAACACAGAACTGCACGCATTGTATTCTTCACCTGACATAATTAGGAACATTAAATCCAGACGTTTGAGATGGGCAGGGCATGTAGCACGTATGGGCGAATCCAGAAATGCATATAGAGTGTTAGTTGGGAGGCCGGAGGGAAAAAGACCTTTAGGGAGGCCGAGACGTAGATGGGAGGATAATATTAAAATGGATTTGAGGGAGGTGGGTTATGATGATAGAGACTGGATTAATCTTGCACAGGATAGGGACCGCTGGCGGGCTTATGTGAGGGCGGCAATGAACCTTCGAGTTCCTTAAAAGCCATTTGTAAGTAAGTAAGTAAGTAATGATACAAAGGACACCTGTTTCTAGCTCAACCAGTTACAACTAGAATTTTTCGACACCATACAAGTACGTCAGTTATATACTGCATTAAATGAGATTTAAAAAATCTTACACAAAAATTGCAAAAAAATATTTCAGGCATATCTGGGTTAAGCTGCACTTTCATCGAAAATGAGACGTTTTCGTCAATTAATTTGAAAGTTATTGGCAATTAAACAGTGTATACATAGTTTTGGACCACTCTTTATAAATATAAATGTAAGTATAAAAGGCATAGTCAGTCAAATGTCATATTCTCACCGTCGACTGTTCCTCCTAATATTATAATCGGGATATCTTCAAGTAGCTCCCGAAGCATTTCCGCAAGAAAAATACCATAAACATATTCATTCAATCGCGCAGGCATAAGATATGGCCCCACTACATAGTTATCAACAAATCCAATCCAAGTATTTACAGAAAACTTCCATTGATTGCGGAGATTCTGCACAGCTTTAGGATTCGTGTCACTCCAAACGTGACTGTTGTGCGCATTAAAGAAGCCATCTGTTCAAAAACATGCCTCGCCTGTCCATAATATCGACCCATCAGTTTTTCCTTCATACCACTATCACTTGAAAACGAAGTATTTCTGGACATTACTTTATTAAGAAAAAATGTTTAATTTCATGCCATCTATCATATCAAAAAAATAGGTACAGTTATTCTGTTACATTCTACATAAATAGTATAAATATGTAGCTTGTAACATGCGTGAGTTTTTCCCATATTTGTAACTAATTTAGCATGTTCTTTCATGCGTAACAAGTTGCAAATGGCGTCTGATGACTAGGGAGCGGATTTTTATGTGCTAAAAAATTTAAATATATTTATTTTTTATGTGCTAAAAAGTACGAAAATATTTGCTAAAAATAAAATATATATATATATATATATATATTTCTTAAATATGACAAAATACCTTACTTAGCTTGAAAAAAAAATGTTACTAGGTACTCACCAACCACACTTGAGTGCTAGTAGTTGGCCGAGAATTGCAGTGAACAACAAAGGTCATCTCCAAATTCTCCATCACAAATGCATGCCGATTATCTCTGAACAACGACTTATGCTGTGAAAACGATCCTTCCACATCACAGGACGTCAGACGTGCATATTTAAAGAGAGGAATGTCACAAACACAACACCGTCAATTTCACGTACAGGCACATCCTCCAGTACTTGAGCAACTTTACACATTTTTTTTTATATCCACCGTTTTTCCCAAACACATTCTGGAATTTGTCCTTTAGTAATTGTGCTTCTGAACCTGGTAGTGAGTCTAGTTTAATTTCCACGGCATGCACCTCCCTGTTTCAGGCAACAGGTTTTTGGATGTTTCGAGTTTTTTTATGGTATCACACAAAAAGCTTAGATTTGCTAATAGGAAAGTCAAATCGTTTTTTAAATAACCATCTTTCAGTATATCTTGAAGGATATCGATTGACGAAGCCCGGTAACAGGAATCACAACAAAATATATTGCCTTACATGACATGAGCGAGAGGCGAGAGATGTGTTTAAATTAAATAATGTTCATACCCGAGCTCTTGTCTGTTGTGTTTCACAAACAAAGCGTGGAATGAAATCATCTTCAGCAACAATAAACATTCCTAATTATGTGTTGCAAGGTCTCTCCATGTTAATTTATTCTCTAATAATAACACTGATATGCTGCCTAGCAGTTCTCAGAACTTGGGGCGATACTATTACAAAAATGGATCACGGATACCCACACAGCGCTTAGAAACACGAAGCAACTGAAAATACTTAAAAAAAATGTAACGTAATTCTGAGTGATATATTTGATTTAGTTTTAAAATATTTAAAAGTTCTTGTAAAAAAGTTATTTAAGTAAAAAACTCCCAAGATTTATGCGTTTATGATAGATTTCCTGAAAATATGTATTTACATAATTTTTTTGTGAAAATATGTGTTTTTATGCGAAATAAAATTCGGGTTTTTAACTTGAAACTTCATGTTCGGAATTTTTAACTTTGTAAATTGTGTTTTATCACACCCAAAAATAATATTTAATTACATACGAATCCGCTCCTTACTGATGACGTCCCATTGCATCCGATCCCTTCTGCTCACAACACGACTGATAATCTAGTCAAATTCCTTGCGTGACGTAATAAACATCAGCCTAACTACGGATGACGCCATTACAGTGTTTACCCCAGTTACGCGCGATCATTTATTAGCGCTGCCTATTTACCGTGATGTGTTGACCAATTTAGTACGTCCATTAAGTAGAAATGCGTTTTGTGTTCCTGTCATCGCCCGCCGCTCTCGGATCGTTCCCCGTCGTTAGCTCACACGCCTGATGAATATTTACACGGATTCGAAACTTCTTAGTCTCCGTCATTTCAGCCCAGACCAGTAATTGCCCTCAATCATTTCTGTTGTCATGGTTATTGCCTTGGCATTCCTTTCGCCTACCGGCGCCAGTCCGCTAAAATATGGAGTAACAATTGAGCGTAGTTACATTACGGGCGAAAACTACATGAGCGGTACGTACCAGAGTGCTGCATTGGAGTTAAATCGCTCGCTTGAACTCGGTCGAGTGTCGCACCCTCGAGTGAGATAAGATCGGTCGTGATACGCTCGTAATAAATAGAAGCACAGTACAAGGTCATCTCACCGACATGTCTTATCTTGTATGGAAGGCGACAGATAAGATACACATATGTTTTGCTCACACGGTAAAAATAAGGCTTTATTTTCTGCGTTTATGACAAACGTTTAATGGAACGTACCAAAACAGGAACATGAAGTTATAAATATAAAGTATGAAAAACTTCGATATACAGTTATTATTGCTAATTAATAATTATTCAGTATTTGATTTACCACATATATAATATGATAGGTCCATACATAGTGTTCCGCCTATATACTGCGACAATGTAGAAACGTTTTACAAAATATTATTGATATAACAGTAGATTAATAACAATATTAATACAGAGATAACGTCACAGAAAATATTATAATAAAACGAATAATCATGCTGCACAACTGTTACAGACGCAAAGATTGATACACTAATTATTAGATATTATTATTATTATTATTATTAAATTATTATTATTATTATTATTATTATTATTATTATTATTATTATTATTGTTGATTATTACTAGAAAACTTGATACAGTTCTTGCATTATCGTGATTGTGTTCTCCGTTTATAATAATTACATTTACATCCAATAACATCTATCAGATGTGGTAAAAATAAAATCACTCGTGTGGGGGAAAAAAAAGAATTTAAAACATTTACCTTTTAAAGCAAGTTTTGTAGTTGTACTATGGAGAGGTTAGTTAAACACTGCAAAGTTTTGAAATGATAAACATCTATCATGTTACTACACAGTTCATCACTGTAACAAGAACGAATGTCTAACGCTCGGCTTATACCGTTCGAGGATTTATCGCTCGTGACAATTTTACCCATCATGCATGTGCGCTACCTATCGGATTATGCTATGAACTACTTGGCGCTCGAGCGAAAACGTCCGATGCAAACCTCTGGTAAGTACAAAACATTATGTTGAGGGTGGAGGGCAGATAGTACACGCTACCCCTCATCCCGGAATATCCGACTGTATTTGGGCAATTTTAACCCTTTAAACAAGAAGTTACGATCCCTAGAAGTATATGAAGACATGCTGTGCCTGAGTGGTGAACTTTCGGCCTGTCTCGCAGCGGTCCGGGTTCGAGTCCCTGTCAGACATGGGATTTTTCAACAGTAATCTCACTAGAGGTTTTGAGTTATCTAGAGAAAATCAAAACTCGACTGGGATTTAATTTAATATTACACGATTAAAAGAAAATATCTAAAGTGCTTAAATTCCTTCTTTTGATTATTCCTGATTCTTCGAATGTCATTAGTTTTATTGCTGTCCATCCTGGCTTCAGGTCATTTTAAAAAAAGTCTGTTTGTTCCTTTACAACTTCTTTTGAAAATTGGCGCATCGCACTGAATTACAATAAATGCGAAGCAATGATATTTACTTTGTGTCGTCCTGCTAATCCTCCATATACTGTAAATCTTTCAATCAACGTGATACCATGGAAACCAAAGGATGAAGCTGTAAAATATCTTGGAGTGCACTTAGATCGTAGTCTATCATGGAAACATCACATCAACAACAAACTTAAATTGGCCTACTCAAGACTCTCTAAATTATATCCGCTCCTCAACAAGAAATCATCTCTAAAGCTACAAAATCGCATGCTACTTTACACATCTCTATTACGACCTCTACTGCTTTACGCCTGTCCTGTCTGGGGAGGAGCTGCAATAAGTGAAATTATATTCTACATTTCAAATTAAAGTCCTACGAATTTCACTCAATTCTCCTTGGTTTGTCCGTAACAGCCAACTACACAGAGAAACTGGTATTGACACATATTCATTCACAAGCTAAGAAGTTCAGTAACAACCTAGAAAATGTTCCAGGCGCCATCCAATACTCTCTCGGAAAGAAGTCCACATTTCCCACCAGAATCAAGAGCCGACTTCCAATGGACCTCATATTATAATCAAAATTTATCATCACACCAACCTATGTAAATAATTATTTATTAACAATTATTTTGTTCATTGAGGAGCCCAATCTAGGCTGCCCTCAATTCAGTGTCATGTATTGTATTTACATTTTATTTATAAATGATCTATATAGCGCTAAATGCGCTGATCGATCAATAAAATTATAAAAAAAACTCCTTTTCTTTGTCTCTATGGAAACCTGTACGATCTTCGAGGCATCGTAAATAATAATTCAGGTAAATAAACTGCACAACTTGGATATTATTTTTAACTTGATAATCAAATGAATTCTGCAAAACTTGGACAACGTGTAATGAAACAGTGTGTCATATTAATGACTCGGATTATTTTCAGTTCAAATTAGATGGAAATTCGATTTACCGTTATTCTGATACAATCAATTGAAGCAACCTGTGAACACTGTAAAATGTAGTCAGATAATCTCACTCATTCCACGCCAAGTTAGCAGATTTATAACTATTCCTGCAAGTAAAGGAAGACTACGCCTTGTAGATGCTTCCAGGCTTCAATTCATAATTTGTTCAGCCTTCTTAATTCCCCTCCTCACCATCCGGGTGTGCGTGCCGTCTAATTGGAGCGCAGCTTAATCCTCGCCTGCGTGGCGAGATGAACTCGTCGAACTGGCGCTGATTTATCTTCCAGCTAATCGCGGACTAACTCTGCGGCTTTGTTCCTCTAACTTTTTCTACCTTCCAAATAAATCATTGTCCCCTTTCTCTTGTACACGAGTCCCAGTTGGCTTCGGTAGCAATACAGCTGCTGTTATTGCTCTTTTTCCGTATTTCGTACTGGCTTCCCAGTAAGTCTGCAGTCTTGTTGCTATTTGTAACTCCCTATTTGACGTCCATTTAAGGGAAGAGGATGGTATTTTTTGGTGAAAAATGAGTAAATTTTCAAAAAATAAAATGTTTTCCTTAAAATACTCTGTGATATGTGTAGAATATATTGTATAATATTCTGTGGGTATTTGTGCCCTTATCGGATGTTGAGACGCCATTTTTAAACTTCCTGCGCTCTGGATTTTTAAATCACACCGCCCTTTGTTTGTTGTTTCCGGAACTTCATTTTTTTTTTCAAAACCAAATTTTTCTTTAAAATACTCTGTGATGTAACATTTTGTGGGTATCTGTGCCTTTATTGAATGTTGAGACGCCATTTTTAAAGTTCCTGCGCTCTGGATTATTAAATCACACCCCCCTTGATTGCTGTTTCTGGAACTTTATTTCTTTCCTACATTGCAAGACAAAAACCGATATAATTTTTGAAGTATTAAAGATATATACATGAAATTTAGAACACACATTCTCTAGACAAGTAGGGAACTTTTCTCTGTAACAGAATTTTCCTAATTGATTTCATTTTAAAAATAAGTCTGTCAATTTGCAAGAAAGAAAATAAAAAAATGTTATTAAATTTTAATTGTTTATTTTACAGATGTAGGGACTAATATCAAACTTCTGTTACAGACAGTCTATATAGCGTGCTTTTATAAATATATTTTAACAAACTGTTTGAATTTATCTTTAAAAATGGCTTAGATATATCGAGTTTAGTAAAATCCTGCATTGGGTACATTTTTTTTTCTAATCTGGCTCCCAAATAATTTTTTCAAAATATTTATATTTGGTTGAGTTGAAATAGTCATGAGCTCTCTACATACCAAAAATTAATATTTTACACCAAATAGGAAAAACGTTTTAAAAAGTACAGTCCTCTCCCCTTAATGTACCATGTTATTTACATACGAGTGTCTTACTATGAAGAACTTGTTCTTGATGCCATTCTTGAGTACAAAGTTCACTTGCACTTGTTTTTCGATTCGTAGTCGCTATGGTGATATCCCGAATGAGACATCTGCTCTTTCTTTATACAATCTCCACATTTATTGTCAATTTTGTGGACACAGTACGCCTTCCAATGATCAGATCTGAAGTAGGAAAGGCTATAGACCCTAATGTCCCTGATACACTGGCTAAACTGGTTTTATTTTGAAGAACCGTTTCCCTTATAACTAAAAAACTATCTAACATAGTTTTATGAATTTTTGGTGTGTTATTGCATGTTCTATGTACAGTCATGTAAAATTAGTTCTCTCTCTTCAATATTTATTATAAAAATTAAGCATAATTTTAAAATTCTCAAAAATCAATATATTATTTTCAACACTAAATTAAAAATATTACTCATTAAGGAATAGAGTTGGAGCATAAAATTATAAACATAAGCTATTGCAATACAATAAAAGGAAAACATAAAATATAAAAAAATAGCGAGTTATCAGGGAAACGCCTCATCCTTGTACTGTGAACAGTTGCCATTTTTAATTTGAAAAACATTTAGAAATAAATTATTTTAAGCTAAACAATTTTTTAGTACAGAAGAAACTCTACTTTATAGAATTGTAAAAATTATAGTATTAGAGGAAAACAGTTATATGTTACCAAAATTTCACTTCTGTAAGCTGCGTGTACCCCTTTAATATGCCCGTTTTAATATGGGAATGACAGAATATTCTACTAATACCTTTGTTACTGATGCTGTACCATTTTACACTATTCTAGGTACTTAAAATAACCTAAAATTTCCAGATTTGGCCAAAATAAGATTCACTGAGTTGACAGAACAGATAATGTTCAGCAAAGAATAATGTCGTGAGTCTATGAAAGAATTTAAAACGGATAGTGTACATGCATAGAGGAATCGAAATGTAGAATATTTCAAAGAAAAAAATAATTTTCGTTTGCAAATTCCACTGGGGTCGACAGTCATCTGCAGTAAGCTGGGGAAGTCTAAATGTATTGCAGAGCAAGGGCAACACTTTGATCACGGATACAAAAAAGCTACATTGTGCTTTCTAACCTAACACAATTAAAACTTATAAATAAATAAATAAAAAATAAATAAATAAATAAATAAATAAATAAATAAATAAATAAATAAATAAATAAAAATAAATAAATAAATAAAAATAAATAAATAAGTAAACGAATGAATGAATGAATGAATGAATAAATAAATAAATAAATACTTGTAATTTTATTGTTCATATTATAGTTGGAATCTCCTGGTAGAGGGGCAGAGAAGGCCTGACGGCCTTATCTCTACCAGGTTAAATAAATAAATACTACTACTAAAATACTACTAAATACTTAAATAAATAAATAAATAAATACTTAAATAAATAAAATTAATATAAGTAAATAAGTACATAGGTAAATAAATATTTAGGGAAATAAATAAATCAATAAATGAGTAAGTAAATAAATAAAAAATAGGAAATAAATAAATAAGTAAATGAATGAATGAATAAATACATAAATAAATACTTAAATAAATTAATATGAGTAAATAAGTACATAGATAAATAAATATTTAGGGAAATAAATAAATCAACAAATGAGTACGTAAATAAATAAAAAATAGGTAAATAAATATTTAGGGAAATAAATAAGTAAATAAATAAATGAATGAATGAATAAATACATAAATAAATACTTAAATAAATTAATATAAGTAAATAAGTACATAGGTTAATAAATATTTAGGGAAATAAATAAATCAATAAATGAGTAAGTAAATAAATAAAAAATAGGTAAATAAATAAATAAGTAAATAAATAAATACTTGAATAAATTAATATAAATAAATAAATACATAGGTAAATAAGTAAACAGAGAAATAAATAGATCAATAAATGAGTAAATAAATAAATAAATAAATAAATAAATAAGGAATAGGAGAATAAATAAATAAACATAGTATACGAGTATTATTAAAATTCATCCCTACGATCTAACCTACTATGGTCATTTCTTTCATTAGGATTTTTAAAACGAAGTGGAAAATTTCTGATATCAACTGGTGCTAACTTTCCTTTGTCACACAATATTATGTGATAATATAAAGAATTGTCTAATTTTAGTAAAGAAGAAGTAAATGATTCTGTCCCGATTATTACTCTTCTTTTCCTCTGGAGATGAAAACAGATTTAAACTTCGAAAGCTTGTGAATTTTTAAATACTTCACTAGCAACAGGAAATGTCTTAAGCTACACCTACCCTAAATATAATATATACAAGGTGTCCCATAAGTCTCAAACCATAGGCCAAATCTCTGAAATACTGTTTCTTCTACTATACATCTACTTCTGAAGCTAGAGTGATGTAGTTAAGTGAAGAAGAACGCATTCAAGTGAACCTGTTTGTTGGCACCCGCAGTCAAAGAGAAGATATTCTCGAGTTTAACCGGTTGCACCTTGAAGAAGCGCCGATTACACAAAGCTGGGTAAGAAATCTCATTAAAAATTATGAGAGACATGGCAGACAAACTGCTCAATGGACCAAGAGAACGTCAACAGATGAGCAGACAATAAATTTTCTCACGCAATTGTTGTGTAATCGGCGCTCTTTCATGGAGCAACCGATTAAATTTCAGGGAAACTTCCGTGTGATTGCAGCTGCCAATAAATAGGATCGCTTGAATATCATTCCTCTTTACTCAGTGGTGGGCAAAATGAACGCAACCCACGAGACAAGATTTAAGTGGCAACTACATACTGTGGGAGGAGTTGCACTCTACAGTGCAGTGACGGATTTACAGACAGTTGCGCCACTACATTCCTACCTACCATATGTAATTAGAATAGTCCATTCACGTGATATTTAATTAATCATTTTTCAAAGCAAATTCTTCGAAATTGGGATTTATATCTGTGCATGCTATTTTCAGTTGCGCAAGGAGATGAGCATCGCTTAAGCGGGATCTGTGGCTGGACTTCATAAATTTCATTTTAGAAAACAGCTGTTCGCACTGGTAGGTTGATGAATACATACCGTCATTTCCCATAACTATGGTCCTGGAACACAACTATGGTCCACGATACAACCATTCAAAGATCATTGCAGAAGTAACATAGACCGTTCGTAGATAGCTGCAGTGACTTGAATTCAAACTACAGTACAGCAAGAATATAGATAAACGAGGTACTACGTTATGGAGTACAAAATTTGAGTAGTTGTATCGTGGATAATAGTTATGTTCCATGATTATAGTTATTTGAAATGACGGTACTCAATATTTTTTTAAGCAAACTGTCTAAGCAGTGGATATGTAGTACTGAACATCTTTTAAACAATTTTAGCCCCCAGTAGACCTTCACATTCTGCTTTCAAGAAGCCATCATTTTGCAAATCCAGTACCTCTAACTGCAATTCTGGGATAACATTTTCAATTTAAACATGAAAAGAGTGGCAAAAATATTGAAATCTTTCTCCATCCTTTGAAAATCACTGAATCTGTGTCCTTTGAACTCGTATAACAGGTGATCTCTTTTAAGAATATACATATTTAAGTTCGCGTCCTGAATATTTATAACTGATCCTAAACATGAGAAATGAAAGAACCGCCTTTCTTGTAAGTGTGATATTCTCTCGATTCATATGATTCTGCGAAAGACATTGTATCACTAATGAAGCTCCGAAGTACAGCAATCCAGCATAATCCGCCACGTACACGCGCAGTATTTTCATGGAGTGGGGGAAGGGGAATGTAGGGGGTAAGTTTGACGCTTCGCTGAGGTCTGACATCACTGCGGCGATGCCGCAGGAATGCCCGCCATTGTCTTTACTTAACGACATCACTCTTCAGAAGTACCTCTAAGAAGAAGAAACAGTAGCCTATTTCAGAGATTTGGCCTATGGTTCCAGACTTATGGGACACTCTGTATAAACCATCACAATATTATGAACTTTATACCTTCTAAACAGCCTGTAGGTGATCTATAAAGATTGAAACATGTGTCAGCTAACACAGCGTTCAGTATTGAAACAGCAGGACAAAGTGGCTAGTTGAAATTGAATCTCCCAATGGAGATGCACAAAGGCGGGAGTGCCGCAGGGCTCCGTATTAGGACCACTACTTTTCTCTATCTACATTAATGACGTATCAAAGAACTTACAGTATTGCCGATATCACCTCTATGCCGACGACCTACAACTTTACATACATTCCAGACCCAATACGATCAATGAATCGATTGACAAGTTAAATTGTGACCTAGCCACTGTCTCCACTTGGGCGGCCAATTTCGGACTCGCACTTAATCCAAGTAAGACTCAAGCCATAATTATTGGACATAAGCGTTTAGTTAACTCCCTTAATAACAGTAATCTTTCAGTTGTTACCCTTAACAACACGCTAATCCCTTATTCATCTGTCGTAAAAAATCTTGGCTTATTTTTTGATAATAATCTAAGTTGGAATTTTCAAGTTAAAGAAACGATAAAAAAATCTGTTCCTCCATTCACTGTTTGAGTCGCTTGAGAAACTTCTTGCCCCAGCAACTAAAACTTACCCTAGTGCAAACCCTAGTAACGCCGCACTTCGATTATTGTGACGTTTTGTTAAGTGACCTAAGTTCTGAATTGTCAGTCAAGTTACAGCGAGCTCAGAATATGTGCGTCAGATACGTGTGCAACATCCGACGGTATGATCACATATCACCATCCTTCGCAAGTCTCTCGTGGCTCCGACTTAAAGAACGTAGAACTTTACACTCTTTGTCTTTACTCTTTCGAATTCTGCACACTTCAACACCAAATTACCTTTCGTCTCGTTTCTCTTATCTATACTCTAACCACGACGTAAATACCAGATCACTTATCTGTGGCACGCTAAGTATACCTCTTCATAGAACATCTTGTTATTCATCATCTTTTACAATATCCACCTCGCGTCAATGGAATTCCTTGTCACAAAGTATTAGGGGCTGCAAGACAATAATCACCTTTAAGAACAGCTTAAAAGATAACCTTATTAGCATTTCACTCCAATCATACTGATTTAAACTATCACTGACTACATTGTTACTTTTTTCTTTAGACATCATCCTGATTGTGCTGTATTTTAATTGTCTCGTAATAATCTCTTTCTATTACCTAATATTATTTGAAATATATTAACATTCTATGTATTTTAGCTTAATTCTGCTACACAGTTTATTTCAGTGTTTAATTAATAGTTCATAGTATTTTGTTGTTTAATTTGTAAATAACTCTTGTATACATGTAACTCTCATCTAAATCAAATTGTTGGATTCTTTGTAAGTTCATGCATATGTATATACACTTTTTGCTGGTTGAGTGGAAGAGAAGGCCTTACGGCCTTAACTCTGCCAGCTAAAATAAATCATTATTATTATTATTATTATTATTATTATTATTATTATTATTATTATTATTATTATTATTATTATTATTATTATTATTATTATTATTTAGAAGCAGTGGCTTCAAATTGCGTGCTGGTTGTTCTGAGAAGTGATCCTCGTCTATCCTGCGCGGGAAATCCGGGCTGACGCTGTGTGATGGATAGATCTTTGCAACCGGCAGACAGTGGCTAATGCACTGGGCGCGGAAGATAAATTCGGAGACAAAGTGAGAAACAATTGGGGGAGGAGGGGAGAAGACGTCGAGCGTTGAAAACTTGACGTCGGGCTTTCATGCTGCTCTCTGTAAGACATTCAAGCGGACTGCATACAGAATAATTCCAGTGCCTCCTGCCTGCAAATATAGTATTTACTGCTTGCTTACTTACTTACTTACTTACTTACTTACTGGCTTTTACTTACTTACTTACTTACTTACTTACTTACTTACTTACTTACTTACTTACTGGATTTTAAGGAACCTAGAGTTTCATTGCCGCCCTCACATAAGCCCGCCTTTGGTCTCAATCCTGAGCAAGATTAATCCAGTCTCTATCATCATATCCCACCTCCCTCAAATCTATTTTAATATTATCTTCCCATCTACTTCTAGGCCTCCCTAAAGGTCTTTTTCCCTCCGGCCTCCCAACTAACACTCTATATGCATTTCTGGATTCGCCCATACGTGCTACATGTCCTGCCCATCTCAAAAGTCTGGATTTAATGTCCCTAATTATGTCAGATGAAGAATACAATGCGTTGTGTAACTTTCTCCATTCTCCTATAGCTTCATCCCTCTTAGCCCCAAATATTTTCCTAAGCACCTTATTCTCAAACACCCTTAACCTATGTTCCTCTCTCAAAGTGAGAGTCCAAGTTTCACAACCATAAAGAACAATCGATATTATAACTGTTTTATAAATTCTAACTTTCAGATTTTTTGACAGCAGACTGGATGATAAGAGCTTCTCAGCCGAATAATAACAGGCATTTCCCTTATTTATTCTGTGTTTAATTTCCTCCCGAGTATCATTTATATTTGTTACTGTTGCTCCAAGACATTTGAACTTCTCCACCTTTACAAAAGATAAATTTCCAATTTTTATATTTCCATTTCGTACAATATTCTGGTTACGAGACATAATCATATACTTTGTCTTTTCGGGATTTACTTCCAAACCTATCTCTTTACTTGCTTCCAGTAAAATTACCGTGTTTTCCCAAATCGTTTGTGGATTTTCTCCTAACATATTCACGTCATCCGCATAGACAAGTAGCTGCCGTTCAATTCCAAACCCTCTCTGTTATCCTGGACTTTCCTAATGGCATACTCTAGAGCAAAGTTAATAAGTAAAGGTGATAGTGCATCTCCTTGCTTTAGCCCACAGTGAATTGGAAACGCATCTGACAGAAACTGAAGTACTACATATCTTTATTTCATTAACTGAACCTCAAGTTCATGCGTAAGTTAAATTGACCTGCTGAACGCTGGATGAAACAATTTTTTTTAATTATTTGTAGTGGCAGTAACAGTGCTGAACTACCTTCACGAAAAGTGACGGACAAACAGAACTGAGTCTATTGAGTTTATGTTCTACCAATCTGAAGGAGAATACTCCCTTGAGGATCATGAGAGCAGTTTCGGAATTAGAAGTAAATTCAATGTCGCCAATATCAATAAAAGTAGAGCGCCACAAAAGGAACTGGTACGAATAAAAATATATCACACACATAGCTCAAGGAAAAGCAATATCTGTAATCCCCCAACCAGGAGAAGAAAATAATTTCCTGAAAGCACATTCCCCCAAAAGTTGGTGTGGCTCTGAAGGTTATGGTTACTGCTTTTTAAAATAAAGGGACATCATTTTATTTTTACTAACATTTTTAATATTAACCTGTCTATACCTTTAGAGAACCGGAAACACCGCTTGCTCCCCCCTCCAAGACTAGAGTTCGATGATACTGGCGTAAAACACAAATCACTCTACTAGGTATAAGATAGAAGAAAAGTAGTTCATCCATTTACGTAAACTAGGAAATATCGCGATTTTGAGTTTGATAATTTTCATTAGGTTTTTCTTTAATCAAAGTACAGTACTGTATTAAGAATAAGTGTTTTTAGTCACGAAGTGAGTTATCCATGCGAACGTATTCATTATGCAGTGTATATTATACTGTCTACAGCACATTAGCGTACAATATAGAGAAAGAAGTTAAATGGAAAAATAATCATAATATGAATATTTAAACACAATTTTGAAAATGGTGGCCGTTCATTTCGATACAGGCTTCAGTTCTTTTGTGCATATTATCGCACTATAGACTATTGCATCTAATTCCAATTGCTAGTTTCGTCCTTCGTACTAGTAACAAATGTTGAAATAATTCTGTACCTACTCTACGTACTGTAAATTCAATCTTCATTTCTGCCCGACCCGAAAATATAAAATTACTCAGACATGCTATCTACTGTCCAAGTGGTTATGCCGCAGGATTATAGAAAGGAGGAAATCACGTGACAGTTAATTACTTAACGAGGCCCTTTTATTTAAGTTAAATTAAACAGCTGTATAATATTACGTAAACGTCCAATTCCTAAGAGAAATTAATGTTTTCAGAAAAGAGCTAAGACAGCCCAGCTTTTACAGAGGGGCGAGCAGAAGCAGGTGGGGGAAATCGGTATGCGACGTAGGCAAACGGACAGTACCTGTGCGAAAATATGATTCAATATTGAAAGCTCTTTCGTCCCTGGAAAACGCGAACATATTTCTGGAATGTACTATACTCAGTAACTCAGTACTGCTTACTATCTGGGGTCTTGGTTCTGTATGGAGTTGGAACTTCCTTAGTAGAAGGGGTGGGAGTGAAGTACATTCAAAAACTCAGGTACAATAAAAATTGAAGTAAAAATAAAATGATGTCCCTGTATATAGTAAATACTTTTCAAATACTTTATTCAGTACCTATAATAAATTTTAATCAATCTTCTTAATGTATCCAGCTGTTTGCTGACAACATAAAGTCCACTATAGTCCACTGTAGTCTATTCAGTTGTTGTTTTTCACGAGAAATGAGGGGTATTTTGATCGGTGTTCATTATAGATGCCTGTTGCTAGTAGCCAGAGTTGGGGTGTAGTCAATATATACTGCAGGGCTGTGTCTTCTGCAACTGGTACTGATGATTTTAATTTACTTCTTTTGTGGTTTATGTATGGACAGTATAGAAAAATGTGTTCCAGATCTTCATCATGATTATTACACCACAGACAAGTAGGATTATCAGAAATGTGACATCGGTGTAGGTACAACTGAGTGATAATGTGACCTGTTCTGGCTCTTGTTAAAAATGTTTGAACATGTCTGGGCAAGTTTTTGTACATTTCCAGGTCATTTGGTTTCCTTTGTACAGACTGAAAATTTTTCCTTTGTCAGAAGAGAGCCAATTGTTGATCCATAGGTTTGTAAAATTTTAAGATCATCTGAAAATAATTTAAGTAAATGTACACTGTATCTCATTTTAAATTAGTTTACTCAAATTATAAATCTCATAATAATTTTATATACCAAATAATATTGAATTATTTTTATTGTAACATTTATTTTAAAGTAATTTCAGGTAATTTTAAACTTATCACATAAATAAATTTGGAATAAATGTAATTATAAAAAATGAAAACGAAAAGTTACATTTATTTGGATCAAATTTCTGCAAATTTGAAGGACACAACTTAAATTCTTTCAATAATTCATTATCGTAGTATATTGCTCTCTTAAACTGACTGAGAATCTTTGGGATTAAATCAATGTCTTTCTCAGAACACGCTACGATATGTTTCATATGAAACAATTTTTATCTCGAAAAGACGCAAAAAAAAGCAAAATTATTTTAACATTGTTTGTTTTAGATATCTCGAAGAATAACCCTTGAAATTAATGACATTACTTACGACTCGTTCTGTGTACAGACACCTGTAGCCTATATCGTCTTTGAAACATCCTGTGTGACAGTACAGGGCATAATTTTTTCAGGAGGAAGAAAAAATAATTAATTACCTATCAATAGGCCTACAGAATAATATTAGATAATTCGGTACAAAACATTGGTGAATATGATGACATCATCGAGGATCAGTGTTACGGCTATTGATATTTAATTAATTTTTTCTTCCTCCTGAAAAATTATGCTTTGTATTGTCACATAGGAGGTTTCATAAAATCAACGACGATATCTTCTTTGAAAACTTTCTTCTACAAATCATAATAAATAAAAAATGATCAGATAGAGTTAACAGAAGCCCATTGCGACCATTATTGGTGTGTTGTCTGCTGCGGACGAATTGATGACGTATTGGCATCAAAGACAACAATTATTACGCGCAAGTTCCACTAGAAAGTGTCATGGCAACGCTCCGAATTTCGTAGGGCTTCCACTGATTGGAACAGAAGCCCTTCGCGAGATCTTTGCCACTCGTGATAGAAGAGAGAATCATTTATAAAGACGCCTCTCCTGCCTGAAGCCTCAAGTGTCGATACCGCACATGAAATCTGTCTCCACTTAATCGTATGCGAGGGGTTCATAACTCACAGCTGCATCTGCATGGGTGTAGGATTAGTTAGGAGTTACTCGGCCATTCAGAAGTCAGTGCACTTTGAAAAAAAAAAAAAAAAGATTTACTCCAAAATGAAATTATACCCACTTTCGCAAGCAACAGAATCATGCCTGAAGCGATGAATATGAGTTTAAAATAGTGCTGTCTTTTTTGTTCATCCAATTCCATTCAGGGAACTGGCGAATGTGTTATTTCCTTCTTCTTCTTCTTCCCTTCAAGTATTAGGCCAAATGGCCTGTTACGATCTCACAGTTGAATTTTCAATCCAGCGCTTCTTTGGACGACCGAGAGATCTCTTCCCGTTTGGACGATAGTGGAGCATGACTTTTGGGATTCTATCTCTATGCATGCGATGCAGATGATTTATCCAGTTGTTCTGATAATGTTTTACATGATTAATTAAAGGTTTTTCATTTCATTACCCGTTATTCTGCTTTCGTCTTTCTTCCTCAATGTCCATGCCTCACTGCCGTAAAAAAGTACAGGTCTCGCCAAGGTCTTGTAAAGGCGAATTCGAGTATGCCTTTGTACTAGGGAAGGTTTCATAATGGTGTTAATTATTCCCATTGTTTTGGTGCATTTAGAAATTTTCTGTGAAATGTGTACTTCATCGAAAAAATATAATGTGTATCCGAGATATGTAATAGTAATATACGTTACAAGAGCGGTATGTTGACGTTTTCATGTTCGAGGAAAAGATTGAAAAAGCGAAACGTAGTTGAGCTTTTTTAATTTCCGAGAACATGAAAACAAACATACCGCTCGTGTATCGTACATTATTTTGTGCGAAGATAGTTTATTACATACCTGAAAGACGAATTTCTAATTAGTTGCAATGAAATCTCCATCTTGGTTTCTGTTTAATGACGGCAACTTCGGAAAACCAAAATATCTTTCTTCAACATTGTTGCTTTAAAATGTTTTCTGTGTTTACTATACTCCAGCAGGCCGTGATATACGTCTGTCTTCCCCCAGTCTATAAATGCGAACTTAAAACAAACGGTAAGGTTATGTAATGATTTATTTTTAATTTTAATATTTTAACAATATTATTTATATAACATATTGCAGTAATAACATCGGCATCTGGAATCTTGTTGATTTTTTCACGGCTTCCTTAATGTTACTTGTATCAGGAATGCAATAAGTTTCGTGGAGTAGTAGACTTTACTTAATTTTTGCAAATATTTAAAAACAATAATTAACATTGCAATTTAGGTGAAATTGCAGTGGTAAGTTTCCAATTTATAATTATTGCTATGTTAAACGTCTTTAAAAATAATGTGTTAAAAGCTAAAGCAGTAAAATGAATGTCGCGCTTAAGCGGCAAGAAGAGGGAAATTGTTATGTGTGTTACGTTGGGAATACTGAATGTGGTATTTCACACTTACCGCGTATTGGTTCTGTGCGGAAAACAAGCAAATACACACGATCTCGCAGAAAATAATTTATCCTTTCTAATATTTTTTAATCTAAACATATTTTGCTAGGCACAGGATATTTTCCGCAGAAGGCCATAATTTTAGTTTTTTCTTTATTGATTTTCATATCATATTTAATTCCAATTTTGTTAAAATTAAAAATTGAACGTTGTAATTCATCTTCTGAGGATGCCACCAGAGCTAAAGTGTTATTTCCAGGATTAAATTTTCGAAACATAGAGCGTCGTTAAATAACCAACTACAACAAATATTTCGTGCTAAAAGTCGTGGATATCTTCATAATAGGCTCATCCAGCTTCCCTAAGGCAATAATAAACTATCGTCAACATGGAAAACGCTCTCTGGGACGCCCCATGAAAAAATGACATGAAAATCTGCTTCCCAGACCGTGACTCTTCTTTTAGGACTACTACTTGACAGGATGATGATCATGATGATTATATTATGAAGACCTAGTGCGTAATGGTCAGGATTCTAATATTGTTAAGATATAGAGCCACCAGGATAGCTCAGTTGGCTAAGGTGCTTCCTTCCGACCCAGATACTGCGGGTTGAACTCTTCTATTCCTTCGTACCTGTCGTCTCGCTTCACTTACCTTTCTTCCCACCACAATCTGAACACACGCTCTCGCCATGAAACAATACTAACAATACCATCCCATCCTCATACTCATCCTCTTTCACAATAGCCCTGCCAAGACTCTGGAATTCGTTACCTGCTAGCATCAGGGACTGTCGAAATAAAATTGAATCCAAACGCAAACTTACTAGGCACTTGGTCAGTAATTGAGACTCGTTCAGACATGGTTTCTTGTAAATACAGTAGTTCTCTTAATCTATCACAAAATATTTCAATACCCGGTAATTTCATCACTATAGAATTTTGTTATTCTAGGTTTAATTTGTAATTCAGTAAATACAAAAATATTCTTTGTTCTTAACTTCTATGATAAAATGTCTAGCTTTCATTAATCAGGTAATCTTGTCGTACTTTAATTTTTATTTGGTATTGTAATTGTAAATTTAATATTAATTGTAGTTTTATTCTTCATATTATAGTTGTAATCCCCTGGTAGACGGGCAGAGAAGGCCTGATGGCCTTATCTTTACCAGATTAAATAAATAAATAAATAAATAAATACTAATACTAAGTCAGAGATCTGACCATTCAACCACCGCAGGGGTTAAAAGTAACATTAATAATAATTGTTTTATTAATTGAATATGTACAATAAGACTACAAACACTTCATCACTATTCAACATAGTCCCACTACGTTCAAAGCAAGTGTTCCTGTTATACTACGTTGAAAGTTATGAAGTGTTTGTAGTCTTATTGTACATATTCAAATTAATAAAATATTTATTAAGTTTACTTTTTTACTCTACCTCATATATATGTATATATATATATATATATATATATATATGTGTGTGTGTATATATATATATATATATATATATATATATAACTTGTCTATATCTGTACCTTTCCGAACCCCGGACCGAAATAGTACTGCATATTTCAGGGTCTACTGTATCTGATGGGACCGAGTGCACACCTGTGGAGTAACGGTTAGCGCGCCTGGTCGCGAAACTAGGTGGCCCGTGTTCGATTCCCGGTCGGGACAAGTTACCTGGTTGAGGTTTTCCCGGGGTTTTCCCTCAACCAAATATGAGCAAATGCTGGGTAACTTTCGGTGTTGGACCCCAGACTCATTTCACCGGCATTATCACCTTCATCTCATTCAGACGCTAAATAACCTTAGATGTTGATAAAGCGTCGTAAAATAACCTACTAAAAATTCTGATGGGACCGAACTAGTATGTACCCTTTTCCGATGCTTTCCCCAACCGTAAGCCAAATGTCAGATAATCTGTGGGGAAACGTCTGCCTCATATCGCCAAATGTCATTTCGCTATCACCGAACTTATTACATTGACGCTAAATAATCTAGTAATTGATACAGCATCTTTAAATAACTAACTAAAAATAAGAAAAATAAAATATATGGAAGGAGTTAATTTTACGTCAGGTCATTTTCTTACCCGATATTTCAGTGGCATTTTAAAATTCTTCGTATTGCTCCTCCGTAGGTAAAACAACCCTAACCTGAGACATTTTGGTGGAAGTCTAGCTGAGGTTTGTGGCTTCATTGCTTTTGTTAGACCCACGTTGAGCAGATATTCTAGAGTGCCAATTGTATGGATGCTTTTTTTTTTTTCGTGGACGTTGCTGTGACGTAGTGATTAAAATATTTAATAACCAATTCACGTCCCAGACAATGAATTGCAGAGTTAATTAATATATTCTGCAAACTGGCGCCAGCAAACAATTACAATGTCATTAATGCAAACTTTGTTTCAATTAACAATTAATGTTTCCAGCAACACATGCGTCCAAATACCGATTTTTGCGTTTGCTGTTGATGCATAATGAAACGCCGGGCTTCACCCCATCGCCAATTCGCAAGTTAAATATCAATTTCGTAGTTCAACAAACATCCATTAGGATACTTCTGGCGGAGTAATAATTAATTGCCGCCATATCAAGCCCCAAAGTAAATAAACGGGCCGATGTGCAGTTTATGTTGTGGAGATAGAGAACGAGCGTCAGCAATTCAACGTGTTTTGAAATCACTGTCACAAAAATGAAGAAGTGAAAAATGTCAGTCATTTTATGCAAAACTGTATATAGAATGTCCCAGCGGTTCTCAAGCTGGGCGGGGGACTTCAAATGAACAAGGCAAGATTTTTTTTTTTTTTTTTTCATTTTTCTTTCAAATGTAAATTTTGAATTTAAAATATATTTATGATTTGAGGCTTTCTCGGCGTTGGTTCGCTAATATGTTTTCGCGGGATATCAGCCGAGTTAAGATTTTGGAATTCTCCAAGCTTTCGACTGCTATCTCTGCAGCCATCTTCAGGGAAGTGATGTCCGAACAGAAAGTCGAAAGGTTATATAGATGTTAGGCTGTCTCAGGTGAAACGGGATTGGTTGGCGGATCAAGGTCATGAAGATCACGGACCGAGGACGGCAACCGATTCCAACCGGCGGAACAGGGCTCGCCGCCCGCCAAACTTCACGCAGGAATCCCGGGAGGGGCGGAGCTTACGAGCGATGACAATTCCCGGCCCCGGATTGGCCGATCCGCCAACCAATCCCGTTTCACCTGAGACAGCCTAACATCTATATAACCTTTCGACTTTCTGTTCGGACATCACTTCCCTGAAGATGGCTGCAGAGATAGCAGTCGAAAGCTTGGAGCATTCCAAAATCTTAACTCGGCTGATATCCCGCGAAAACATATTAGCTTAAAATATATTTAAAACGAAAGTATTGCAGTAAAACATTTCTAAGGCATACATCTAATGACATACGTGCCTGCTTTGAAGTACACAACCCGTCCAGATTTGGTTTTCTATTCTATACAGGATGTTTCCGAGGTGGTGTTACAAACTTTCAGGGATGATGGCGAAG
The DNA here is from genome assembly GCA_025594305.2 of Periplaneta americana. NCBI lineage: Eukaryota > Metazoa > Arthropoda > Insecta > Blattodea > Blattidae > Periplaneta > Periplaneta americana. Next base: position 205,916,902 of record JAJSOF020000003.1, on the reverse strand, counting down.
GGCACATGTATCAATTTGAGATAAGGAACCCTGATCCGGAAATGACTAAAATGAAATAATTTTATTCCTCTGTACACCTTATTTATGTGTATTTATCTGTACATCTTACATATACTGTATTCATCTGACGTTGTTTACGTTGTCTACTTACAGTATTCCATTCAGTGCGCTGTCTGAGGGGTGGGGACAGGAAACTACACTAAAGCAATGCAGGTAGCGTAATGGGTAACGGACCTGGTCGGTCCTGATATGCACGTCTGTAGACAGCAGTGTATGTGTACAAGTTGCAGTGTCCAGTCGATCAGTCCTAGTGAAATGGAGGAGTACACGAGAGCGGAATAAGCAGACCTGATTTTCGAATACGGATGAGCCAATGGGAACAGTAGACAAGCTCACAGATTGTATCGGGACAAGTACCCACGTAGGAGACATCTGGCCCATACCATCTTTTCACGACTGTTCCAAAGGTTAAGGGAAGAAGGGCACGTGGTGCCAAATTACAATTCCATTTCCACACAACTATTTTTGCTTATAACTTTCGACTCAGTCATTTCCGGACTAGGGTTCCTGATTTCAAATTGATACATGTGCCCTTCGCCATCATCCCTGAAAGTTTGTAACACCACCTCGGAAACACCCTATATAACAAATCTGAGCTCATTTTCTATTTGAAGTTTATATTTAGTTTTTAAGGGGACTGGGTAGTGATGCCTGTGCGGTTAACTATTTCCAATTATGTAACAATAGTCTCGACGCTGTTATTCCCGGCGTGAATCCTCCTCTTTGCTTACGTCTTAGGAAGTGAAGGCTCTATAAAGTCTAGGTAGTATGTATCGTTCGCCATTTTTGTTCTTTCGTTGCCGAGCTGCCATATAAGGAATCTATTTACCACACCGTTATACATTATCATGTCGTAGCTCCTATGATAATAAATCAAACGCCATGTAATTCAGCAAATAATTGAGCGGTAAATAACGTCTTTGTGTGCTTTCTGCGAACGCCAACGAAAGAGCCAAAATGGCGGGTGATTATATTAAGTATTTATAGAGTCTTAAGAAATGAAAAACGTCTTCATCAGCAAATCACAAGACGCACACGTTTAAATGTAGCCGACCTGCAACGCGATTGGCTGCCGGAAATTACAGCGACGGGACTTTAGCTGTGAATTTACGAATGCCTCATAGGTGTTTCTTTTCAGGAAACGGGAATATTGCCTTGACGACGAGTTTGTTTTCCTTTCCACTGCACATTCCTATTTCTATGAGTAGCTGTAGCTGTGTTTGATGACGTCGCACCTGGCTGGACGTACTCTGTATAGTACATCCGCTCAAATGAGAGCCACTTGCACCTATAATCCTTTCGCTGTAAGAAAAATCCTAATATAAACAATAGCACGTGACTGAAGTGAGGCTTCATTGGCCGCTGTTTGGCGCCATAGATTCTCAGTACATGTTCCCGCCTACTGTTGTACATTCTGTTTCATGTTAAACATTTCCCATTACTCGTCAAGTAGGCCTAACCTCACTACTATGCATTCATTTGCTTAGGAAATAGTAATTATAATTACTGTAATTAAAACTCACATAACTTATTATATACATTTAAGACTATTTGTTTTTCTCCGCTTTTGAAAGGATTTCTACCTTTATATTTAATAACCACACACACCGAGGATGCAGAAGCCCACGTGCTTAAGTGAACAGCTACAAGCTCAAGTGACGCCAGCTTGTTACAAGAACAGACTACCTCGGTATTACTGTTGGTATTCATCCGCGTTCATAGTACATAACAAAATATAAAAGTAGCTTTTCTTTTACATATCGTTTTACATATGAGTGAAGTTATATGTTTCATCGTATTTAACAACTAGAATTCAATTTTTTTATTTTCAAATAATACAAGATGAAAGTTTCCAAATAAGGACTATATTTTCCTGCGTCATGTGAGTGTTTCTACTGGCAGCCAATCACGGGTATGAACAGCCACGTGCTTGTGTTTACAGTAGGATTTTTCTTACAGCGAAAACAGTATACGTTGAGCGGGAGGCGTTAGGTGTTTCAATCTTGAAGCACGCGTCTGGTTGTTGGTACGCCAGCGCTGTTCACAGATCTAAGTCGGTGCTCAGAGAACAAGTTCATATAGTATTCGGTTTCAGACGAGCCGTAAGTAAAGATACAGTTAGCTGAGAACAAGGCAGAAGACCGTAAATGTGTATTGTAGCTTTTGTGTTCCATACATTATGATTGTATTTAGCTATAATGTGGCGTTTTTGGAAAACTGATAATAAAAATAGTCGTAGACGTAAATCTACACAATCGCCATTAGGATGCGGTAAGATTGTACAAGAGGAAACAGTGTTAATTATAATTAGTATTTATACGTATTTTAAAGACGATGGTGGTAAGTGTCGGACACCATTGAAAAATACCAGTGCTGCTACAGAAGTGACTCGCACAACAAGAAACGTAGCCGTCATAGAAAAATATGTATGTAATTGACGAACTATCATCAAAATACGGCCATGTTATACTACGACTGCCCCCCCTACCATTGTTGTCTCAATGCCATAGAATTCGTTTGTTTGGAACTGAAGAGAAATGTCCGGTCAGAAAATGCATTGGGAAATAAATCTGTTCAAGAAGTATATGCTTTAAAAGCAAATGTGACGAATGACATTAATAAAAAAAAGCCTTAGGTAAAGTATATCGAACATGTAAAGACAAAGAAAGTGATTATCGCTCCTTGAAAGCTAGCTTGGAATCATGTGTAATTGATTTAAATAGTGACTCAACGGACTCTGAAGAGAAGGTGTTCGTGTTTTAGTTCTGCATTATAAGACGCACACGAAGGTTCATTTTAGTCTTCACAAGAGAGAGATGGCAACGCAGCGTTGTTTACATGAACCTGCTCGGAGTCGCGTGCCTACTTGCTCCCTGTGGTAAGTTTGTCCAATCGCACGTTCCAAGTGGCTCTCATTTGAGCGGACGTACTATATAGGGCGATGCTCCTAGTTCTGCTGATAACTTCAGATTCGTTGAGTGAAATCCCAGTTTTGGAGATAAGTCCGGCGCGGGGGTCATCCTGACGGCCATGTTGATGCAGCTCGGAATCTGAAGCGGATGGATAGAGTTTCAGCGATCTCGTTGTGAAACACGACCTGCGCTCGCACTCGAGAGCAGATAGATCGACGCACGCGGATTTAAAGAGGGCGCTCTGCAAGTCCACGCAACAGAAATCGTCTGAAATTTGACACCTCGACAGTGGTGCAGTCGACAAGCCTTTGTCTCTCAAAGCAGCACTAGAGGCGATGTCTGAATATGTAATAATCGCCTTCTACCCTGGCTCTACAATGTGACCTTAACCCATAATAATCTTTATACGAAACAACGCGTCGAAGTCAGGATAGGAGAAGAAATGTCAGAGTGAAGAGGAGTACGACAGGGATACCCTTTACCACCTGAGCTGTTCAACATCTATTTGGAGGATTTACAGCCATTCCAGTTGTCACGGATGTTACATTTTTACTATTTTCAAACTCCATACATTGAAAATGAATTGACTTTTGTCAACTTTTATTATTAGAATCAATTTAGAAGTTCAGTATCATTTTACAGAAAAAAGAGGTCTTGAATAAAATGTATTATTATTATTATTATTATTATTATTATTATTATTATTATTATTATTATTATTATTATCATTATTATCATTGCAGAAAAAATTTCGTCACGGATGTTACAAGATTTGTGAACTCACTTCACACCTTATTAACAAAAAGTGTAAAACACAGATCTCTTCCTCAAGCAAAAAGAGATTCATTCTCTTTGTGTCCATGTGAAAGCTATGAAAATCTTACGGCATCCAATTAGTTCACAAAAACATAATCGGTAAATATTTTAAAGCTGTTTCTTCCATGTCAGGGATGTTACAGATGAGTTAATGTTTTCATTTTTCCAGTTTCAAAACAACTGTGACATTACTAAGTCAAAATATTCACTTGAACTGTAAGATTTCTCATTGTTATTAGCTGCTAATTGTTATTATTAATTAAGAAGAAACTGCCTACTGAAGGCTGCATTTGAAGGAATGATGAACGGGAAAAAATGCATAAGAAGGTATCATACTACAGAGAACTTGGATCAGATGGAGAGACGAAGGGGAAGGCAAAAAGTGGGAGTGTTGGGTTGTACAAAAATATGAATGGAATGAACGAACATAAAACAGCTATTCTCATATTAGGCCTATAATTGTATGTCAAATTCAAATTCATATTTATTCACAATTTACAATTGAAATGATACATATCAATAAATACCCGAAATGAGTATATGCTCGTGCTCGGGTACAGTCCAGTAGTCTACATAAATTTTACAGATATCAATAATAATGTTGAGGATAGAAATAACAGTAACAATAATAATAATAATAATAATAATCATAATAATAAAAATAATAATAATAATAATAATAATAACCGTGACGGAGATAATACAAAGATAGTAATACAAATTAATTAATTAATTAATAATAATAATAATAATCGTGACGGAGTTAATACAAAGATAGTAATACAAATTAATTAATAAATAATAATAATAATAATAATAATAATAATAAAACAAAATATTAACAATAATAAAATAAATACTAAGACGGATAAAATAAAATATGAAACACTTAGCGAGAGTTAATACAACTTAAATAAGCATATAATAACCAGAAAAAAATAACGAACTCGAAAATCAACAGAAAAGTTCGTTGTATCGCAGACGACAGCAACCGCCGTATTGACATTGTGTTATGCATTATTGGTAGTAGGGGAGCTGAAGGTCTACGTAACTGCCGTTCTCTTCGAATCTTCTCATGCAATCATGGGAAGTTAATGCTGCAAAAACAAAATGTCTACGAGTCAAACTGTTCATTATTACCAGGATAAATTTAATTTTACATTTGCAAAAATAAGTATAAAGTAGGCCTATTTAGTCGAACCAGTTGAATTTCATGTTGCGAGACAAAATTTATTATTATTATTATTATTATTATTATTATTATTATTATTATTATTATTATTATTATTATTATTATTATTATTATTTCCTTACATAGCTTTATAACTTTAATTGCTTTGGTGATATTGGAAAAGGGCCATATTAGCTATGTGGGAACTAATCTTACGTAAACCCCACTATAGTGCCGGGTAGATGGCGGAATGATATCTCCACAGCCCTAGACCCACCCATGTACAACAAAACCGAAATGCAGACACAGTACAGCAGTCGCTGTGCTCCACAACCACCTGTTGCTGCTCTTGTGTGCAGCGTGTCCAGCGCTGGGACGAAGAAAAACATCCGAATTTGTTAGAGCAGACGTAGGTTTCAACTGACAGATTGTTACCTTTCATCTGAGTAGAGCTAGCGAAAGTTGTGGATACAGGTACAGTATGTACCACTTTTGTATATTGAGAGAAGTTGATAATATTATATGCTGAAGTTATATCAGGGGCGTATTACATAGAAGATACTAGCGACAAGTGACAATTTGTAATACCAATGTATGTCTTACTTGCATAACACAATTCTGCTAATATATCATGACCAGAATATTTCAAAAGTGAAAGGCAGCCAAATTGGCAAATTCTGTTTAAATATACTTACTTACTTACTTTTAAGGAACCTGAAGGTTCATTGCCGCCCTCACATAAGCCCGCCATTGGTCCCTATCCTGAGCAAGATTAATCCAGTCTACCATCATGTCCCACCTCCCTCAAATCCATTTTAATAATACCTTCCCATATACGTCTCGACCTCCCCAAAGATCTTTTACCCTCCGGCCTCCCAACTAACACACTATATGCATTTCTGGATTCGCCCACATGTGCTACATGCCCTGCCCATCTCAAACGTCTGGATTTAATGTTCCTAATTATGTCAGGTGAAGAATACAATGCGTGCAGTTCTGCGTTGTGTAACTTTCTCCATTCTCCTGTAACTTCATCCCTCTTAGCCACAAATATTTTTCCTAAGAACCTTATTCTCGAACACCCTTAATCTCTGTTCCTCTCTCAAAGTGAGAGTCCAAGTTTCACAGCCATACAGAACATAATCATATACTTAGTCTTTTCGGGATTTACTTCAAACCCTATCGCTTTATTTACTTCAAGTAGAATTCCCGTGTTTTCCCATTTCATAATGGTTTCTGGATTTTCTCCTATCATATTCACGCCATCCGCAAAGACAAGCAGCTGATGTAACCCGTTCAATTCCAAACCCTTTCTGTTATCCTGGACTTTCCTAATGGCATACTCTACAGCGAAGTTAAAGAGTAAAGGTGATAGTGCAATATACTGTATATTCCGGAAAAAATACAGAAATCAGTTTCAGGTGTAATTTAATTTCGCATTAACTTAAGTAAGAAAGAAAAAAGAGAATCGTTGTCTGTGACTCAAACAAAATATTCAACATTTCCTCGTGTGTGTTCCTTTGTTGTTGGCGCTAAACGATCTTCGCATCATGTTTCTTGATAAATTAAAAGCAATGAATAGCATATTATTTGGACCGTTTTATTGCAATTTTTCGAACAAAGTGAAATAAAATAAATGGAAAGAACTCAATACGCATGCTCAATCAATTAGTCTGGTACCACCGATTAAGTCTTGGAAATATACGCGAGACACAATTTGGCCGAACTTTAGGAAAGTGATACGGTATGGATATAGATATAAATATGTATACATACACACACACGAGGGTCATTTCATAAGTCATGGCAACTATATCATTTTATTTTATTTTATTGGGTTATTTTACAGCGCTATATCAACTGTAGGTTATTTAGCGTCTGAATGAAATGAAGGTGATAATGCCGGTGAAATGAGTCCGGGGTCCAACACCGAAAGTTACCCAGCATTTGCTCCTATTGGGTTGAGGGAAAACCCCGGAAAAAAACCTCAACCAGGTAACTTTCCCCGACCGGGATTCGAACCCGGGCCACCTAATTTCGACTATATTATATCAACCAATAAAGCTACAGGAATAGAAATTCACTATATGCGATTCAAAACCTTGAATGTGCTTCGTAGTGCTAGTACCAAATTGGGTCCGGGTACAGGAGGCAATGGGTAAGGGAAATTGAAAGATGAGTAAATAGAAATCGTTTTATTACGCACAAAAGGGAACGAAGTACATTACTCACAGCTAACACCCTTCAAAATAATCCCCAAGGCTTCCACACGTCATCTTTGCCAACGATAATGCAGGCGTTGAATACCATCGGCTGTGTGAATTCGTCTATGTGTACCACCTCTCGTCGAAACATTCTTAAGATGTCCTCCCTGTTTGCAAACCGCTTCCTACGCAGCGGCTTCTTCAATTGCGGAATGATGTCAAAGTCATATGGATTCAGATCAGGCGAGTAGGGAGGATGTTCCAACGCACTATCACCCAATGCTTCTCGTAGGTCAGAATGACACTGACGAGCATTTCTACTACGAAGAACTGCAATTTTCACGTATTACCACTGTTCAACTTTACTTACATCCATCCTGGAGCACAGCATCTAGCATACTAACTTTTGCGAGTGGTGTCAACTAGCCACCAATGCACACAGACGCAATCTGGTGGTGGCATCCCGTACAGTGTATTTATTTTTTATTTTATTGGGTTATTTTACGACGCAGTATCAACATCTAGGTTATTCAGCGTCTGAATGAAATGAAGGTGATAATGCCGGTGAAATGAGTCCGGGGTCCAGCACCGAAAGTTACCCAGCAGTTGCTCGTATTGGGTTGAGAGAAAACCCCGGAAAAAACCTCAACCAGGTAACTTGCCCCGACCGGGATTCAAACTCGGGCCGCCTGGTTTCGCGGCCAGACGCACTGACCGTTACTCCACAGGTGTGGACCCGCACAGTGTACAACAGGTTTTAAAACAGGTTTTACAACATACAGGGTGATTCACGAGGAAAAGTAAAAAATTTAGGCTACGATATCTTAAGCCATTTTGAGTGAAAAAGTTCATATGAACATAGGTCCGTTTTCAAACGATGGCGGAGCTAGATGCATTTTTTTGGTAAAACGTCTCGCCCCAATGTGAATCAGACGTTACCATATGCTGCTGACGTGAGACAAGGTCACCGATGAATGACGTAACATTGGAATCTGCATTGTGAGAGATGTAGATAAGAGAAGAGAAACAAACCGGGTGGTGGGCCATTACAAATGTCATAACAAATACGCTATCACTTATCGGTTTACAGCAATTCAGTCAGCTACCTACAGTACAGTAGTTACACAGGTACAGTTATCGGAAGTGTTAAGTTGTGTTTTTCAAGATGCCTTATAAATTTTCGACTGCAGAATACGCGGATATTCTGTATGTTTATGGTTTGTGCGATGGAAGTTCCTTGCGTGCCGTCGCTGAATATGAACGACGCTCTCCGAACAGAAGGGTACCATATCGAAGAGTATTTACTGTCTATGGGGTTGGGTGAAAGACTTTATAGCGAAGGAAGGTGAAAACGAGAGAGGCGCTAATCGACCGTATTTTGGATGCGGCATAAAGACGACCACGTGCAACTCTCCCGAGCGATGAGCGCGATTCACGCCCGAGCGCAACAGTGCATTGAAGCAGAAGGAGGTACCTTTGAAAATGTGCGAAAACATCGACCCCGACTTCTAGAACATTAGCTATGTATGCATACGTGAATATAAACTTTAAATTTGTCCGTTATCTGTCTCTAAATGCGAGTTAGTACAGCGGAATCTCAGAAGTTTTTGTGAAATCAAAGAGCCATATCTCCGTAACCGTTCGAAAACGGACCTATATTCATATGAACTTTTTCACTCAGAATGACTTCAGAACTCACATCCTAAATTTTTTACCTTTCCTTGTGAAACACTCTGTATATATTAAACTAACCACGGTTTCGGTTGTTCGGAAGATATAACACACTTGCCATGACTTATGAAATGACCCTCGTACAATTTTATAAATGAATAAATATATTATCCGGTTAAAGGGATGGTTGCTAAAAGCAAAGGAAAAAAGAATTAAAACTTAACAATGTATAAATAGTTTTTTTTTGTAGAAAAACGAATAAATTAGTTACGTGGCTGTAACCAAACGGTACCCTTGTTGTAGAGCAGCTATCTCTTTCTGGATTTTTTTGTCTCTCTTAATTCCGTTCATTAGAATTACACTTAAATCTCATAGCAATTTTAATTATTTATCCTATTTTCATGATCGTAATTCCTGTATAGGCGGTACACGCAGTGAAAGGCATTTCCTCATATCCCCCCTAACGTTTTCTTAACGTCCAATTTTCTGTTTCTGTCTTTCCTTTGTTTCTTCCTAGTCCTCCCTACGGGCTATTCCATATGAAATCGATCAGTAAAAAACTTCGCATTTTTAATACTCTAATTTTTTCCCTATTTATACAAGGTGCTGAGGACAGTGCATTTTCAAAGTACTATTGATGCGACAAATTTAGCGTATTTTATAAAGACAAGTCTCTTTCAGCGCTCAGAACTCTGGAACCATTTACTGCAGAACATTGAACGGGAGCTCATTTTGAAGCTGACATTTGATAGGTTATGATAAGAAGTGATCCTTATTTTTATTGTATACAGAGAGACAGATAATCTGATGTTACTTACTTTTTAGGCTTTTTGCCAATTTGTAAAAGTGTAACAAATATTGAGAAAAAACCTTGCATTATTAAGAGGGATTTCGGCATTGTTTGCTTAGTGGCTCGGCAATAAGTTTCTAGGGTAGTAAATAAGTTATTTTCACACGCCTAGACTTGAACGACGCAGTATCGCACGCACTGGCCGAGAGCTGAAGATAAGCGAGCATTGGGCGTCATTTTACTCCTGTGTTTATGAAAATTTGTGATAAAGCTAGCCCAGCTATGCGCTACTAGACGAAACATCACGTGTTTGTCTCCTGGCCTTGCTTGTCTCGGCTAGCTCCCGCCTCACAGTCAGCTGGTTAGTTCAGCGCGTACTATTTATTTTCTTTACTTGATTTTTCAATACTTTATCGACGTTGCACCAGTAAAAAATATGTGTTTATTTGTACTTTCAATGAGGAATCTGACCATATATTTTTAAAATATTTTTTCGTGGTCAGAGGCGTCTTAATGAAGAAAAATCTAAATTTCTCCATTTCCATAAAAAGTAAGAAAAACTGTTTACATGTCAATATAAACTTTAATTTCTCAGCATCAAAATAAACCATGATTTTGATCATTGGGTGAAAGGGTTTCGGAGCCACAATAGTTTAAATTTGCAAATTTTATGAAAATATGATAAATTTAAATATTTTTAATTTAAACACTATGAAGTTCTGATGCCTCAAACTTTGCACAAAGCATTGTATCACAGTTCTCTACGTACAAAAAAAGTTTCATTGTATTTAGAAATTGCAAGGTCAATTTTCTCTATAATTCGGTCGATTTGAGATAGAATAGCCCCTATTCCGTCCAGTCTCTCTCTCTCTCTCTCTCTCTCTGCTGTTTTGTTGGATTTTTGTGCTATTATTTTACCCTGATATAATTAGCTTTCCGTTCACTAACTCAAGAATAAACTTCATCCATCTCTCCAGCAGTTATTAACACTTGATAGATAATCACAATGCCAGGATTTGATTCAGTTTAACATGAGATGGGTTTCCATTATCCACCATAAAAGGGTTTAGCGAGGCCGCCGATTCATTTCGTGTTTGGGCCGCGTCTTAATTAATGGGCCGCTGATTGTTGGCCACTTACGCGCCCAAGTTTGCCCTTGCCCGGATTCAATCACCACTTCGCAAATTGGAATCCTGCGCGCTCCGTAATTACTAATTTAATCCAAGCGCGCGCACAGGCGATTAAGCCGATTTGCATTTATCCCTATTTTTAATGGCGAATCAATTACCTGTCCATTATTTAAAGGAAAACAAAGCAGGCAATCCACCTAATAAATTTGGTTCTCACCGGCCTCTGTGAAACGACTTAATCTACGAACTGCGTGTTTGTCCCTCTGGCTTATGTAGTAATGCCACGAGGACGGCAGAACAGAGAGGCGTTCATATCTAGGAAATTGGAGTTGGGATTATGTGAAACTGAAGTAAAATAAAATGAAAGGATTGATTTTATTTAATTCGAGAATGCATCTGCTATTGAATCTCTGGTACGCCGCAACATATTGATTTATTATCCCCGTTGTCTAGTTTATTCTTCGTTCCCTGCTTCGCCGTCTGTGAGGCCTCCAGAGATTATCCTGTGGAATGTGGAGTATAGAGATATCATCCTCGAAGGAGAACAATTGTGGAGAAAGAAATTGCTTACCAGTAACGTTTGTGCGAGATCGTGCGTATTTGCTAGTTTTCCGAACAGAACCAATACGCGGTAAGTGTGAAAAACCACATTCAGTATTCCCAACGTAACACACATAACAATTTCCCTCTTCTTACCGCTTAAGCGCGATATTCATTTTATTGCTTTAGGCTTTTAACATATTATTTTTAGAGACGTTTAACATAGTAATAATTATAAATTGAAACTTACCACTGCAATTCCACCTAAATTGCAATGTTAATTATTGTTTTAAAATATTTGTAAAAATTAAGTAAAGTCTACTACTCTACGAAACTTACTGCATTCCTGATACAAGTAACATTAAGGAAGCCGTGAAAAAATCAACAAGATTCCAGATGCCGATGTTATTACTGCAATATGTTATATAAATAATATTGTTAAAATATTAAAATGAAAAATAAATCATTACATAACCTTACAGTTTGTTTTAAGTTCGCATTTATAGACTGGGGAAAAAAAGACAGACGTATATCACGGCCTGCTGGAGTATAGTGAACACAGAAAACATTTTATAGCAACAATGTTGAAGAAAGATATTTTGGTGTTCCGAAGTTGATGTCATTAAACAGAAACCAAGATGGAGATTTCATTGCAACTAATTAGAAATTCGTCTTTCAGGTATGTAATAAACTATCTTCGCACAAAATAATGTACGATACACGAGCGGTATGTTTGTTTTCATGTTCTCGAAATTAAAAAAGCTCAACTACGTTTCGCTTTTTCAATCCTTTCCTCGACCATGAAAACGTCAACAAACCGCTCTTGTAACGTATATTAGTATTACCTTTCTCTCACTAAGTTAGGGAGAGGGATGTCCTAAATTGTACTAAACATAATATAGATATCCGGGTTCAATTCCCCTGAAAAAAATCTACTAAAGTTTGATTGTTTTTCTTAAATATTTAACTGTGTTGACCGGGTTCCAATCCGCAAATAACGGATATGTTGGCAGGCCTGGGAACCAAGAATGAAACTAGATAGCAAGAATAAAGAGGATGAGGAAAAAGTTCAGTTCCACTTGTGAGTACAAGGACAGACATATGGTTACATTTTGCGATTGGTTTTGTGAAATATGGGAATGTGATGGTGAAGGAATAGGAGTTGTACCAGAACATGTTTTCTAGTACTGTAATTTCCAACTATGAATGTCGCGTATATTCTACAACTACTTATTAGTACTAGTACTGTTCTGTTACTATTATTATTACTGTATTTATTTCTTTCTTGGTTTCGTTTGATCGTTTATTTATTTGCTTATTTATTTATTTATTTGCTGATTTACTTATTTATTTACTTATTTATTTATTTAGTTATTTATTTATTTGCTTATTTATTTATATGCTTATTTATTTATTTATTTATTCATTCATTCATTTATTTATTTATTTCCTCATTTACTTACTTATTTATTTATTTACTTATTTACTTATTTATTTATTAACTTATTTATTTATTTGCTTATTTATTTATTTACTTATTTATTTATTTACTTATTTATTTATTTATTCATTTTCTTATTTATTTTCTTACTTATTTATTTACTCATTTATTTATTTCCTTATTTATTTATTTATTTACTTATTTATTTATTTATTTATTTATTATTTACTTATTTACTTATTCATTTATTTATTTACTTATTATTTATTTATCTATTTGTCTATTTGTCTGTCTGTTTGTTTGTTTGTTTGTTTGTTTCTTTGTTTGTTGGTTCGTTCGTTCATTCATTCATTCATTCATTCATTCATGTGTTCTGGCTCAAATCGGACTTGCTATTTGCCAAAGAATAACCAATAACTTTGTAAATTAATATAAAAGTACGGGACACAATTCACAAATTTGATTTTGATAAATAAAAATTATGAAATTTATAATAGATTTCATCTCTCAAGTTTCGCCTAAGAACCTTGAGTACCATATAAATGATTTCTTAATATAGCAACTATCGTTTTGCATTACAGGCGCTATATTCGATTCAAGTTTGTCGAGTATGGCGAAGTGCAAAATAAAACGACATTACCAGTTGATACGTCAGGCGGACTATGAAAAATCTGATGTAGAAGAACGAGTTGCTCTAGTAAAATGCCTAAAAGTCACGCTGTGAGCTAGTACAATGTCTACCAGGTTAAATGTTATTTAGACCTATTTACTGTTGTACAGTTATGAGAGAAAAATACAATTCTGTTTTATAGAATCATAGTTAATATGTAAAAAGGCGTACCAATAACAGGTAATATTAATGACCGGGACCTGCATTTCAATGACCCAATGAAATATAACATTGATCATTAAATTGGTACTGAAGTTTGAAGGATAGGGATGATGATGCTGATAATGATGATAATGTTGATGATTATCATTATCAGACATAGAATTCGAGACAACTTAAGAATGAAGTGAAGTTAAAGTGCAACGGAGTACAGATGGAGTGAGGTGGCGCGTTGAGTTTTCTTTACCCGTGCGCTAGTGTACAATCCGGATCGTGATCAGAGGTACAGTATTCTTCCGTCTCTCCTATGAAACGAAATCAGGCCATCACAGTGCATTTTCATTTCACAGTGAACAGTTTTTTCGAACTATTTGCAAGTATGCATACGGGCTATTCCATCTCAAATCGACCGAAATATAAAGAAAATTGACCTTGCAATTTTTAAATACAATGAAACTTTTTCTGTCCGTTGACAACTGTGCTACAATGCTTTGTGCAAAGTTTGAAGCATCAGAACTTCATAGTGTTTAAATTGAAAATATTTAAATTTATCGCATTTTTATAAAATTAGCAACTTTAAACTGTTGTAGCTACGAAACCCTTTCACCCAATGATCAAAGTCATGGTTTATTTTGATGCTGAGAAATTAAAATTTATATTGACATGTAAACAGATTTTCTTACTTTTTATGGAAATGGAGAAATTTAGATTTTTCTTCATTAAGACGCCTTTGACCACGAAAAAATATTTTTAAAATATATGGTTAGATTCCGCATTGAAAGTGCAAAGAAACACGTATTTTTTACTGGTGCACCGTTGATAAGAAAGTATTGAAAATATCAAATAAAGAAAATAAATAGTACCCGCGTGAAGTAACCAGCTGACTGTGAGGCGGAAGCTAGCCGAGACAACCAAGGCCAGGAGATAAACACGTGATGTTTCGTCTAGTAGCGCATGGCTGGGCTAGCTTTATCAGAAGTTTTCATAAATACACTAGTAAAATGACGCCCAACGCTCGCTTATCTTCAGCTCTCGGCCAGTGTGTGCGGTACTGCGCCGTTCAAGTCTAGGCGTGTGAAAATAACTTATTTACTACCCTCGAAACTTATTGCCGAGCCACTAAGCTAACAATGCCGAATCCCTCTTAATAATGCAAGGTTTTTTCTCAGTATTTTTTACATTTTTACAAATTGGCAAAAAGCCTAAAAGAAAGTAAATTCAGATTATCTGTCTCTCTGTATACAATAAAAATAAGGATTACTTCTTATCATAACCTACCAAATGTCAGCTTTAAAATGAGCTCTCGTTCAATGTTCTGCAGTAAATGGTTCCAGAGTTCTGAGCGCTGAAAGAGGCTTGTTCTTATAATAATAATAATAATAATAATAATAATAATAATAATAATAATAATAATAATAATAAAAATAAAGGTGCGCCTGGTAAGGCATTTGAGATCTTGTTTAGTTCTTTGCGTGTTCTTTCAGAGATTTATTGTTATTCTTGCACTTTGTTAGATGGTATCTTTCACATTTTAAATTGCACAATTCACACACACAACTTTCACACGGTTCCTGGTAACTTTTTGTCTTGTACAGCTTATGGTGAAAACCATGTATCGCGAAGCGGGTTATTGCATGTCTTCGAGTCTGATTTTCTTTAGTCCAGTTCCTGTCTACCATAGCACCTGTGGCGTAGAAATCTGGGTCTGTCGTACGGCGTTTGTCTTATCTTCTCTCCAGGAGGTCTTTGTAGGGTTGTGTCGATTGCAGTAGTATTTGGAGTCTGATATCTTCTACGTAGAAAGTTTCTCTGGCCATCTCGTACACTAGAGGCTTGTTTTTATAAAACGAAATAGAACATGTTCAAAACCAAGCTCTCAGGCTCATTACTGGTGGAATCAAAACAACTCCAATACATTCTATGAGATTCCTCACTAATATTTACAGTATCAAAATGACAATAGAAGAAAAAGCCCTCATTCAATATGAAAAACTTATCAGATTACCAGGAAACAATAGGCTTGTTTTTTTATAAAATACGCTAAATTTGTCGCTCAATAGTACGAAAACCGTTTGACTTTCGATAGTATATTTTTGAAAATGCACTGTCCTCAGCACCTTGTATAAATAGGGAAAATATTAGAGTATAAAAAATGCGAGGTTTTTACTGATCGATTTCATATGAAGAGTCCACTGCAAGAATGATGGATGTCACTTTCTTGTCGAAAATGAACCAAGACTGTCAATGCATAGCTTAAGACATATAGAATGTACATAGAGAGTTATATGACATTAACACTGATAGTCATTGTCCAGTATTGATCGGAAAATCACAGTTAAGTTTTGAGCGCTAAGCATTTCAAACTTTCAATTGCTTCTCCTGCAAAATGTATTCCAAAAGACATCCATCATTCTTGCAGTGGACTCTTCATATGGAATAGCCCATATGGTTGTAAAGCTAACGACTTCAACGTCGCCGAGGGACGTGAAAACTTGTGAGGTATGTATCCTACTTCATTTTCCACCGTCACTAGATTGTACTATTAACAGTAGAATACGTGGTACAGTCATTAAGTTCTAATACTTCGCGCATAGTGGCGTTGTGGTGCACTATAGCGTATAGGTGGCGCCATGGTATGATACCTTGTCAGTTAGTCTCTCGACCCAACAAGAGACAGTTGAGTGCATGCACTGTAAGCAGAACTACGGTCTTTGTTGTGACGGTGATTTGAATGCGCACGTCGGAACCCGAGATGTCACAGTTTGAGCAACGGGCAAACATCAAGTTCTGCCAGAAATTAGGCAAAACTGCTGCCGAAACGTTTCAAATGATGCAGCAAGTTTACGGTGAGGACGCAGTGAGTCGCAGTGTTGTGTTTAGGTGGCACCGATGTTTTTTGCAAGGAAGAGACAGTTTGGAAGATGATGTGCGTACTGGTCGGCCACAAACAATTCGAATTGAACGCAAGATCCAAGAAGTTGCAACGTTGGTGCGTGCTAACCGCTCCCAATCGGTAGACGATATCGCAGCAACAGTAGGGGTCAGCCATGGCACTTGCTACAAAATTCTGTCTGATGACCTGAACATGTCTCGTGTTACCCAGCACAGTGTGCCACGAATCCTGTCGCAAGACCAACGTGATGATCGCATGACGATTTGTGGTGACCTCATCAGCAGTGCTGACGATGATCCGACGTTTCCAACCGGATAATAACTGGAGACGAAACTTGGTGTTTCCTTTACGATCCGCAACTGAAACGACAATCCGCCACCTGGAAAACGTCGTTATCACCACGACAGAAAAAACCGCGACAAGACAGGTCAAAAGGCAAGGTGATGCTTGAAATGTTTTTTTGATTCAAATGGAATTGTTCACATGGAATTCATCCCAGAAGGTGCAACTGTGAACAAAACCCGCTACAAAGAGATTCTTGGTCGTTTACGAGATTCAATTCGCCGTAAGCGACCTGAGCTATGGCGTACAAAGAATTGGCTGTTGCTACATGACAACGCCCCTGCACATCGCTCTGTCTTTGTCCAAGAGGAACTTGCAAGACAACAGGTGACAGTTCTTCCACACCCTCCGTACTCACCTGATCTTGCACCATGCGATTTTTTTCTCTTTTCTCGCATGAAAGCAACCCTACGTGGGCGTAGATTTCATTCTTCCGAAGAGGTCATGACTGCCTCAAGAGAAGCCATACGGGACCTTCCTGCCAACATCTTTCAACGGTGCTTCCAGCAGCTATACCAACGTTGGCAAACGTGCATAATGGCCAACGGAGACTATTTTGAGGGAGGATGTGGTTCTGTTTAAATGTACGCCGTGTTATGCGGCATCTTGTGATACATCCAGATTCTTGTGGGAGCCTACCCTCCAGGCGTCAAGTCTTAGAACTTAATGTCTTATACCACGTATAACGAAGCACATTGACGTCGTTTAAATTCACACTATGTCTGTCTACTATGTTCAAGGAACTCTATAGTCCAGTTGTGCGTACATTGGTTGCTAAAGTGTCCCGGATCCTATTATTAAAAGTCCTCGTGCGAGTTCGAACCCAACCCCATCTTGTCCGCGCTCCGCTGAATCTTGTCCGTTATGCTGAGCTCTCCCCTCGCCCCGCTTCGCCAACGACACTTATTACAACATGTAAATGTGTCTCTCCCCGAATAGAGGCATTAAAAATAAAGCGCGGCGGGCTGTATTAGCGTTTAATAAATAATTACAGGCATTAATACGGGGCCGAGTGCCTGCCTGGTAATGAAGCTTGTAATGTCGTTACGGCGCTGTTTATTTTAATGAAGAATCTTTTCCAGTATTTAATAACATGTAAATTTTAAAGGCGATGGTGTACGACACTGTTAAATATTCATCAACAGCACGGGGTTCGAAACTACTGCCATTGTTCTCGCTGCAGGCAAACCAGCTGTAAAGGAATACTAACATTTCACAAATGAAGAATCGGCAAGAAAAATAGTAAGAATAATAATGACTAATGAGTATATGATTATGTCTCGTGACCAGAATATTGTACGAAATGGAAATATAAAAATTGGCGATTTATCCTTCGAAGAGGTGGAAAAATTCAAATATCTTGGAGCAACAGTAACAAATATAAATGGCACTCGGGAGGAAATTAAACACAGAATAAATATGGGAAATGCCTATTATTATTCGGTTGAGAAGCTTTTGTCATCTAGTCTGCTGTCCAAAAATCTGAAAGTTAGAATTTATAAAACAGTTATATTACCGGTTCTTCTGTATGGTTGTGAAACTTGGACTCTCACTTTGAGAGAGGAACAGAGATTAAGGGTGTTTGAGAATAAGGTTCTTAAGAACATATTTGGGGCTAAGAGGGATGAAGTTACAGGAGAATGGAGAAAGTTACATAACGTAGAACTGCATGCATTGTATTCTTCACCTGACATAATTAGGAACATAAAATCCAGACGTTTCAGATGGGCAAGGCATGTAGCACGTATGGGCGAATCCAGAAATGCATATAGAGTGTTAGTTGGGAGACCGGAGGGAAAAAGACCTTTAGGGTGGCCGAGACTTAGATGGGAAGATAATATTAAAATGGATTTGAGGGAAGTGGGATATGATATTAGAGACTGGGTTAATCTTCCTCAGGTTAGGGATCGATGGCGGGCTTATGTGAGGGCGGCAAAGAAACTCCGGGTTCCTTAAAAGCCAGTAAGTAATAATGGACACACACTGACGCTCGACATGAACTTTCTCGCTAAACGTCCTACGTACAGGGTGATTCACGAGGAGTTTCCGTCACTTACGGAACATATTTCTGGTGACATTTTGAGCAGAAAAGTAATATAAACGTGTGTTCTATTCTCAATATTTTCAGAGTTACACTAATTACTATTTTTTTTTTTTTTTTTTTTAGTTTTTAAGGGTAAAACAATATAACTGGTAGAGAAAGTAGGTACTATTCAGAAGTATACTTTATTTTATGCTCGACCATGCCGAAATGTAGTAATTATACACCTGGTAGCAGCCCTTTAATGGACCTCATTAAAGTACACCTATTCATTAAAGTTCAGGTGTTTCACCAACCAGAAAATATCACTGTAGCAATATGAAAGCGCAAGTATCGATTATTCTCAGATATGCAATCGAAAGACAACTCAGTCGAAAAAAAACAACAAACAAATTAACATCAATTCACCGTCATCTTCCAGCCTTTCACAAAGCATATTCCCGCAAATTCATTTCACCAATTGCACAATAAATCATCTATATTTGAAATAAAGTCAGTTCTGTTATATATAATTTATTTCCAAGAAATAGTCTGCCCAGGCATCCTGGGTTGCCAAAAACACAGAATAACACACATATAAGAATAGTAACGATTACAGTAAAATAGATGAGTCAAATTGAAATGTGAACTAGGAGCTTAAGTTTAAGAAATAATAAATTTGTACATATATTGGAACAATCACACACTAATAATTAGCGTTAATTGTAAATAATATTCAAATAAATTCAATTTGTCATCTCGTTTTTCAATGTCTAAATCAATTTCAAGGTTATATCAAGATTAATGTTTATTTTACTCTCTACATTATATCAAGGTCAAGGACATTCGTTTCTGGGAAAAAAAATCAATTCTTTCTCGTCTGCGCACATCTCACAATTTACGAGGTATTGCACAAGGTCAGTTCCGCTCCTCAGTCAGAGAAGAATAACATGAATACTTATGAATAATTTCAAGTTAGAAATATGGTCGAGCATAAAAAGTCGTATGAAACTTGACTATAATGGTAATTAAGACGCTCGTATGAAAATTATGAAACTCGCTTGCGCTCGTTTCATAAACATCCTCGCGTCTTAATTACTACCATTATAGGCTCGTTGGATAATGTACTATAATTGGTTAGGCTAATATTCTGAAGTCTAACATATATTGTGTATTTCATACCTGCTTGATACAGATTTTTTTTCTTTCGATTTTTAACTACAAAATTACATTTTTCTTACGCACTTATCACAATAATTGTTACAATTCATACACTCTGGTGAAGTATTCAAGATTTGACAGGATCAGAAATTTCCATGTAAAATTTCTACCTCTGCACTAGGAGAGATGGCGGTGCACAACTTCTAATCACTAGATTGTGCACCAATATGCCTGGGTTAAATCCCAAATCTCTCCACAGTGCATATGAAGAGAAGGCATATGTCACTGTTGATAGTGATTCGTCCGTCGGATGGGGACGTTAAGCCTGGCAGACCTTGGTGCTATTCGACAGGAGTAGGCTACGTGCCGGCACCGGGTTTCCCCTTCTCTCTTTCCCACCTTTATTATCATCATCCTCACCCATTCACTACTCTTCAACCCAATATGAGCAAATGCTGGGTAACTTTCGGTGCTGGATCCCGGACTTATTTCACCGGCATTATCACCTTCATTTCATTCAAACCCTAAATAACCTAGATGTTGATAAAGCGTCGTAAAATAACCTACTAAAAAAATTCACTACTCTTTACTTACACAAACACTAACCCTAGTACACGACGTAATTCTTAACAGATACACATCATGCATAACGTGATTCGCCGAAGTGGTGTGCAACTTGAAAATGGGTCATAGTCCTGCCATCTATCCGCAGTATCGGAACCCGAATCGCGCAAGTGAAGTGGGTAGACATCACACACACACACAGACACACATATTTAGTAGATTTCAACTGGAGAATATTTAAAAGCAAACGTATTGAAGAATTTAATGCACGTAACCTCTGTTATAAAGACAAATTGTATACAGGTTTTCCTGTCTCACTAAGGTATCATAGGAACATTTCTTAATTTTTATAGTTTTGTTATCCTATTACTTACGAATAACTGAACTTGAATTAATGCTATACTATAGTGATCGCAACTGTGCTTTAATGGATGCATAGTGTCTTTTGTATTTTGTGTGTGTGTGTGCGTGCGTGCGTGCGTGTGTGTGTTTTTTCATATCTCCCTTTTATTTTATTTGTATTATTTTTGTGAAATTTGGTATAAAGTTAGTTGGAGATTTATCCTTCGAAGAGGTGGAAAAATTCAAATATCTTGGAGCAACAGTATCAAATATAAATGACACTCGGGAGGACATTAAACACAGAATAAATATGGGAAATGCCTGTTATTATTCGGTTGAGAAGCTCTTATCATCCAGTCTGCTGTCGAAAAATCTGAAAGTTAGAATTTATAAAACAGTTATATTACCGGTTGTTCTGTATGGTTGTGAAACTTGGACTCTCACTCTGAGAGAGGAACATAGGTTCAGGGTGTTTGAGAATAAGGTGCTAAGGAAAATATTTGGGGCTAAGCGGGATGAAGTTACAGGAGAATGGAGAAAGTTACACAACACAGAACTGCACGCATTGTATTCTTCACCTGACATAATTAGGAACATTAAATCCAGACGTTTGAGATGGGCAGGGCATGTAGCACGTATGGGCGAATCCAGAAATGCATATAGAGTGTTAGTTGGGAGACCGGAGGAAAAAGACCTTTAGGGAGGCCGAGACGTAGATGGGAGGATAATATTAAAATGGATTTGAGGGAGGTGGGGTATGATGATAGAGACTGGATTAATCTTGCACAGGATAGGGACCGCTGGCGGGCTTATGTGAGGGCGGCAATGAACCTTCGGGTTCCTTAAAAGCCATTTGTAAGTAAGTAAGTTAGATTAGTTATAATAGTGGTAATCAATGATAACGGTAGTAATAATAATAACTGTTGTTTCACTATTTTATTATTAGTAGGCATTATTTTCGTTTTGAAGATTCAAACTGTGCATAGTTACAGCACGAATGGCCGTATGAGCTCGTGCGAAGGATCTTGTGTACATGAGTTTGTATAATTTATTATGCATCAATAAATGCACTTATCTATCTAATGGATGCATTCTCTTTATATTTGCAGAGGAGGGGCGAAGATGGACCACCTGCAGATCCTGGACGAACTACTAAGGGATAACTACGACCGAAGGGCCACGCCCTCCAACCACCTCAGTGAGTACCACGCCACTGTGATGCCTTACAGTAGACCCTTGATGTTATATTAACGGAATTCTGTCGTAGCCAAAGAAATGAAATCAACTCTTGCTAACACAACTCCACTCGGGGAGGGCATAGCGGTGGTGACCACTGAGTTAATGAATATCGGAATTCACTCGCGGAGAAGTAGTACTGCCATTCCATCAGAGCAGCGTTCATCAGCACAGTGCACCCTCGGGCTAGCGTCTCTTACCCGCGGATAAGACATTGCACTAGCATGCATCCGTGGCTGTTGGTGGGTATGCTGTCTCCCTATCCCTTCTGCACGACGGAGCATACCCTTTACCCATTGCAGCAAGAGCTGACGACCACTGCATTAGAGTAACTACAGTGCTCGGCAAACCTAACTTACCGGCATTGTAACCGCTCGTAGCGCACGTGTTTAGTGGGGAGATCCGACCGCTATCTCGCACGGGAGGAAATCGAATCGGCGGTGACTGACGGTGATTTAGCCCCATACAAATAATGCGTCTGTAACAGGTAATAAGGAAACGTTATGTTGATATTATATTCTATCAAAGCCTATGTTTATAATTATTATGTCCACGTTTCTGGATACAAGAATCACATCGAAGAAACTTGCAAATATTCAAGCAAGAATGCAGCTAAGTCCTAGGAAATCTTAACGCCATTCTTAAAGAAAAATCATATTCCTTCACATTCCTTTAGGTTTTCTAGGTATTAATTTAAATAAAACTTCCTCAGAATCTCTCTCTTAATATCAGAACAAAATATGTTTTTTTTGATAAAGCCATTTTATGTTTTTGCATGGTTCAGAATACACAAGCCGTCACTATAGCTACACAACAATCATGGCGTCATAACTAGACATACTCTATAAAGACAATGTAGTATTAGTAGCCCATCTCAATAGTCTGTGATTTATTTAACGAGTTATTTAATTCACGCATAATTTCCTTGTAGATGTGTCAAAAAATATTTCACATAACTAGTACGAAAGTGTCTTTTGCGCACTCGTCTCGAAATTCCGAGCTCGGCTTCACTGATACACAAAAGTATCACTTTCTGTCCTAGCTACGCAAATAACTTTTTCTTTTTCTGTGGGCTTCCCACCAATATGGCATTAAACATTTTTTTGTTCTACAGAGTGATTCACGAGGATTTACCGTCCCTTACGGAGCTTATTTCCGAAGACATTCTGAGCAAAAAATATCATATAAACATTTGTCCTGAACTCAATATTTTCCGAAATACGCTAATTTGAAGTTGTTTGTGAAATAGCATTATTCTAGAGCATACCTGCACAAACAGTGCTCAAGGATCGGGCGCGCTCCTTCGGA
The DNA here is from genome assembly GCA_025594305.2 of Periplaneta americana. Classification (NCBI taxonomy): domain Eukaryota; kingdom Metazoa; phylum Arthropoda; class Insecta; order Blattodea; family Blattidae; genus Periplaneta; species Periplaneta americana. The sequence continues at coordinate 205,893,472 of JAJSOF020000003.1, read as the reverse complement.
GCACGAGAGCTGTGTTTACCGCTCGCCGAAACGGAGAGGAAGATACGTTAGAATGACATAGACTTGCTATAGGTAGAGGAGAGGGAAACGACCACTCAGTTACTGTGTGTAGGCCTATTCTCAGTAACTGTTTCACGTTGCTTACCTACTGCTACAGTACAGTATGGAGGAATCTAAAAGACGGAACATAACATTTAACATTTAACGATTTACAGCTCGACCTTATTGGTCTTCAATGTGGCCTAAGGGCTAAAGATCGTTTGAATAATACTACTAGCCTGGTTGAGTTTTACAAGACTAAACATTAGCAATAATATCCACGACTACACAGGCTGGCTGTGAAAATGATTGCTACGTTTGGCTCAACATTTATATTTGTGAGCAACTGTTTTCTATAATCAACTTTAATAAAGGCAGACATCGAACATCTGTAACTGATGTTTCATTACGATCAGTAGGCTACTGTTCCTTTCAGCTGCCAACAGCATAAAACCTCGTTTTGATGTACTGATAAATAAAAATATAACAAAATGATATTGTACATTTAAGTAGCTATAGAATTTATATTATTTCTGTAAAATAAATATTTATTTATTAATTAAACCTAATAGTCCAAGATAGATTTGCAAACACTGAACGGGAATTCACTTCATAAACACTCGTAATAGTACTTCCTTTTGTGTACATTTTGTACGAGATCGCCCCTTCTTCCAGTCCACCCTTATACAGAGCGCAGCTAATATCTGCATTCCGCTCATGAGCTGTGAGCCGGCTCGGAGAGCGCAAACCTTGTGCAGGCCTGCTCTAGAGTTTTAAGGGTAAAATAATATTACAGATAAATAATGAAATATTCAGAAGTATCATTTCTTTAATTAGCTAGTATTCTGAAGCTAGAAATGTGTTGTGAATTCCATAGTTGCTTCATACAGAACTTTTTTTTATTTTTAACTACAAAATAACATTTCCTTACGCATCTACCACAACAATTGTTACAAATCACGCCACTCTTGTAAATTCTTTAAGACTGTACATTAGGATGCATAATTAAACTGTAAAGAATCAAGTCCCTAAAGTCGTATGATTTGTAACAATTTTTTTGATAAATGCGTAAGAATAATGTAATTTTTAGATAAAAAATTAAAAAAAAAACAAAATCTGTACAAAGCAATTAACAACACATTTTCAGCTTCAGAACACTAGCGAATTAAAGAAATGATACTTCTGAATAGTTCACTCTCTATTTGTAATATTCTTTTACCCTTAAAAGTAAAGAAAAAAGGTATTTTATTAACAACTTCAAATTAATGTAACTTTGAAAATACTGCGATTAGGACAAATGCTTATATTACATTTTTTGCTCAGAATGTCTTCAGAAGTAAGCTTCGTAAGTGATGGTAAACAATATATACAATATAAGCCAGCGTTTCTCAAACTATGGTCTGCGGACCATCTGTGGTCCTCGAGGTCTGCCCTTGTGGTCCTTTAAAAAAGACAAAAGAAAAAATACAATTCAAACGAATTGCGTATTATATTATAGCTGAAAATTTCAGAGATTGGAAATTACACATGGCAATCGCTTTCACTTTTCACCTACCCGTCTATTGACTTCCCACTCTACTCTCAGCAACAAAAGAGGGATTTAAAGCACTATGAACGTGGTGTTTCTCGCCATTTTTTCCCTGCACTTCTGGTGCTGCACCTGTAACCCAGCCAGGGACCACCCGAATTCATTACAGAGGACCGAAGTACCAAACCTTTTCATGTATTTATGACTTTCAATCTTTGTTTGATACACGCTAGTAGTTGCCTATGTCTCTGTTAAATAGTGACCGTTATGCATACTGAATCCGGATCTTTGAAAAGAAAGGAACGTGAAGATACACTTCATTTACGCAGTGCTAATAGTTCAGAAGCTGCGTGTGAAGATATTAATATCAATGATTATTATTCTAGTGCCATCTAGTCATTCAAATATAGGCCTAGAACAACTGTGTAAGAATCGACAGACTCATCCATCTCATTAATGTGAGTACCAACATTTATTTATTATTTTTTTAGTTAATAAGTTAAATATTATCCAAACTCTAATAGCCTTGAATTAAAAAAAAAATTCTTCCATTAACTAGCTAATACTTACTTAATTACTTACTGGCTTTTAAGGACCCCGGAGGTTCATTGCCGCCCTCACATAAGCCCTTCATTGGTCCCTATCCTGAGCAAGATTAATCCAGTCTCTGTCATTATATCCCACCTCCCTCAAATCCATTTTAATATTATTATCTTCCCATCTACGTCTCGGCCTCCCCAAAGGTCTTTTTCCTCCTGCCTCCCAACTAACACCTAGCTAATACTAATTGAATTAAATTAATTTTAATTAATTAATTATAATTTAAAATGTAGATATGCTGGTATTAAAATGTGCTACAAAAATTATGAATTTACTTTCGAAGGGAACAAGAGTAAGGTGGTCCGCGGAACTGTTTTGACTTAAAAAAGTGGTCTCCACTTTAAAAAAGTTTGAGAAACGCTGATATAAGCTATTCGCTCTGAAAATCTGCAGAGTTATTTATTTTCCACCCTATATTTGTTTCATTCTAGATCATACCGTGCACCAAAACTTAATCGATTTCAAAATTCTATCACCCCCGGTCAGATCCAAACCCACGAACATGACCGTCACTGTTTCGAACTCGTGTGCTGCAGCGCAGTTCACTGCCTCCTCTCCTTGGGCGGAGGCCGGATTTGCGTTGCTGCTATGATTAATTAAGCCCGTCGCCATATCTGTCCGTGCAGTGACGAATGTCATTCCCAGATAATTCTAATCCCCGGCCCCGCGTTTTTACAGCAACACATTTTTGCAGCAGCGCCGTTTTTTGCTGCAGCCGACGTCGCTTAATGCGATAAGTTCCTTCATTGTAGCTGCCTTATTAATTCAAAGCGTGGACTTGTAATTCGCGTCATTTCTTTTCTTCTTCGCTCTGTTTTATTCCCATTCTTCACCGTCATACAGTCATACCAACTGACTTTGAGCTTCACATCCACAGGGGATCTAGTCATAGCAGATGACGTGCTATCATTTTTCTTTGTTGCTGTTGATAGTCTGTTTCCTGACACGTGTTTAAGCTAGCAAATCGTTTATTGAAATAGATTTTATTAACAATCTCATGACTAGAATATTGTACTAAATGGAAATATAAAAATAGGAAATTTATCCTTTGAAGAGGTGGAAAAATTCAAATACCTGAAGTAACAGTAACAAAATAATATGAATGTCACTCTAGGGGATATTAAACACAGAATAAATATGGAAGTGCAAGATGAGCCAGACATCTATATATATAATTTGAACTGGTAATGGAAATTACGGGAAAACGGCTGAACGGATTTTAATAAATGGCCCCTCATTTTGAAGCTTGGAACTCAAAGTTTTTCAGAAAAATAGTAGTTTTCAGTGAAATGTCAATTTTTCAACATAATTTTCCTATTTTCCAAAATCCATCTGTCGTCAGTTTTGAGAACTAGCTAATTGCATTTCAGAATAAAACAAAACACACACTACAGTAAACAATATTACACGAAGGCCATGATCTGCAGGAATGCTGACATATTTAGAGCTCAAATTAAATTGGTTATTAAAAACTCAACTTACTAAAAATAATTTACAGGTTCGATTCTGTGGTGTGTAATTTTCTGGGTACAGCTGTGTATTGGATATTAAAAACTACAAAACTTGAGGTGGTTTGATGACATTATTACCATTAGAAATGAAATATTATTGTAGTTAATGCCATGATGTGACTATTTTTCATTAATTATACATATTAATGCTATATTGATGATATGAAAGTGAAACGTTTTGGGTTATATTAGTAGATATAGAGAATAACTTAAATCAGATTTTGATTTCTATATTCTACTGAGTGGCGGATATAGTATATATATAGTATATGTTACTGAAAGCTATGAAACTTACGTAAGGTTATAATATTATTAAAAATCAAATATTTTTATAAGTATTAATCAAGTGGGATTGGGTCTTTTTCATATATTTAAAGGCGGTGTGGTGAAGATATTTATATGCGTGATTCTCTTCAGTATTCGCTCGAGAGAGAGTATCTTTCATTATTATGGAAGCAAATAACTTTCAGAATGTCTGGTATTCTTCATTGAAAATAAATCTGAAAAATGTTTATTTGCAGCATTTGCTGCACGAGCCACTAGTTGTAGATATAATAAAAAAAGTTATAGTGGTATAGTCATATTAGAAGAATCCTAGAACAACGATTACCAAATATAAATATGGAATGGATCCGACCAGAAAGAAGGGAAAAACGACGACCAAAGAGGACTTGGATGGAGGGCGTACTAGCAACTATGGATGCTGAAGGATTAGAGCCAGGCCAATGGATGAACAGAGAGGAATGGCGTTTGGTTTGCGGAAGACGTCGACAGCTGTTCTGACACCGGAATGATTGATTGATTGTATAATATGGGAAATGCCTGTTATTATTCGGTTGAGGGTCTTTTGTCATCCAGTGTGCTTATAAAAAACTGAAAATTAGAATTTTTAAAACAGTTACATTACCGGTTGTTCTATATGGTTGTGAAACTTGGACTCTCACTTCGAGAGAGGAACAGAGGTTAAGGGTTTTCGAGAATAAGGTAGCCTATTTAAGATAATATTTGGGGCTAAGACGGATGAAGTTACAGGAGAAAGTTACATAACCCAGAACTGCACGCATTGTATTCTTCATCTAAGATAATTAGGAACATTAAATCCAGACGTTTGAGATGGGAAGAGCATGTAGCACGTACGGGTGAATAGGGAAATGCATATAGTTAGTTGGAAGACCTGAGGGAAAAAGACCTTTGGGAAGGCCGAGACGTAGATGGGAGGATAATATTAAAATGGAGTGGGATATGATGGTAGAGACTGGATTAATCTTGCTCAGAATTGAGATTGATGGCGGGCTTATAAGAGGACGGCGATGAACCTCCTGGATCTCTGAAAACCATTTGTAAGTTGTAATAATAATAATAATAATAATAATAATAATAATAATAATAATAATAATAATAATAATAATAATAATCGTCATCTTTTTTTTTTAATTTTAGTAGGTTATTTTACGACTCTTTATCAACATCTTAGGTTATTTAGCGTCTGAATTAGATGAAGGTGATAATGCCGGTGAAATGAGTCCGGGGTCCAGCACCGAAAGTTACCCAGCATTTGCTCATATTGGGTTGAGGGAAAACCCCGGAAAAAAACCTCAACCAGGTAACTTGCCCCGACCGGGAATCGAACCCGGGCCACCTGGTTTCGCGGCCAGACGCGCTAACCGTTACTCCACAGGTGTGGACTCGTCATCTTCATTAGCCTCATGTGATACGCATGTATCGGGTTTCCAAAGGCTACATCTTTCCCTCTGGTGGCAGGACATTCGAAACTACTTGAAATATAGAATATGGTGGCAATGGGAAGGAGAATGGTCTGCACAAGAGGGAAACAAATTACGAAATATAAAGAATACTGTTCGAGTTTGGGATTCGTCTACAAGAGCGTCGCGACACGAGGAGGTTTTACTCACCCGGTTGAGGATTGGCCATTGTCATCTGACGCATGGCCATCTCCTACGTGGCGAACCTCAGCCGGAGTGTGATATGTGCCATGTTCCACTTACGGTGGAACACTTTTTATTGCGTTGCAGAAAATATGATCATGCACGGAGGCAATATGGAATTCGGCCGACATGATTTTAATTGTACAAATGCAGTTCTGAGATTTTCATCAAATACGGGTTTGGATAAGGTGATTTATTTTTTTATTGATCCGTTTTACTTATCCTCCGGACCCTTTACATCCGGAGGTTACATTTGTTGTTTTATATTTGATTTTACATTGTTGACATTTCGGACTTTATATATCCGAATATTTTATAAAATTTTATGGTTTTAAAATATGATTCACAAGTTATCTCTGGTGACCTTAGTTTTATTTGTTCGTCTTGAATACCACTTTTATGATTCTGTAGAAATCACCTTATGTCTACTGCATTTGTGTGCCCCGTTTTATCGTGACAACGCTTTCTAGTTCTTTTAGCACTCCGATTATTATATTATTTATGTATTTGTTATATTAAGAATTTTAGATAAGGGCGCAAATAGCCATAGTAGCTGACGCGCCCTTCTTAAACCCTACTACTACTACTACTGCTACTACTACTACTACCACCACCACCACCACCACCACCACCACCACCACCACCACCACTCTTTCCCTCTGATAGATGGCTACAGGCAAAATTTGTAGCCATTTTTCGCCCAAGGTGAGTATCGAAGTAAGCCATCATCATAAACTTCAAGGTTTGGGCCTAATGACCCGTTCCGTCTCCAGGACTTCTCTGATCTCTCCATCGTTTTCTCGGTCTTCTACGTGTTCTTCGTCCCACTGGTTTGTATGTCCACATTCTTATTGGTAGTCGTCCGCCGTCCACTCCTTCAACGTGTCTTAGCCAATTCAATCTATAATTCTTGATTTTGTCCGTTATGTATTCAACGTCTAATTGTATCGAAGTAGGTAAAATACTAAATGCTACCCATTTATTTGTTTAATTTTAACGTACTTCCTCTAAAAGACGCCTGAGAGATAAAGTACACTAGACAATTTTAATGTAGGCCTACAGTTTCAGAAAAAAAATGACTCTACTCTTGAAACTTCTTACATACTTCATACTTCGGCATCAACTCCTTTGATTTGATTATCTGGTTGGGTTCTTCCGAGGTTTTCCCCAATAAAAAGGCAAATGCCGGGTAATCTTTTGGCGAATCCTCGGATCTCACCTCATCTCACTACATCTCGCCAAAATATTGTAAAATATGGCACAAATTGTAAAAATTGTAGAAAATTACTAAATTGTAAAACTGTAAAAATTTATGACCTTAGCATAGCCAGTATTAAGCTATGGTAGTGAAGCGTGGACTGTGAAGAATAAAGATGTCAGTAGAATAACAGCAAGTGAGATGAGGTTCATGAGAGCAACAGCTGGATATACTCGCTGGGATCATAAAAAAATGAGGACATAGGCCTAATGCAAGAACTTCAAATAGACCCCATTATACAGTTCATCAGCAAATATCAACTTCAGTGGAAGGGTCATCTCGAACGAATAAATCGATGCAGAGTTCCAAAAGCACTTTTCATTACCATCCAAATGGCAAAAGATCTCTAGGCCGTCCAAAGAAGAGATGGACTGAAAATTCTAGTTTGAGACCGTAACAGGCCACTTGGCCTAATACTTGTTAGGAAGATGATGATGATGATGCTGATGCTGATGATGATGATGATATAAAAATTTATAAAAATTGTAATTGTAATATTGTAAAATTTTTACTTGTTCCACATCTTAAAGCTTCATTGCTCATGTAAGATCTATGTAATAAAATGTATGTATGAATGAATGAATGAATGAATGAATGAAAACCTTTAACAATGGTTCAACCCAGTCTGCTGTCGAAAAATCTGAAAGTTAGAATTTATAAAACAGTTATATTACCGGTTGTTCTTTATGGTTGTGAAACTTGGACTCTCACTTTGAGAGAGGAACAGAGATTAAGGGTGTTTGAGAATAAGATGCTTAGGAAAATATTTGGGGCTAAGAGGGATGAAGTTACAGGAGAAAGTTACACAACACAGAACTGCACGCATTGTATTCCTCACCTGACATAATTAGGAACACTAAATCCAGACGTTTGAGATGGGCAGGGCATGTAGCACGTATGGGCGAATCCAGAAATGCATGTAGAGTGTTAGTTGGGAGGCCGGAGGGAAAAAGACCTTTAGTGAGGCCGAGACGTAGGTGGGAAGATAATATTAAAATGGATTTGAGGGAGGTGGGATATGATGATAGAGACTGGATTAATCTTGCTCAGGATAGGGACCGATGGCGGGCTTATGTGAGGGTGGCAATGAACCTCCGGGTTCCTTAAAAGCCAGTAAGGAAGTAAGTATTATTTTAATAGAATTAAAGGAAGTATTTCATAACGAATGCAAAAACCAAGAAATTACGAAATTAATCTTGAATAAGATCAAAAGAGTTATTATTAAACAAACACGATACAGCACGACAATCCCGATTATGACAATTCATAGCAAGCATTTCGATAGCTCTGTGCTGGCGTGCTGGCTGGGTCTGTACATTTAATAAACTAATATATTGAAAGTTAAGTTTTTCACAGAAATAGTAAAAACAACCAATAGATAGAATAAATAACAAAGATTAAATGAAATCAAAGATACATTACTACTACTGCTTTTACTACCACAAGAGGAACTGATTATATTAAAACTATTATTCTTTATTATTTTAACACTTATGTACTTATAAAATGCTTGTCTTGCTAGTTAAGCCATTGTGTAACTATGCAAGGTTTCAACTTCGTTCAGGAAGGCGCTAATGCATTAATTTGCAGCGACGTCGTCAGATTGCGCTGCTGTTATCCCACTTGACTGGCCTTCACGCTCTATTGACATAGAAAGTCGCTTCAATTCCACTTCTCCTTGTCCTGATGACCCCAAGCTCCACTAGTAATCTTCTGTTTCAAAATAAAGATAATCTGCTGTTTCTACAAGTTTTATCTTCGTCTATGCGGATGACGTGAATATGTTAGGAGAAAATCCACAAACGATTAGGGAAAACACGGGAATTTTACTGGAAGCAAGTAAAGAGATAGGTTTGCAAGTAAATGCCGAAAAGACAAAGTACATGATTATGTCTCGTGACGAGAATATTGTACGAAATGGAAATATAAAAATTGGAAATTTATCTTTTGAAGAGGTGGAGAAGTTCAAATATCTTGGAGCAACAGTAACAAATATAAATGATACTCGGGAGGACATTAAACACAGAATAAATATGGGAAATGCGTGTTATTATTCGGTTGAGAATATTTTATCATCCAATCTGCTGTCAAAAAATCTGAAAGTTAGAATTTATAAAACAGTTATATTACCGGTTGTTCTTTATGGTTGAGAAACTTGGACTCTCACTTTGAGAGAGAAGCATAGGTTAAGGGTATTTGAGAATTAGGTGCTTAGGAAAATCTTTGGGGCTAAGAAGGATGAAGTTAAAGGAGAATGGAGAAAGTTACACAACACAGAACTGCACGCATTATATTCTTCACCTGACATAATTAGGAACATTAAATCCAGACGTTTGAGATGGGCAGGGCATGTAGCACGTATGGGCGAATTCAGAAATACATATAGAGTATTAGTTGGGAGGCCGGAGGAAAAAGACCTTTAATAATAATAATAATAATGATTTATTTTAGCTGGCAGAGTTAAGGCCGTAAGGCCTTCTCTTCCACTCAACCAGCAAAAAGTGTATATACATATGCATGAACTTATAAAGAATCCAACAATTTGATTTAGATGAGAGTTACATGTATACAAAAGTTATTTACAAATTAAACAACAAAATACTATGAACTATTAATTAAACACTGAAATAAACTGTGTAGCAGAATTAAACTAGGGAGGCCGATACGTAGATGGGAGGATAATATTAAAATGGATTTGAGGGAGGTGGGATTTGATGATAGAGAATTGATTAATCTTGCTCAGGATAGGGACCAATGGCGGGCTTATGTGAGGGCGGCAATGAACCTCCGGGTTCCTTAAAAGCAAGTAAGTAAGTATCTCCTCAATATGCATTGTAATGGCGGTGTCCATAACAGTCACTCTTCAGTATTGTTGTGTCGAAACTGTAATGCTTAAAACTTGGTTAAATCGGGTTTTAATAAGAGATGTCCTAGCAAAATATTAACCAGGGAAATATGTTTGTTTTTTGATTCGCGTAAGATTGGTTGAAATTCATTTGATTAATTTGTTCGTTCGCTCTTTCGTATGGTTCGGTTGCGTGATTTGGATTGGATATCATTTCTTAGGATTCATTCTTTCTGGTTTGAACAGTTAAATCAGTTGTTTGCTCGTTCGTTTCGATTGGTTGCTTGGATTGGATTCGTTAGGCTTTGTTCACCTTGGTTTGTTTGTTTTTCGTTTGGATTGGTTGCTTGGTTTGGATTCCTTAGGCTTTGTTCACTTTGGTTTTACTAGTTGATTGGTTGATTTGTTCGTTCGTTTGGATTGATTTCGATTGGATTAGATTCATTGCGGTTTGTTCTTTTCGGTTTGTTTAATTGATTGGTTGGTTTGTTCGTTCGTTTGGATGGCTGTTTGTTTGGATGAGATTCGTTAGAGTTTATTTTCTTTGGTTTAATTAATTGATTGATGTGTTTATTCGTTCGTTTGAATTGATTGTATGGTTTGTATTGGATTTGATTCTTTGCGTTTCGTTATCTTTAGTTTCATTAGGTTAGTTTTTTTTTTAAGTTCGTTTAGATTGGTTGATTGCTTTTGCATTATAGGCATATACAGTATAATATACCCGTAACTAAACTTCAGAACCAGTTCTTGACGAAGAACTGAAATTGGTCACAGTAGAAAAGGTTATTTGGGTCCACAGGAATAGAATATATGACATAAAATGCCTTAATTATAAAGTGTATGTCAAAACTTATATAAATTATTTATCGTTCCATTGATCGTGCGAAAGAGAAACTTAATGTGGAGATTTTGGAGAGCATGCGGAAGAGAAAAATGGACAAAAACTAATGGGCGAGGTGAAAATGTTTGTGTCACGTGGTTTTAACCGCTGCGTAATGCGTAATCGGAACAGGTTTTATTATGAAAGTCATAGTCTGTACCTACCTCACACCGAATCTGGTGCTCTAGAATCAATAGTTCTCCGCTGACACAGTTGAATTATAACACCTCGCATATGGATCCATTAATTTTGATTAAATGCTATATGGATATCACAGTCTAGTATATACAGTCGCGAAGCTCAATACGTAGTAAATATGCAAACATTAGATAGTTGCTCACCACTAGGATCGCTAATATCGCCTCATTACAGGCAATGCAAAATAGAACCGTCACAGTCTATTGTTTCTAGCACCCTCAAACCTCAAGCTTCGTGACTGTATATAGTAGACTGTATGGATATACTCTTAATTTTGTTGTTTTTTATACGCGACACTTTAAATGACGTATACAGTAGTACGGTAGGCCTACGTATACAACGACGCTGCTCTATAACGTTGTGTCGTAGGTTCAAAGTCCGTTAGAGGCGTGGATGTTTATTCGTTAATGTAGTGTTCTATGTTTACTTAATTAGGGACGACGCCCATTCTTGTGTCGAGGCTCAGTAATCCATTCGCCGTGGATCTGAAGGCTCGGTTCAAGTTTCACGCCGCTCGTGAAGCTTGAGAGTTTTCAACAGCAGTTCGTTGTACTATTTGAGAATTAAGTAGTGAAGAAGTGCTCCGTAAGCTGCCGTCGAATGTCTAATAGCTACATCGAAACCCTCAGACTTGAAGTGGAAAGTGTAGTTTGTGACAGCTACAGCGCTTAAAAATGAGATCGAATAGAGTGCTCGTCAAGGATGTAAGCACTGTACAATTGGTAGGCTAACAGTTTTTGCCAGCACGTCACTGAGACCCATAGGAGGCAGAGAGGAAAAGATTCACGACTTTCTTAGCCACATCATTAGGACAGGTAGTTTCTCCACCTAATACAGCTTATAAAGAATTCTTACTTACGGTACTTACTTACAAATGACTTTTAAAGAACCAGGAGGTTCATTGCCGCCCTCACACAAGCTTGCCACCGGTCCCTATCCTGAGCAAGATTAATCCAGTCTCTACCATCATATCCCACCTCCCTCAAATCCATTTCAATATTATCCTCCCATCTACGTCTCGGCCGCCCCATAGGTATTTTCCCTCAGGTCTCCCAACTAACACTATATACATTTCAGGATTCACCCTTACGTGCTACATGCCCTGTCCATCTCAAACGTCTGGATTTATGTTCCTAATTATATCATTTGAAGAATACAATGCGTGCAGTTTTGTGTTGTGTAACTTTCTTTTTCTCCTGTAACTTCATACCTCTTAACCCCAAATATATTCCTAAGTACCTTAGTTTCCTTTCAGACGACGCCACTTTTAGTGACGCTGCGAACGCTCGTCAGTAGCGCTGCTAACGGACGACAGATTCTTTGTACGACCGATAAAGATAAAAATTTTGGCCCATGATGACACCCCATCTGGTTCAGACTGGGGACACGAGAAGTCCCTGTTCATCGTCAGCTGTCTCTGAAGTTCAAATGAAAGCACACATGGACATGAAGTTACGTAAATGTATGTCCGCACAGCTTCAGAACAATGTAGCCTACAGGCAGTTATTTTTATCTCTGCCTCTGTGCAACGTCACATTTGCGGTGGGGAGGAAAGGAAACCGCAAAAATGTTGTAATGCTTTTTAATCAGTTGACGCTCACGACTAAGATAAGCCACATAAAATTTAATGGTCACTCACAGGAAGACAAAAAATATAAGATCTGTAGAACATTGAGTCAACGCTAAGCGGACATATAGGGACCGAGTTATGTGTTTCTGTTTTGCTGAACTTTAAGACAATGGTAACTCATTTAAAGTTTGTGTGACTCTAGCCTGTATATATTTTCTTTTGGTTTTACTTTGTTTATAGTTTGATTTTTTCTATAATAATTTTATTTGTATTTCTGGTGATGTGGAAGAGGTGGCCTGATGGCCTTAACAAAACTAGAATAAATAAATAAACAAAAAAATACATATATATAAATTAAAAACAGTTGAACTTAAGGCACATGATGAAATGTTTTCTTTTCGTTACCTGATCTACAGCTTTTAAATTGAGTTAATTCTGACAGGCATTTGGCTAAGAAGTTCATTAATTCATGTAAGTGACGCTATGTAAAGATTCATCTTCCTGGACTAGGAATTATTAATAAAGACAATTCGTTTTGATTGTCTAAAGTTGAATTTCCGAGATGTCTAACAAGTTTAATTAAAAATAGAACCAAAACGTAAAACGCGGGCAAAATCGGGTTCTTTCAGCTAGTACTTAATAAAACTTGACTTCATCACGTAGCTATCATCAATTATATGTATAACGGTACACATAAGCACAATAACTTTATTTCTGAAATAAGCCGAAATAATAAAAACATCACAAACAATATTCACTAAAATATATAAACTTCTTTTGTTTGTCGTGGCCTTCGCTTCTTCATGTCACTCTACACCCCTTGTTCACTAATGAATCCCTAACTTTTTGGCCCAGTGATACGCTTCACGATGCTCCTTATCTGCTGGTTTTGAGGTACTGCATGGTCTGCTTAGAGAATATGAATTTCTTTTAATTTCTTGTTACACGAAAATATAAAAACAAAACGATATCATGCTAAAGAGAGTGTATGTTCAGGTTTTCATTACAGCACACGTGTTTAGCATTTATAATATAGAGAGAGTGGTTCTGTACAGGGTATCTCTTAATCTGTTGGTCGAATATTGTTCATATTCAATATCTACAAGATAATTCAACAGCTAATGATGCTCTTGGAATATAATCCGCGCATAATTCCCAGGAGAAACTAACATATCCCTCATTACATAAATAATACATCCGTGTAATCAAAGGTAATGTCACAGGAGTTCTCATCATGTCGACAATTCGCGAGAGCGTAGTGAATTATCCAGAGAGATGAGACGTCGTGTGGTATTTGAATAAGATTATTTCGTGCATATATGAAACACACAGAAACAGATTATATTATAAATTAAGATATTTAATAGTCTCCTTACATTTGCTATCACGGCTATCACGCAATATCATGGCCCACTGTATTGCTAAGGAAACAAAGAAAATATTAAACATCTGAACATCAGGTATGACAAGATATTAAACAAATGCGCATCAAGTGTGACGAGACTGTTTCGACAAGATTGCAATTGATAGTTGGATTTGACTGGTTAAGTCTCAATGGATTCTTACACTCCATTGGTGCATTAGGGAAAAAATGATAGGCATATCACAAGAATGTTTCGTTTTATCGATTAATTCAGGAGTATGAGGATGTGAAAATGTCGCTTGGTGCTTGTATTGTATTGTATTGTATTTATTAACATTCTCTGGTATTCGTACATTGCTTACAGCTAGAATATGGAACAAGTCAAAAAACTTAATACTATTATAAAGTCTTAATTTATAGTCACAGTCTAGATGAAATATATACAGACGAGATTTACAATGTAGTCCACTAGTACAACACAAAGTTTTAGTATCAATTTCATGAAGTGTTATTGAATGTCATGAATTCACCTACAGAATAGAAGGCGTGAGAAATTAGGCACTTCTTTAATTTGGCCCTAAATAATTTTATGTTTTGAGTTTCATTTTTTATATCGATAGGGAGGCTATTAAAAATTTTTACTGCCATATAATGCACTCCTTTTTGATAGCACGATAGACTTGCCGATGGAGTATGAAAGTCATTTTTTGACGTGTATTTATGTTGACTTAGTTACAAAGTTTTCACGTTTACATACGAGGAAGATTATTAATGAAAAGATATACTGACAAGCCATGAGCATTATTTGTAGTTTTTTGAAAATAGTCCTACACGATTACCTAGATTTGGCACCTACTATTATTCTAATTACTCTTTTTTGTAATAGAAATATACTGTTACTATCTGTGGAATTTCCCCAGAATATTATTCCAAAACTCATTACCGAGTGGAAGTATGCAAAGTATATTGTTTTTAAGGTATTGATATTTACTATCTTTTGCATAGATCTAATAGCAAAACAAGCTGAATTTACTGTAGTTTGGGGGTAATTTCTTTAATATGATTTTTCCAATTTAACACATTATCGATTTTTAACCCAAGCTTACACGACTATTTCAAGCACAGAATAATAACAACAAAGTAATTCATGTAATAAAGACAATAATTCATATCTACTATTACTAGATAAGATATTTTATTTACTTACATGGTATAATAGTCCATTTCATTTCTATCACTGCCTACACATTCGTAAAGAAAAAACTATTCATTTACAAATACACCAGAGCCATCTACACCTCTAACTAGACATTAATTACAGAAACATTGAACTAATAGAATTATTCGTTGTTATAAACACATTGGGGTTTTATTAGATTGAAAGTTAAATATATATAGGCTTAGCCTACAATATTATGGAAGTGACATTCCGTAAAAACAGATTTATTGGGTGCACTTCACGCTGAGGAAATCAATATTGACTGATTGGTTATTTTTGGGTTTTGATGAATAAGTTATGGTGATCCTCATTGATTTCTTGAGACAAACTGCATCTTTCACTGCCTACTAAATACTCTCGTAGCCTACTAAGCAGGAAACAATTGCGAATCTTCAGCGACAAAACGAAAGTGACAATACAAAATGAATATTAAGCGTATTACCAAATACCTTACCATAATAATACCGGACAGCTAGCAGTTTTGCGTGCGAAAGACGCTGGTGCTGCTACCTACCTGCCGGTGTGGAGATACTCGCGAAACAAGCTGTAATCAACTGCAATGTATATTGTTGCTGGGCTAGTTAATAGTTTTATTAATTAGTGCTTGTTAAAATGTCAGGGTGTATGTGTGCTGTTTATTATTGTGACAATTGCAGCATTACAAATTGCTCCAAATCGTACTTTCGATTTCCGACAGTTCATAAAACGTGAGTCAACAACATTCTTTAGTAGCCCCAATTCCTTCGTCTTTGTGTTGATAGAAAAATACAAATTGGCTTTTTTATCTAGACCTAATAAATGAATAGAAGTTAAAATGTATCGGAAATTTTAAGGTTTTATCAAATTAAGTTTTATTGTTGTCCACATGCCTTTACTAATTATTACAAGCATCAGATTACTATCAATTTTATCTTTGCAGTTGTCAGCAATGCGTATATAAGGCATTATTGTAAATTCATTCCTAATATCAGATTGATTTTGTCTCGGTAAAAAATATGTAACAATTAATTACGGAAAGTAATATGAATTATGAAGTATGCAATATTTCTCATGATATGCAGCTTTGATATAAGATAATTTTACATTAAATATGATTCAACATTTCTTAAGTGTTTCATATATAATTCCACATTAGTTACTCACGTTTTAAACAATAGTCCGAATCTCGCTATGTTAATATTTGTATATGTGGACATAATTCCATCCCTCTCCGTTAGATGTCAGGTCCGAGATATTTCGCACTCACGCCAATGCTGCTAGTATACAGCTGTCCGGTATCATTATAGTAAGGTATTTGCTATTACAGTCATATATAGCTCTGATTGGTTGGATCACTCCATTGGAGGATGGGCACATAAGCGAAGTAGTCTGAATTAATTAAAAAAAATTACATTGTTAATCTTATGGATCTTATTTTATAGCTATCATTATAAACAAATGCATATCAGAGCACGGGATTCGTGCAGATTTGAATATGTCGAGATTTGGGATGTATATAAAAGACAGACAAAATATTCGGACTAATGTTGTTTCACAGAGTTCCAAATACATGTCCTTACTGATAAACTGTAGCAATAGTGACTTATTTCTGTAGCAATGGCTTATTTACTCTTGTGATTTTTCAAGCGAAATAACGAAATGATGATCTTCCAGAAATATCTGTCTTTGTTTAGAAGGTTTCGCTTTCTTATATTAAAAAAATAAGAAGAAAATATTAGCACTTCAATAATTTTAATGTCACGCAATGTCTTTATTAGCGCATAGCTATAATTGCGAAGCCTTATGGAAAGAAATAATGCGAAAGAAAATGTCGGCGGTAATGAATTTCACCTCCCACAGCAAAAATTAAGAATAATGAAGGAATCGGTAAGAATGGGGCAGCAGCTCTTCTATTAATTTAAAGACTCAACAGATAATTATACTTAATTATGTGCCAATTACGCATTTTCAACCCTCGACATTCAAAGGTTTTAATTATATACAAGAAATTGAAAGAAATTGCAGAAGAAATCACGCATTTGCCTGTAACCACGTGTTGAATAGAGACTTCCTCAGAATGAAAGATTCTTGGAAACGTGAAGCTTCCAACGCTGACACGAAAACAATACCAACTCGTTGGGCTATAGAATGTAAAGATGGGCAGTTTTGTTTTTAACATTTGAATTTTTTATTTAATTTTTATGCGAAATATGAACGGAAAGAAATATAAGAATCACATATAAAATGCATTTACGAACATACATTTCTTAAGATATATGGGGCGTTCGAAAATTAATGATAAGATTTTAATTCAGATCAAAAACTTATTGATTCATAATTGACACACTTACAATTCTTAACAATTACCTCCCCCAGTATTACGTATCCGTCGCCACCCCTCGTCACTTTGCTGTAAGCTTCTTATTGGCTGCTATACAGAGTGTCCCTTTCAGTGGTTCTTTCATCTTATAAATAAGGTCGTAATTGCTGCCTCGTAACTCATGCCTTTTATTTTATGACGATTTAAAACTATTCAAAACTACAGGGACATCATTTTATTTTACTTCAATTCTTATTGTACCTGAGTTATTGAATGTACTTCACTCCCACCCCTTCTACTAATGAAGTTCAACCGTCCTCCACACAATCCAAGACCGCATATACAGTCATAGTAGCCTTACGGTCATAGTAAACAGTACGGTCCAAAAATATGTTCGCGTTTTCCAGTGACGAAAGAGCTTTCAATATTGAATCATTTTCGCACAGGTACTATCGTCCGTTTGCCTACGTCGTATCCCGGTTTCCCCCACCAGCTTTTATTAGCCAGCTAGTGACCGGGCTGTCTTAGCTCTTTTCTGAGAACATTAACTTCTGTTAGGAATTGGACGTCTACGTAATATTATACAACTGTTTAAAATAACTTAAATAAAAGGGTATCGTTAAATAATTAACTGTCACGTGATTTCCTCCTTTCTACGACCCTACGACTTAACCACTTGGACGGACAGTAGATAGTATGTCTGAGTAATTTTATCTTTTCGGATCGGGCAGAAGTGAAGATTGAATTTACAGTACCTAAGGTACTCTTTTATAGAGTAGGCACAGAATTATTTCAACATGAGTTACTGATACGAAATACGAACCTGGTAATTGGAATTAGGTACAATAGTCTATAGTGCGATAATATGCACATTAGAACTGAAGCCTGTATCGAAATGAACAGCCACCATTTTAAAAAAATGTGTTTAAATAATCTATATTATGATTATTTTTCAATTTAACTTCATTCTATATATTGTACGCTAATGTGTTGTAGACAGTATAATATACACTGCATAATGAATACGTCCGCATGGATAGTTCAGTTCGTGAGTAAAAACACTTATTGTTAATACTGTACTGTATTTTGATTAAACAAAAACGTAATGAAAACGATCAAACTCAAAAGCGCAATATTTCCTAGTTTACGTAAATGGATGAACTACTTTTCTTCCCTCCTATACCTAGTAAAGTGATTTGTTTGTATATTACGCCAGTATCATCGAACTCCAGTCGTGGAAGAGGGTAGCAAACGGCGTTGATCCAGAGGTATAGGCAAGTTAATATTAAAAATGTTAGTAAAAATAAAATGATGTCCCTGTAGCTTTGGGTGTATTTTGTTTATGTCTATGTAGGTTTTCAATCTGTCTTTTGTTTTGTTTTCTTTGTATAGTGTTAGAATATCATCTACGTATCTGTGCAGTATATGATGTTGTTTGTCTTTAGAAAGTTCCCATGTTTTCATACTTTTTTTACTTTTACCTTGTAAAATTAGGGGAAAAAATTAAACCTATTCGTGCTCATATTTATAAAATTTTCTGTGTGCAAGGACAGATATTTTTTGTATTCGGAAATTATTTTTTAAAATATACTTTAAAGAACATGCAGTAAAAATTTCAGTTTCCTAGCATAAAATTTGTGGAATTCTTAGCAATGTGAATGCAGAGAAGTGGACAAAAATAAAGAAAAATACTGAAAAATGAGTTTTTACAATTTGCATGCATTTCAAACTCAAGGAACGCATACTTTTCAAATATGGCGTAATTAATGGCACAACCGCCGAAGGGTTTTAAAACTTCGTCAAAGAGTAAAGTAGGCGACATAGCTTCATTTTCTAAAGCAAAAAGGTGATATTTGATAAAAGGATTACTAAATTTTCACCCATCCCCTAACTTAAAGACTGTGGGTTTCTATCATCTGCAATCAGCGTCATGTTTATCAAATATATCGTATTACATTGTATTTATTTACATTCCGTGGTATTCGTACATTGCTTCACAGCTACAATATGGAACATGTCAAAAAAATTTAATAGAACCTGCTAAAAGTCTTAATTATAGTCACAGTCTATTTGAAATATTGTAATGTTTTGTTAGTAGCAACAATGTAATTTATTCGTCACAACAATAATTCCTTTCTACAATTCGCCTGAAACGCTCTCGTCAACAATTGGATTTTCACTCAACACAATATTCGTTATAAAATTCCACCGACGACAATGACAATTTACTTGGACTAGTACAACAACAATGAACTGTTAATATTCAAAGCACTATTTACAAATCAGAACTATCAGTTCTCAGTTCACAGTTCTTCTATCTCAGTCACTCGAGTTCACATATCTCGAACCACAGACCTTCAGAGACAGTTCACTGTACTCGAACTCGGGTCCCTCCAACTGCGGTCCACTGTCGAACTCAGGCCTCCAACTGCGTCCACTGCACTCGAACTCAGGCCTTCGGCTGCTGACGCAGTTGCGGACGCACACTTAGTCGAACTCCGGTAACAAGACTGGCTTCCTTGCTCTGGCTTTCTCATGACTTAACTGAAAAACTGCTCGAGTTCATAGCAAAATCATAGTTGCGAGAAATTTCTACAGGTTTTTATCTGGATATCTCCACTTCGACGCACTTCTGGAAGGGTCGGGAAGGTCCATTCCCCTTACTCCGCATGCAGCAGTTGCGCGTGCACTCTCCCCCTCGTCGCGTGGGCCTTTCCCTCTCCGCCGCGCGCCGTCCCTCATGCTTCATGAAGCCCGCGCTATCTGCTTTCTTGAGGGACGCTGGTCGTGAGTTCGAATCTCACGTCGCTGTCACAATATATACACAAGAGTTTTACAATATAGTCTACTAGTACAACACAAAGTTTTAGTATCGATACTTAATAGAAGACAGAAATATTCATGAAACATTGTTGAATGTCATAAATTCACCTACAGAATAGAAAGCGTGAGAAATTAGGCACTTCTTTAATTTGGCCCTAAATAATCTTATGTTTTGAGTTTCATTTTTTTTTATCCATAGGGTCCACACTTGTGGAGTAACGGTCAGCGCGTCTGGCCGCGAAACCAGGTGGCCCGGGTTCGAATCCCGGTCGGGGCAAGTTACCTGGTTGAGATTTTTTCCGGGGTTTTCCCTCAACCCATATGAGCAAATGCTGGGTAACTTTCGGTGCTGGACCCCGGACTCATTTCACCGGCATTATCACCTTCATTTCATTCAGACGCTAAATAACCTAGATGTTGGTACAGCGTCGTAAAATAACCCAGTGAAATAAATATATCCATAGGGAGATTATTAAAATTGTTACTGCCATATAACACACTCATTTTTGAGAGCACGATAGACTTCCCGATGGAGTATGAAAGTCATTTTTTTGACGATTACTTATGCTATGAACTGTTGAATTAGTTACAAAGTTTTCACAATTACATAGAGGAAGATTATTAATAAAAAAATATACTGACAAGCCATTGATATTATTTCTATTTTTTTTTTTTCATTCTCCTACACGATTCCCTAGATTTGGAACCTACTATTATTCTAATTACTGTTTTTTGTAGTACAAATATACTGTTATTATCTGTAGAATTTCCCTAGAATATTATTGTATATTGTTTTAAGGTATTGATATTTACTGATATTTATTACCTCTTGCATAGATTTAATAGGAAAACTTGTTGAATTTATTATAGATTTATTAATTTGTCCTACAGAATAATATCTGTAATATTGACAATTAATATTTGAGGATAAAAATTCGCTCCGGCGCCGGGGATCGAACCCGGGTGCATATGTCTGTACAGATTACTGTGCACTTAACTGCGGAATCCCGGCCAAACAAGTCGCTCAACTGAGTGCGCTCCTAGTATAATGGCAGTTGATATTGGACATATACGTCAACATATATGCCTAACATGGAGTCGGGCCACAAAGGGAAAAATTGAAGGACGAAGGTTCGGTCCGGTGCTGTGGATTGAATTCGGCGTAGCTCAGTGGTCAGAGCGCTTGGTACGTAGAACCAAGGACCCGGGTTCGATCTCCGGCGCCGGGGCGAATTTTTCTGCTCAAATATTAATTGTTGAATTTAGTTTGGGGGTAATTTCTTTAATTTGGTTTTTCCAATTTAACACATTATCGATTTGTAAACCAAGAAATTTGGTTGTTCTTGTATTTCTAACTAGCCGTACCCGTGCGCTCCGCTGCACCTGCTAGAAATAAAAATATTTAAATAATTACATAATTAAAATAGGACGTTTGATCCAGGGAACAACTTTTACAATAGCGCAAGATAATCTGCTTCGCTCATTACCCAATTTATTTTTTTTGCATTGCATTTATTGCATATATATTTTATGTGTTTTAACATGATTCAATTGAGCATAGTTAAAATTTTAATTATAAAATAATGGATTGCTAAGCTAACGTACTATTACTGCATACTAAATCAATACACTCTCGTTGTTCGTTAATTCTCTGAGATTAAAATGAGTGTACATAAATATTATTTTAAGAAATACAAAAAACGAATGTACAAAATAGCCTATCAAATTTTCTGTGCATAAGAAGCTATTTTAATCTTACCTGTCCTCGATTTACTCAGACGTTACTGTAATAACATTATAGCATTATGTCCATCTAGAGTAACTACACTTTCCAATGGTGAAATAATAATTAATTATACAAATCGGTTAATTTAGCTTCTGATATTACTTCATACAAACACAGAAACATGCTCTGTAGGCTATGTTTAATAGTTTTTGATTGTTGATGTCCAAGGCCCCTGTTTCGATTGTTGTTGTCCAAGGCCCCTTATAGACGAAGTCATTTGTTTTTAATTCATTGCACCGTCTTAGATGGCGTTATTTTAATTTTAAAACTCATTTATCTCATTAAATATCAGTCCTATCAAAATTTTATAAAGAACAAAACTTATCGGAAATCATTTTTAAAGAAACGTTTGTTATGTAACATTTTTCACAAAAATCAATAATAAGCGAGATATTTCGATTTATTTAATTCAGGCCGCCTTATAACCCCCCTTTAAAATAAAGTATTTTGAATGCCATATAGCCTAAAATCTAAGTTACAACGAACTTAATTTATATTCCAATTTTCATATAAATCGGTTCAGCCATTATCGCGTGAAAAGGTAACAAACATACAGACAGACATACAAACAAAAATTTCAAAAATGCGATTTTCGGTTTCAGGGCTGGTTAATTATATATGTTAGGACCAATTATTTTTGGAAAATCGAAAATTACCAGAAAATTTTCGGCTACAGATTTATTATTAGTATAGATAGGGACCTATTGTTAATTATTGCGCTTGAATTTTGCAAGGTTGAATTTGAGCAGGATTTAAATTGGATTATCAACATTACCATGGTGGACAATGCTATGAGAAAGTATTAGTTAAAATTATCAACTGTTTTAAACATGTATTTGTTATAAAGACAGATCTGTTAAGAAAGGGAAGGGCAAACGATGATTTTAACCAAAACCATCTCTGAACACTACATCGCAGAGACGGGAGAGTCGGGTTCTTGTGCATACCTGATGGGATCAGAGACGGAGCGGAATGTCTTGCGCTGTGTGGAAACTTCCCGTTCCTTTCTTGTCACATTCAATAAATGTTCAGGGAAAGGAAAATCTAATTACGCTGATGCAAAGTGAGAAGTGTGCAACATTACGGACCTTTGTTATCTTCCCAAGAAATGAATTATTTGCATAACTTGTTTTTGTACTCTCCTCATCACAACTCGTCGCGACATCTGTCAGGCCGGAGTTCGCACGTCTGAGGAAAAATAATTCATTCCAGATTTCAACGGAAATGCATTAGCTGACATTCCGCTCTTACCGACTTAGAACTGGCGTCCGGGTGACGGCTCCTGGAATCACAGTGACACTTTAACAGTGACTTGCTACTGTCTGAACCTCATCACAGAACAGTGATCTGCGAACTTCTAGACTATGTCATGTTCAGAAGCAATCTCATTATACAGGGATATCATTTTATTTTTACTTCAATTTTTATTGTACTGAGTTTTTGAATGTAAAAGTTTCCCACCCCTTCTACTAAGAACTCCACACAGAACCAAGACCGCAGATAGAAGCAGTACTGAGTTACTGAATAGTACGTTCCAGAAATATGTTCGCGTTTTCCAGTGACGAAAGAGCTTTCATATTGAATCACATTTTCGCACAGGTATGTCCGTTTGCCTACGTCGCATCCCGATTTCCCCCACCTGCTTCTGCTCGCCCCTCTGTAAAAGCTGGGCTGTCTTAGCTCTTTTCTGAAAATTGATTTCTCTTAGGAATTGGAAGTTTAAAGTAATATTATACAAATATTTAATTTAACTTAAATAAAAGGGCCTCGTAAGTAATTAACTGTCACGTGATTTTCCCTTTCTAAACCACTTGGACGGACAGTAGATAGTATGTCTGAGTAATTTTATATTTTCATCGGGCAAAGTGAAGATTGAATTTACAATATGTAGAGTAGGTAAGAATTATTTCAACATGAGTTACTAGTACGAAGGACGAAACTTTAATTGGAATTAGATGCAATAGTTCAAGTGCGATAATATCACAAAAGAACTGAAGCCTGTATCGAAATGAACGGCCACCATTTTCAAAATTGTGTTTAAATATTCATATTACGATTATTTTCAATTTAACTTTTTCTCATATTGTACGCTAATTTCTGTAGACAGTATAATATACACTGCATAATGAATACGTCCACATGGATAACTCACTTCGTGAGTAAAATACTTATTCTTAATACAGTACTGTACTTTGATTAAAGAGAAACCTAATTCTTATCAAACTCAAAATCGCGATATTTCCTAGTTTGCGTAAATGGATGAACTACTTTTCTTCCATCCTATACCTATAGAGTGATTTGTGTTTTATATCATCGAACTCCAGTCTAGGGGGATAATGTTTCCGGTTCTCTAATATAGAGAGGTTAATATTAAAAATGTTAGTAAAAAAAAATGATGTCCCTGTATATGTATGCTATGTTAATAGTATATTACGATACAAGGTTGGAAAGTGATTTTCACAAAATCGAGGAAAAGTTTGAAAAACGAGCAGAGAGAGTTTTAAAATTGGCGAGATTTTGTTATTCAGTTCAATTCAATTCAATTTATTAAGCCATTAAACATACAGTGATAGGCTTCGTCACAAAAAAAAACATACATTTGAAAATACACATATAATTGAAAACAGTAATTAGAATGGAAACCCTAAACATTTTGAAACTCTAATAGTACATTATGCAACGAGCCTATAATGAAGGTAATTAAGAAGTGAGTATGGATATTTATGAAACGAGCGCAAGCGAGTTTCATAATTTTCATACGAGCTTCTTAATTACCATTATAGGCGAGTTTCATACGACTTTTTATGCTCGACCATATTTCTAACTTGATATTATTATTTTAATTGTATCTGACCTTCAGCAATGTTCCGTATATTGTGAGATGTGCGCAGACGCGAAAGTATTGTTTTTTTTCCGAGGAACAGATATCCACATTGACCTTGCTAGGCCATAAGAACCTACAGAACATTGAAATTAAATTAGACATTGAAAAACGAGATGACAAATTGAATTTATTTGAATATTATTTACAATTAACGCTAATTATTATAGTAACAGAATATAACCTTCTGCGACAGTATTGGATTTCCAGCCTCCGTGACTTTTCGCTAATTGTCTTTCGATTGCATATCCGAGAATAATCGATACTTGCGATTTTATAACGGTAGAAAGCTGACCTGTCATTGGGTGAACAGTTGTAACCTGAGTCGTCATTGGCTGAAAGACCTGACCTTTAATGAGTAGGTGTACTTTAATGACATACATTAAAGGTCTGCTACCAGGTGTATAATTACTACGTTTCGGCATGGTCGAGCATAAAATTAATTAAAACACTTCACTCTTATGTAATAATTGTAACTGAATGTAAATAACTTTATTTATTAAAAAACAATTTCGTATGAATTTATGTTAAGAAACTCATCTGCAGAGTAAAAAGGATTAATTAAAAGCCAATTATAAAATCTAGCTTTGAAACTATTGGTTGGTAACTTATAATATTGACTGGGAAGCTTATTATATAACTTCATCCCCATGACAGAAAAATTTGTACTAGTTTTATGTAATCTACAGTATGGGATATTAATTTGTTCACTATTTCTAATTCCATGATCATGTATATTGGCTATTAATGAGTAATTGTCTATATTTTGTCGAGTGTAAAGGACTAGGTAGTATATACACCGTGTTCCGCTTATAAGTATAACAAAAGAAATAGCTATAACTTCTGAATTAATACAAGTATATAGTTGAAACCAACTGCTACAAAGAATGAAAACTGGGAATTTTTGTTACCTTATGTTCCATAAACCTCAACATGGCTTCCATTGGTGGCACAAATATCCAACCGGTATTCAACCTCGACCCAAGTGTTATTGCATCTGTGGTGTAACATTGTTGACAGCAGCATAAATTCTTTCTTGTAAGTCTGCCAAATCACGTACTGGCGTCCTGTAGACCTTTTGCTAAACCCCCATTTCAGGTGGTGTTAGATCTGGTGATCTGGCAGGCCATGTGATGTACGGTGATCCTCTTCCGATCCATCTTGCAGGGAATTGTTCGTCTAAGAATGTGCGAACCATGTTGGCAAATAAGCCCCATCTTTTGGAAAATTGCTCCATCTGGGAGTTGTGGCACAGCATACAGTTGCAACATATCCAGGTACGTGTTTGCAGTGACTGTCTTTTCAGCAAAGAAATAGGGACCAATGATTCTGTCACGCATGATCCCACACCAAACATTCCATTTAGGGGAATCCGTTGGTGTTCAATTACGACACTTGGATTTTCCGACCCCAGATGCGACAATTGTGTCGAGTTTATTTTCCACTGACGTGGAAGGTTGCCTCATCTGAGAAACAGACTCGAGTTAGAAATGTGTCGTCATCGTCCACTTTATCCAACATTGTTTCTGCAAAGCGTTTTCGTTCCAGTTTATCATTCGGCGTAATCATCTGATGAAGTTGCAGCTTGCTGCTCAAACGCAATCTTTTATGGAGCACTGTATGCACTGTTGTTGGTGGGATGTTCAACTGCACACTAGCCTGTCGAATGGATTTCCGCGGGCTTCTCTGAAATGCCTCGCGAATGCGTTCGACATTTTCGTCAGACACTTTACGCTTGGAATGTTTACCTGCATTAGACAACAAACTTCCTGTTTCTCTGAGCTGCCTATCCCATTTCATTATTGAGACGTACGTCGGTACAGCTTCCCTCGGTCTAAGATTGTACTGACGGCGAAACAAGCGCTGTACACGAATTATGGATCTATGTTCTGCTAATGACAGCACACAAAAGGCTTTCTGCTGTGGCGTCCACATGCTGACTGACTAAAGATACGATACGAATTCTCTTATTTAATGATCTGCGCATGCGTGAGTCTTCTAAAAATAAGTAACAACAATGGATTAAAACTTCCCAATTTCCTCTTTACAATGGTACCAATCTTAACCCATTTGCATGCATTGTTATGAAATTATAACTATTTCTTTTATTATACTTATAAGCGGAACACGGTGTATATAAATTTATGACAGTTAATATCTGTGATTGTTTGAAAAGAGGTCGACAATGTTCAAGATAGTTTGATTGACAAAGAATTCTAATGGCTTTCTTGAAAATCAAGACACACCCAATTTTGCTACCATTTCCCTAGAAAATTAAGGCATACCTAGTTATCGACTGAAAGAACGAAAAGTAGGCACATCTTAAATAATTTTGAGAAACACTAGTCACTAATTTCTTTAATAAATATATAACTCTTGATAATGCATTTCACAAACGTGTATTGTACAACATTTTTTACATTATCATATTTTTAAAATTGCAAATACCATATATTTTGAATTGCACAATTAGAGCAATATTATTCCAAAGCCTTCGCAAAACTATAGGTACTGTAATGGTAACTAAGTAACAATAAGTGCACTGTAATGAGTCTATTTCAGTATAGATTTATGTCATGGATAAATATATAATGGGATGAGAAACTTACTGAGTTTCCCGTAACACATGCTAGAGGCGCTAATGTAGAAATCGATCTTGCTGCCACCTGTTGGGCGGTGGAGAACTTATTACATCTAGCAGCGCACCAAGTAGCGAAAATGAAAACTGATTAATCCATGCATTTAGCTGCGCATCTGGTGACGCAAATGTTAAACTATGCAGAAAGTATCCCCCCCCCACCCTCATTCCTATTCTCAAACTAACCCAATTTAAAATAAAACATTTACATTTTTATTCCTCACAGCATCTTTCACTGAAAATTCTTACCGGAGCCAACAGGAAGATAAAAGAGACGATCTATTTTACACTACCCAATTAAAATATAACCAGACAGAGACAGAAAATAAAGCAAAAGGTTAGATAATTGGGATCGTATTCTTTGGATATTTATTGTACAGCGCAATGAAAAAGTCTGCAAAAACTACTGAGATAGTTCATTTGATTATATTACTATTACTTTACAATACATTCAACAACACTATTTTTACAACGTCCATAAACATCACTGTTTAACATACACTGCTTATACACACACTTATTTTAGTATCACTTTATGTTCACTTATTAGCAAGTTTCTGGCTGCCATCTTGTCTTCTCGAGCAACGTCTCGAACGAACGGATAAATAGAGAACTCTGGGTAATGTACCTAACACGTAGTTCTAATGTTCACTACTTATGAAACCGGTCGCTGATCATCTTATTTGAGGCCCCTGCCGTCAGATGGTGCTGACCGCAGTTTCGCATCCTATTATATATTTATCTCATAACATTCAGTGAACAACCAAGTAATGTTAACTTTTCTGCAAAAATCATTGACTCTGAAAGTTCACCTACATGTCCAGCTTACCAGTCTCCGTTTCTGATGGAGAAGATGGTCACCCATTTACGTACTCATGTTATACTAAGCAATATTCTGGTTAAGGCAAGGGTCCACGTGACCTGGAACTTGTGATGACATGTGTCTTTATTGACACATCAAATAAATAAATAAACATATTTATCCATTTTATTTTATGAAGAATGGTTTCCTTAGCAACAAGTTTCTGTGTGGGAATTCTAATTTTCCAGACTTAACAACAATCCTGTAAATACAACAAAAACACGATCGTGCAAAAACTAAGTTCTAAATGCACCTTATCTGAATCAATTTTATGTAGCCTATAGATATGTATATATTAGAGCTATATATGTATATATAACAATATATATATATAACTATTTATATATATATATATATATATATATTTGTTGAACAATAACTGCCCCTCCCCAATTTACGAGGCTGCCACTACAGACAGATCATAGCAAACAATTGGTTGTAACTATTAATAATACAATTAAACAAACAAATAAATATGAAAATTTTACAAAAATAGGCTTATGTGTAAACAGAGCATAGCTAAAAATATTAGTTATTTTAACCTATTAATAATATGTATATATATATGTATGGGATGAACATAAATGCAAACAAGACGAAGACCATGGTTATCGAGAGAAAAATAAAGAAGGTAAACTTGCGAATTCTAAATGATACTTGGGGTGTACTGTAAGCATTAACATGAGCTGCTACCAAGAAGTCAAAAGGAAAATAGCAATGGAAAAGGAAGCTTTTAATAGGAAAAGGATCATCTTCTGCAGATCTCTGGAAAAAGAACTAAGGAAGAGACTAGTGAAATGTGAAGTGTAGCATTGTATAGGGCACAAACATGGACATTACGACGAAGTGCAGAGAAGTGGCTAGAATCATTTGAAATCTGAATATGTTGAAGATGAAGCATGTGAAATGGACAGACGAAATAAGAAATGAAACTGTGTAGGAAAGAGTGGATGAAGAAAGAATGATGCTGAAACTTATCAGAAAGACAAAAGGAATTGATTGGGTCACTGGCTGAGAAGAAACCGCCTACTTAAGGATTCACTGGAAGGAATGGTGAACGGAGACATTTGTAATATAAAGTATTGATCAATTTAACAGAGTCTAGCCACCGGCGTGGTTTAGTCTATTAAGGCGCTTGCCTGCCGGTCTGAACTTGCGCTCGGGTACGGGTTCGATTCCCGCTTGGGCTGACTACCTGGTTGGGTTTTTTCCGAGGTTTTCCCCAACCGTAAGGTGAATGCCAGGTAATGTATGGCAAATCCTCCGCCCCATCTCGCCAAATACCATCTATCACCAATCTCATCGACGCTAAATAACCTTGTAGTTGATACAGCATCATTAAATAACCAACTAAGGGAAAAAACAGAGACTTGGGATTACACATAGATGGACCATGAAAAGAATCTTCTTGCATTTATGTGATATTACTTACTTACTGGCTTTTAAGGAACCCGAAGGTTCATTGCCGCCCTCACATAAGCCCGCCATTGGTCCCTGTCCTGAGCAAGATCAATCCAGTCTCTATCATCATATCCCACCTCCCTCAAATCCATTTTAATATTATCTTCCCATCTACGTCTCGGCCTCCCCAAAGGTCTTTTTCCCTCCGGTCTCCCAATTAACACTCTATAAGCATTTCTGGATTCGCCCATACGTGGTACATGTCCTGCCCATCTCAAACGTCTGGATTTAATGTTCCTAATTATGTCAGGTGAAGAATACAATGCGTGCAGTTCTGTGTTGTGTAACTTTCTCCATTCTCCTATAACTTCATCCCTTTTAGCCCCAAATATTTTCCTAAGCACCTTATTCTTAAACACCCTTAACCTATATTCCTCTCTCAAAGTGAAAGAACAAGTTTCACAACCATAAAGAACATCCGGTTATAGGGGAGAGTCTCCCAAATTGGACCAATTCCAACATTTTCTAATTTTTTGTCAAAACGGAAACACTTAAAATTTTCACTTTATCATCAAAACATACCTTGACATTTTAAAAATACATATGTAAAACTACAACACGTTATAAGTAACAGTTTAGACAATACCAAACAAAATGTAATGATCTCCACTCAGTCCAATATGCAAGAAAGGTCTTCTAAATTGGACCTGGAGTTTTTAAATTGGACCACTATTATCATTCTTAAGGTTTAGTTTATTAATGAGCTAGGCGTTACATGAATTTAACTTTAACGATTATAGAACAATTTTATGCTTTAACACTTAACACACTTTGCACAAAACTACTGAACACACTTTGCACAAAAGTACTTTTTATATTAATCTTTGTTTTCGTCTTCATTTTAATCTTCTCCATCTTCATTGACGTTTTTGGTTTTATCTTCATCATCGTCTACCGGCTCCGTTTTTATCGTTGTTCTGGTGTTCATTTATTTCACATCGTCGTATTTGGTATACATTTCCATCTTCATCATCATTTTGGTCTTCGACATCATTGTTGTCTTCGTTCTCAGCTTCAGTGTTGTCTTGGTCTTCGACATCATTGTTGTCTTGGTTCTCAGCTCCAGTGTTGTCTTGGTCTTCGACATCATTTTTGTTTTGGTCCTCAGCTCCAGTGTTGTCTTGGTCTTCGACATCATTGTTGTCTTCGTTCTCAGCTCCAGTGTTGTCTTGGTCTTCGACATCATTGTTGTCTTGGTTCTCAGCTCCAGTGTTGTCTTGGTCTTCGACATCATTGTTGTTTTGGTCCTCAGCTCCAGTGTTGTCTTGGTCTTCGACATCATTGTTGTCTTGGTTCTCAGCTCCAGTGTTGTCTTGGTCTTCGACATCATTGTTGTTTTGGTCCTCAGCTCCAGTGTTGTCTTGGTCTTCGACATCATTGTTGTCTTGGTTCTCAGCTCCAGTGTTGTCTTGGTCTTCGACATCATTGTTGTCTTGGTTCTCAGCTCCAGTGTTGTCTTGGTCTTCGACATCATTGTTGTCTTGGTTCTCAGCTCCAGTGTTGTCTTGGTCTTCGACATCATTGTTGTCTTGGTTCTCAGCTTCAGTGTTGTCTTGGTCTTCGACATCATTGTTGTCTTGGTTCTCAGCTCCAGTGTTGTCTTGGTCTTCGACATCATTGTTGTCTTGGTTCTCAGCTCCAGTGTTGTCTTGGTCTTCGACATCATTGTTGTCTTGGTTCTCAGCTTCAGTGTTGCCTTGGTCTTCGACATCATTGTTGTCTTGGTTCTCAGCTCCAGTGTTGCCTTGGTCTTCGACATCATTGTTGTCTTGGTTCTCAGCTCCAGTGTTGTCTTGGTCTTCGACATCATTGTTGTCTTGGTTCTCAGCTCCAGTGTTGTCTTGGTCTTCGACATCATTGTTGTCTTGGTTCTCAGCTCCAGTGTTGTCTTGGTCTTCGACATCATTGTTGTTTTGGTCCTCAGCTCCAGTGTTGCCTTGGTCTTCGACATCATTGTTGTCTTGGTTCTCAGCTCCAGTGTTGTCTTGGTCTTCGACATCATTGTTGTCTTGGTTTTCAGCTCCAGTGTTGTCTTGGTCTTCGACATCATTGTTGTCTTGGTTCTCAGCTCCAGTGTTGTCTTGGTCTTCGACATCATTGTTGTCTTGGTTCTCAGCTCCAGTGTTGTCTTGGTCTTCGACATCATTGTTGTCTTGGTTCTCAGCTCCAGTGTTGTCTTGGTCTTCGACATCATTGTTGTCTTGGTACTCGACTTCATCACCGTGTTCATTCATCGTAATATCTTCCTTTATTTCCATTTTATCATCGTCTTCAAGTTCATCTATATCCTCATCTTCATCTTTCCCTTCATCCGCATCATCGCTATCTCTTGCTCTTTATTGTCTTAATCTGCTTCATCGTTGTCTTGCTTTTATCTTCATTATCTGTGCCTTTGCTGTACATCTTTATCTTACCAAAGTTTTTGTCTTTATGTTCGTCTTCATCATGGTATTTATTTCACAATTGATTTTGTTTTATCTTTGTCGTAATTTTTATCTCGTATGTTGCCATTTTTCTTCAACTTCATCGTCTCCGTCTTCATTTTTCTTTCCTTTATCTAATTATCTGTAATTTCATCTTCCAAGATCCACTCGAACGCCTTCCGGGGTTACGGCCGCTTAGCTAAAAGTTGTACCTAGTGCTCTGTATCTTACGAGATGAATTTCAAACTACACTTTACTAGGGCTGGTTGTTACTTTTGATGTGAAACACTCGCCTATTTTATTTGGATTCATACATTTCATTATATAAGCAAAAAACAATATTATACATAAATCTAATAACGGGCCAATTAAAAAACCTTTTCGGTTCAATTTGCAGGAAACAGAAAATTTATTTCTCTAGACATCCAACAAAACTTAAAAAAGACACAGATTTATGTAACTTTGTAAAAAGGTACGTTGTTCTACATATTACTGCACAGTATTAATAAAAAATCCCTCACTCAACTGTCTTTTCTTAAATATCTTACGATAATGGTAACGACAATAACATCAGAAGCTTTAAAAAGAATAAAACTGTGTAACTAAGTTTACATGATTGCCAACTGCACAATATTTACGAAATTAGATGAGGGAAGCTAGTAGTTCATAAATTTACCACTAGACGGCAGGTACTGCATTAGGTTACTTGAAAAAACGATCGGTCCAATTTGCATGCCGGTCCAATTTCAGGTACTTTCCCCTATAACTGTTTTATACACTGGTCAAAAAAAGTTAAGCATAATTAGGCATATAACGGTTTTTATTAATTAAAATAAAATAGATAAATTATAATTGGGTTTCTTGGTTCCACCGAATAAACTTAAAAGTAGAAATACACTATTTGTTAACAATGGACTCAATATGAAATGAAAAAGTTGCATTGTTTGGAAACAACGGAAAAGATAAGGGAAGTTGAAATTCGTACATCATCAAAGAAAAGGAGATGGTGCTTTCAGTACCCTGTTTAATAACGTGTTGGTCCTCCACGAACCCTGAGGCACTCTTATATGCGACGGGGCATACTCAGTACCAACGCATCTAAGCTCTCCTGAGGCAAATTGTCCCATTCTTCCAAGGCAGCATTCCTGAGTTCTTGAATCGTTAATGGGTGATGTGGACGATTGGAAATGTCTCTCCTGAAAGCTCCATGCATGCTCTATGCAGTTCATATCCGGTGAGCATGCTGGCCAATCCATTCTTCGGATCCCATGTTCTACAAGATACCGCTGCACTCTATGAGCACGATGAGGCCGAGCATTATCGTCCTGTAGAGTGAACCCTTCTCCTACAGTCTCTGCAAAACCACTTACTATGGGGTGGAGGATGTTGTTCTCATACACGGCAGCAGTCATGTTTCCCTCTGTTGAAACCAGTGGTGTGCGGCGGCCAAACATGACACCTGCCCAAAACAAGGTTGAACCACCAAACTGTTGGTGACGTTCCACGGTCATTGAGGGATGATTTCGTTCCCCTGTTCGTCTCCATACGCGAATAGAGTTGTTGTCAGGGTGTAGGCCCATTCTCACTTCGTCTGAGAATAAAGTTCTGGTCCATTGGTCTCGTGTCCAATTCTCATGTGCTCTAGCCCATCTTGCACGAGCACCCCTGTGATGTGGACGGAGTGCTGGAGTCTTGAGTGGTCTTCGAGCATACAACCCTATGTCATGAAGTCTATTGCGCACAGTTTGGCTACTTACAACAACACAGTGGCTTCGCGCAGGTCATGGCGCAGAGTTGTAGCTGAGGCTATAGGTTTCCTACGTGCAGATAACCTTACATACCGGTCCTGACCTGGTGTTGTTTTGCATGGACGGCCCTCGCGAGGTCGATCTGCTATTGACTGGGTTTCCTGGAACTTTCTCCACAGTCTGGAGACAATACTCTGATTCACATGAAGGCTGTTAGCAACATCAACTTGTCTCATGTTTTGTTCCATCAAAGTGATGATTTTGATGCGGTCTGCCATTGTAAGGGTGTTCCGAGCCATTGTACTGCACTATGAAGCAAATGAAGCAAAATGACACTGATTGAACTTTGCTCGAATTACAGGCTTTGTTTACTAGCCGTGATTTGGACGTTACCTAGTGATTCAGAATAAAACAAATGAAAGAGTTTGAATTGGTAAACATAATACGTGCCACATAAAACCAAAAGAAACATAAATATCAGGTATTATTGGGTAAACTGGAAATATGCTTAACTTTTTTGACCAGTATAAATTCTAACTTTCTACATGATATTAGAAAATGAATAATAAATTTAACAGAAAGAACCTGGTTACAAAATATGGACCATGCAAAGAATCTATTTCGAGTTATTCCAGTATTACAAATCACGGAAAAATTAATGAAAATGTAGTTGAAGCGTTTTTCACGAGTCTGCACCGCAAATGTTTCATAGTGTAAGCCGAAACGGGAAGGAAGAGCTAGCAGGGCTCTGAAGAGGCTGGCACACGGAATTCACCGGGAGGCAGGCAGGCCTCATGGGTCTGCCCTTGTGAAGGAGAGTGATGATAATTTGCGCACTGAATTCACGGCGCATTGTTGCGTTGGTGTCCTGTGATGGGAGCTGTCATCCTGACGTGACGTGATTAATGGAGGACGTGTATTGTCCGAAGAACACAGCTAGCGGGTGTCATACGTACAACTGCCGTGTAATTATGTGCAGAATGAAAATCACATATTTCAGGGCTTCACTTTAAGAGCCAAGGAATGTGAAGGCCCACCGGATAACAAAATGAGTGTAATCTAGAGAAACAATCCCAAAAAAATAAATTATTCAAGATTCTAAGTCGCATCACCAACACAGCACTTTTTATCTACAGGCATACGTAGATTATAGTAGACATGTACAGTACCTACATCTCTTTCATCCGTCTCAAAACTACCGATTTTATGTTAGTCTGTAACAATTAGTAATTTTGGTCATTGTAACTTTTGTCTCGATATTAATTGTAATTTATTACATTTTTTTAGTAGTAGTATTTATTTATTTAACCTGGTAGAGATAAGGCCGTCAGGCCTTCTCTGCCCCTCTACCAGGAGATTCCAACTACAATATCAACAATAAAATTAAAATTAGTATTAAATTTACAATTACAATTACAAATAATATTACAATTAGTATTAAATTTACAATTACAATAAAATCAAAGTACGAAAAGATTACCTGAATAATTAAAGCTAGATAATTTATCATAGAGAAACAAAGAATATTTTATATTTACTGAATTACAAATTAAATCTAGAATAACAAAATTGTATAGTGATGAAATTACTGGATATTGAAATATTTTGTGATAGATTAAAGAAACTATTTACAAGTAATCAATTACTGACCAAGTGCCTAGTAAGTTTTCGTTTGAATTCAATTTTATTTCGACAGTCCCTGATGCTAGCAGGTAGCGAATTCCAGAGTCTTGGCAGGGCTATTGTGAAAGAAGATGAGTATGAGGAGGTACGATGGGATGGTATTGTTAGTATTGTTTCATGACGAGAGCGTGTGTTCAGATTATGGTGGGAAGAAAGGTAAGTGAAGCGAGACGACAGGTACGAAGGAATAGAAGAGTTCAAGATTTCGAAGAGAAAGAGAAGTGAATGTAAATTTCTTTTCTTATCTAGTTTAAGCCAACCTATTGCTTCCAGGGATGGGGTAATATGATCATATTTACGAACATTGCTTACAAAACGTACACACAAATTATGAGCACGTTGAAGTTTCGTTTTGTTGTCGCTGGAGAGGTCAGTCAGTAAAATGTCCGCTTAGTCGAAATAGGGAAATGCAAGTGTCTGCACAAGGGACTTTTTTAAGCAAGAGGGGAGATGAACATTTATCCTTTTTAGCACATGGATAATAGAATATATTTTTCTGCAGGTTTCTGTGATTTGCATGTCCCAGTTGAGATTATTATCCATGTGAATGCCAAGATTTTTTACTGAAGAACTGAAAGGGATATGCACTGTACTTACTTTAACGGGGGAAATGTCGAGGTGTTTTACAGCGTCGGTTTGCCGTTTGTGTCCTAATATAATTGCTTGTGTCTTTCCAGGATTTATTTTAAGACGGAGTTTCTTTGTCCATGTCACAATCGAGTCAATGTCTTCGTTCAATTTATCTATAGCGTCATTTACTCGGTCTAAGCGGGAAGAGATGTAGCATTGAAGGTCATCAGCATACAAGTGATAGTTACAATGCCTTACAAGAGATGTAATATCATTGACATATATTGTGAACAACAATGGTCCGAGTACCGACCCCTGTGGTATACCTGATGTTATGTCAAGCCAGGAGGAGCTTCGATTCCCGGATACAACACATTGTTTATTGTTTAGTAAAACAACATGTAGTAAAATAACATATACAAAAATGCAGTCTTAATTCTTCCCTGATGGAGTAAAAATTCGTGCTCAGGGAGTTATCTAAACACACACTTAACACAAATAATAGTACATTATGCAACGAGCTTATAATGGTAGTGATTAAGACGCGAGTATGTTTGTTTATGAAACGAGCGCAAGCGAGTTTCATAATTTTCATACGAGCATCTTAATTACCATTATAGGCAAGTTTCATACGACTTTTTATGCTCGACCATATTTCTAATTTGAAATTATTCATAAGTATTCATGTAATGTTTACGTAAGTGAATCTGAAGTGACCTTCTAAATTGTGAGATGTGCGCAGACGAGAAAGTATTGAGTTAATGTATATTTTATTATACATTTTGGTGTATGGTGCACAAACATTTTTTATGTTTTAGGTAATAGTTTAATTCTGTTAAATGTAATAAAGGTTTCCGAGGGACGAATGTTATTGATCTTGATATAATCTAGAGAATAACATGAACATTAGTCTTGATATAACCTGGAAATTGATTTAGAATTGAAAAACGAGATGACAAATTGAATTTATTTGAATATTATTTACAGTTAACGCTAATTATTATAGTAACAGAACATAACCTTCTGCGACAGTATTGGATTTCCAGCCTCCGTGACGTTTCGCTAGTTGTCTTTCGATTGCATATCCGAGAATAATCGATACTTGCGCTTTCATATTGCTAGAATGGTGTTTTCTGATTGGTGGAACACCTGAACTTTAATGACTAGGTGTACTTTAATGAGGTCCATTAAAGGGCTACTACCAGGTGTATAATTACTACATTTCGGCATGGTCGAGCATAAAGATAATTATTTGACACAAACTGAGGCAAGAAAAAAATTATAAGAATAAATTAACTTTAAAAATACAATTTTAATTTTAACAATTTAAATCATACAAATAAATACATATATTAAATCAACATATATTCTTTAAAAATTAAATTCCTAACGCTATTTTTGAAATTTATGATACTAAAATTTTCCAAATTTGGGTATATTTAAATTATTTTATTATATAACCTTGGACCTAAGTAGGTACCATGGCTAAGAGCTGTGCTTGTGAAACACTTTGGTTCGTCTAGTCGTATAAAATTGTATCTTTTAGTTCCATATCTATGATGATTAAAGCTCGGAACTTGGGGACTTGTGTGTCATGTGCATGAGTAAGGTTACAGGTGCAACGAACACAAAGCTCGTGCTGCAAGTGCTCAGGTACAGTCGTGTGTACTAAGAAATGGTCACATCAAATGACAAGAAGACGGATGAGGAAACCCTGTCATGTGAAAGCCAATGTCATTTAGAGAATTACAGGTAAACGGTCTGTTTTGAGGAATTCGAATGGGTATTATAGAAGTTCGAAAATGCAGTCAATTTTCTATATTTTAGGTAAAGAATTTCGTGGAGGAATTCGGAGGAGATACATTACTTCATTCGAATCGAGAGTTTATATTTTGTAAGTTGTGCAACACACAAACTAGAGGTTGGAAACGGTGAAAGACATTGAAGTCCCTTAAATCGGTGGAAAATTTGTCCACAGCCATGGAACAAGTCGTAGAGGGACCTGCCCTAGTAGTGACACACAAATTGAAAACTATTTTCGAGAAAAATTTACGATATACTTATCTTTCTCAGATACGAGATATGCTAGCAACTGCTGGATATCTAAAAGAAAACAGTGACAATGAACACATTCAGTATATTAAGTTTGTTCCCGTCCCTTCAGTGGAAATAATTTATTCCCGTTTCAAATCATGTTTAACTAACAGACGAAGAAGTTATGGGTTCGAATATGTTCGAATATACGTAGTCATACATTGTAATAAATTGTACAGAGTAGAACAGTAAATTTGATATATTT
This sequence comes from Periplaneta americana, assembly GCA_025594305.2. Lineage (NCBI taxonomy): Eukaryota > Metazoa > Arthropoda > Insecta > Blattodea > Blattidae > Periplaneta > Periplaneta americana. The sequence goes on along the minus strand of JAJSOF020000003.1, from coordinate 205,855,042 downwards.
CTTACTTTTATTTTAATGATGCATATGCTATCAAATTACGTGGTTCAGCCTACCATAATACTATCAGTATGTTGTTCCAGCCAGAAACCACTTTTATACCAGACCTGACAGTACCTCCGTGCTGGAAGCGGGAGTTTGTTGACATTGAAGTCCGGTCGCTTAGTCACGTGCAAAGACACAAGTCCCCAAGTTCCGAGCTTTGATGATGATACAATTTGAATTTATTACGATTTTTATGTCATCATCATATCCCTCACGTATTAGACCCTACAGGATCTGTTACGGTCTCATGCCAGCGCTTTCGTGGTCTTCCCAATTTCTCTTTCCTCTTGGTACATAAGTAAGAATCTGTTTAGGCAATCTTGTGCGATCCATCCTTTCGACATGTTTTTTTCCACTGAAGTCGATATTGTTGAACAAAATTAACTATAGGATCCATTTTGAGTTCCTGCAATATGTCCACATTTTTACGGTGTTCCAGCAAAGAGCATCCCGCTGTTCGTCTCATGAACCTCATTTCAGCTGTCGCCAGCCTTTGCTCATCGGCTTTTCTGATTGTCCATGCCTCGCTACCGTAAATGAGGACCGGTCGAGCTAGTGTTTTATATACCTTTAGCCTTGTATGTTTCTGAACATGGGAGGATTTGAAGTGGTGTTAATTACGCCAGTGATTTTTATAAATTTAGATATTTTGTTTGACATATCTTCATCAATGATATAAGAGAGGTTATAACCTAAATAGTTAAATGAATTAACACGTTCAATTAAAGTATTCGCTAATATGTTTTCGCGGGATATCAGCCGAGTTAAGATTTTGGAATGCTCCAAGCTTTCGACTGCTATCTCTGCAGCCATCTTCAGGGAAGTGATGTCCGAACAGAAAGTCGAAAGGTTATATAGATGTTAGGCTGTCTCAGGTGAAACGGGATTGGTTGGCGGATCGGCCAATCCGGGGCCGGGAATTGTCATCGCTCGTAAGCTCCGCCCCTCCCGGGATTACTGCGTGAAGTTTGGCGGGCGGCGAGCCCTGTTCCGCCGGTTGGAATCGGTTGCCGTCCTCGGTCCGTGATCTTGACCAATGTTTATTATTGTCACACTAACATTACTTATCCAACTTTCATTATTTACTTTCATGTTGTTTTATGGCCTAGATATTAATGTAATAACTATGTAAGCAATTGTATTCAATTAGAATTAGAGTCTGGCTGGGCGGAAGAGAAGGCCTACTGGCCTTAGCTCTGCCAGATTAAATAAATAAATAAATTATTATTATTATTATTATTATTATTATTATTATTATTATATCTGTACATCATAGATAATATTATGACAAATTCAAATTGTTCAATTTTGAAATTATAGCCCTACTAAATTCCTTAGGGTGTGATCTATCTAACAGTATATTCTGTTAAGCCCTGGGACAACTGATTTGGGATTTAACGAATTAAAAAAAAAGATGAAAATATATTTTAGGGACACACTACGATAAGTCCCACATAATTCTCTTTACTTTTATATGTACAATTATCTTATTTGATCATATCCAATGTCTCCACTATACCAAAAATAAAAAGAATAGATTTGTAACTTTACCAGGCATGAAAAAATATAAAACTTAAGTTTGTTTTTTGTCCGTATTCTAAGTTGATAAAATGAACTTATTATACAATATCTCTCAGCTGATGTTCTCAACTAGCACCGAAATAATCGAAACCAACCCTATTATTATTATTTATTCGCTCGTTTTCATACTCTCTCTCGCTATCATAATATTAATACTCGATCACAACGCGATAACACGCTAGAAATTCCACTTCACACATCATCTCTGTATTCCTCATCTTTCACTGTTGCTGCCTCTTGTCACTGGAACTCTCTGCCGCCTGAAGTCAAGGACTGCCGAACATTGAAATCTTCCAAATCCAAGTTAGAAAATTATCTTATGACGAGTTGCCAAACTAACTTACTATTATGACAAGTGTTGTATTGCATGTTTCCACGTATTCACATTTTTTTATGTTCTAGTGATATTTAACTTATTTTATGTTTTTGTTTTCATATTTTCCGATAATGGTATATCTATAATGTGATAAGTTGAGCTATATATAATCATAATTTTCCTTACTGTGAGTACCGAAAAATATTCTGTTCATTGTAGGCTCTGTACTGCACTATTTTATTACTACTATTAGTATTTATTATTATTATTATTATTATTATTATTATTATTATTATTATTATTATTATTATATTTTTCTTTTCCTTTTTTAACTCTGTTTCTTTCTTCAATTTCTACAATCGTCGCATGTATAGGACGCACTTTGGACCAAAGCAAGCCCCATTGCAGGGATCCGTACATGTTCCGGACCTGGAAAAGTCAAGCTAAGGGACGTGTGGATGTGTGAAGAGATAGGTTGGGAGAGGAGCACTGCATGACGTTGCAGGATCTGTTTCAATAATTCATTGTACTCGCACCATGTTTACAAACATTTCTGTCATTTATACAAGCTCATTTCACGGGGGTTTGGAAAAAACCCAACATGGTACACGTCAATAATTTATATCAATGCCATAGGTCTGCAATTGTTATGTTTTTTCTGCGTATTGTTGCAGCTTGGAATATTTCATAGCCAACGCTCCGGAAAGAAATTGGCTCAATATATTTCTCTTCTGTGTATTTTTCTCCAGGACTTAACAGAGTTCGGAGACAATGGAAAGTCTGTGCTGGAACTTCTGCCTGCTGAAACGAAACTCCAGGTTACGCGGGATATTGTCTTGCTTGCGGGATTCTCAGTAAACATCATCACGAATACTAACCAGAACGCCAGTGCTAACAAAAGCTGTTGTGAAACAAAGAATACAAAGTAATGTCTTGCAACACGAAAACCCACTTGCAGGTTACCTCGACCACATGTCTGGAAAAGTTTAATTTCTTTTTCGTCTTTAATTTAGGAACTGGAGTGGATCTTTTGAAAAGTACAATATTAATCAGTGTCATGGATGTATTTCCGCTTATCTCTATGCATTTTAATATTAAATGCGATAAAATGTATTTATTTATTCATTTATTCATTCATTCATTCATTCATTCATTCATTCATTCACACATTCACTCATTTCATTATTTATTTATTTATTCATTGATTCATTTATTTATTTACTTATATCATTATTTATTTACTTATTTATTTATAATTTATTTATTTATTCATCCATTTATTGGTTCATCCATTTATTTATTTATTTATTCATTCATTCATTCATTCATCCATTTATTTATTTATTTATTTACTTATTTATTTATTTATTTACCTATTTATTTATTTACTCATTTATTTATTTATTTATTCACTCATTTATTTATTTATTTTTCATTTATTTATTTATTCATTTATTTATTTATTCACTCATTAATTAATTAATTAAGTAATTTATTTATTTATTCATTCATTCATTGATTCATCCATTTATTTATTTATTCATTCATTGATTCATCCATTTATTTACTTATTTATTTATTCATATATTTATTTATTCACTCATTTATTTATTCACTCATTTATTTATTTTGTTTGTTTGTTTTTGTCTGTTTGTTTGTTTAACTAGCTAGTGAGTACAAATTAAATCTATAAAACAAAAATGTTTCTACCCACTACCGTAAGAGCCAGGCTCGTGTACGATGTGGTCTTAGTCAATAATATAACACAACATTTACAAGGACAGTTTACTAAATACAGTAAGTACCTTAATTCAAAGCAATAAATGCAACACAAGAGCAAGAATAAAGAAGAAAGAGAAAAAGAGAGAAAAATATATAGGGTACATTAGGGTCTGTTGGACAGTCGGGCATGTTGGACACTTTTTACTTTAACGTGTTACCTCGCCACTTGTGGGCACCACATTCTGCTAGAAGTCAATGACGGAAGTAGTAACGAATGGGGCTACTTCCGTCATTGACTTCTGCTTTAAGTTGGGAGCATTTGTCCTAAGTTAACGTCACTTTACCCATTTAACTTGGATTAAATTCATTTCCTTTCATTCCTCTTCACAGGTTTAAATAAAATATTACCTCTTATTTGATTTTATTGCTTTCTGTCTAACAGATGAGCCTTGCATTAAATTTCCCTGCATAGCCTGTTTCATTTATACTTTCTCAAACCTTGAATCCGTGGTTTGTTGATTCGCTGTAACTTTACAAGCATCAGCTGATATTAATTCTCAAATAATTTTTCCAATAAAAGATGGCGTACCGTTAGTCAAGTGATTATTGCAGCTGCTTTGCATGCCGTATTCCAGCGTTCTAATTTTCGTTGCACCAACCTGATATTTCTAGTACAAGGGTGAAGTTTATACAGGGACATCACTTTATTTTTACTTCAATTTTTATTGTACCTGAGTTTTTTAATGTACTTCACTCCCACCCCTTCTACTAATGAAGTTCAACCGCCCTCCACACAGATCCAAGACCGCATATACACAGTCATAGTAGCCTTACGGTCATAGTAAACAGTATTTTCCAAATATATGTTCGTGTTTTCCAGTGACGAAAGGGCTTTCAATATTGAATCATTTTCGCACAAGTACTGTCGTCCATTTGCCTACGTCGTATCCCGGTTTCCCCCACCAGCTTTTATTCGCCAGCTAATGGCTGGGCTGTCTTAGCTCTTTTCTGAGAACATTAATTTCTGTTAGGAATTGGACGTCTAAGTAATATTATGCAACTGTTTAAAATAACTTAAATAAAAGGGCCTCGTTAAGTAATTAACTGTCACGTGATTTCCTCCCTTTCTACGACCCTACGACATAACCACTTGGACGGACAGTAGATAGCATGTCTTTATCTTTTCGGATCGGGCGGAAGTGAAGATTGAATTTACAGTACGTAAGGTACTCTTTTATAGAGTAGGTACAGAATTATTTCGACATGAGTTACTAGTACGAAGGATGAAAGTGGTAATTGAAATTAGACAAATTAGAACTGAAGCCTGTATCGAAATGAGCGGCCACCATTTTAAAAAAATATCCATATTATGATTATTTTTCAATTTAACTTCGTTCTCAATATTGTACGCTAATGTGCTGTAGACAGTATAATATACACTGCATAATGAATACGTCCACATGGACAGCTCAGTTCGTGAGTAAAAACACTCATTGTTAATACTGTACTGTATTTCGATTAAACAAAAACCGGTTAAACGATCGTTGAGCGGATTCCGCCGATTTTGGGATAGACACCGACGGACTTAGGTTAGGTTAGGTTAGTTTAGGCTTTTATTATCCCGTCAAGATGAAGATGAAAGCGATTGAGTATGATTTTTTGTTTTCTATGTTGGCAGTTCAAGTACGTCGGTGCCTATTCCAAAATCGGAGGAATCCGCTCAACGCAAAAACCTAATGAAAATTATCAAACTCAAAATCGTGATATTTCCTAGTTTACGTAAATGGATGAACTACTTTTCTTCCCTCCTCTACCTAGTAAAGTGATTTGTTTGTATATTACGCCAGTATCATCTAACTCCAGTCGTGGAAGGGGGTAGCTAACTGCGTTAATCCAAAGGTATAGCCAGGTTAATATTAAAAATGTTAGTAAAAATAAAATGATGTCCCTGTACATTCGGTCTCTAGAAATTGCCATCTGCCTTTGCACCATTACACCACTTTCCTACAGTCCAATATCTTCCAAATTACAAGTGAAAATAGCCTCTGGGAGTTTCTGCCCTAACTAAGACATAATCTCGGGACACCAACACGATTCAATTCTGGAGGAAAGTCTTCTAATGGGACGACAAACCAACGCCTGCAGCTAGGCAAACAGATCCGACGACGTGACAAACGTGTGGGTTGAGGCATATTGGCACATTTTTCTTGAGTGCTAACTTCTCTTTCAAACGTCTACAGCAGCGGATGTTATTATGAGAGCTGCGCTCTATTTCAATAGGAATTCTATAATAGCAGCAGCTCTGTATTCTAAAATCTTCCTGGACCCCACCCAAGTCAGTTGTATCATCTTCTTTCTTTGGCTTTCATCCCTCGCCGCGCCTTGGCAGATCACAGAGTGCAAATGGGAAATTAATTGATCCTTAGTAGGAAGAAAGTCGTTCAATTAAACTCCATCTTACAAATAGCAAACAAAAAGAAATGCAGTGGCGTTAAAGAAGAAATTAACGTAAGGAAACAACTGTTGTGTTACGATGAAAGAGTAATGGATCGGAGAAAAATTCTCTCCGGCGCCGGGATTTGAACCCGGGTTTTCAGCTCTACGTGCTGATGCTTTTATCAATTAAGCCACACCGGATACAACCCCGGCGTCGGACAGAATCGTCTCAGATTAAGCTCCAACTCTTGGGTTCCCTCTAGCGGCCGCCCTCTGCACTACGTCATAGATCCGGTGTGGCTTAATGGATAAAGCATCAGCACGTAGAGCTGAAAACCCGGGTTCAAATCCCGGCGCCGGAGAGAATTTTTCTCCGTTCCATTACTCTTTCATCGTATGATGACGCAGAATATCTGCATGGAAATATCATATGTACTTCGGTACATTAAAATAACATAACTGTTGTGTTTCCGTAGTAAATAATAGTAAATTATGCAACGAGCCTATAATCATAGTAATTAAGACGCGAGTATGTTCATAATTTTCATACGAGCTTCTTAATTACCATTATAGGCGAGTTTCATACGACTTTTTATGCTCGACCATATTTCTAACTTGATATTATTAATTTTCTTTGTATCTGACCTTGGCCAATGTCCCGTATGTTCTGAGATGTGCGCAGAAGCGAAAGTATTGATTTTTTCCGAGGAACAGATGTCCACATGGACCTTGCTAGGCCATAAGAACCTACAGAGATAACACTGAAATTAAATTAGACATTGAAAAACGAGATGACGAATTTATTTGAATATTATTTACAATTAACGCTAATTATTATAGTAACAGAACATAACCTTCTGCGACAGTATTGGATTTCCAGCCTTCGTGACTTTTCGCTAATTCTCTTTCGATTGCATATCCGAGAATAATCGATACTTACGGTTTTATAACGGTAGAAAGCTGACCTGTCATTGGCTGAACAGTTGTAACCTGAGTCGTCATTGGCTGAAAGACCTGACCTTTAACGAGTAGGTGTACTTTAATGAGGTCAATTAAAGGTCTGCTACCAGGTGTATAATTACTACATTTCGGCATGGTCGAGCATAAATATATTTAATTATTGTTGTGACGTACATATTCTACATAAGAGACGAATTGGAAACATGTGCGCAAAAACGGTCTAACCCTCATTTCTTAAAACAGGAAAAATTGAGTTTATAAAAACGCTACGAGACAAGAATAATAAGCTCAATAAGTTGAATATATTTAACCTCCACGATTGTTCCTAATTTTAAACCACTCATAAATAATCTTAGCATGCAAGCTTTCACGGCCGGTGTCTAGTTGAAACGGAGCTCTCGGGCTAAGATGCCATGGTCTGCACCAGTAGACCACGACATCTTAGCCCGAAAGCTCCGTTTCAACCATTCATAAATAGTGTCATTTTAGAATAATAATTTATAAATTTCCGTTAAATAGTAGAATAAATATTAAAATATAATATTTTCATTATCAAAGCATACCTGTATAAACTTCAGACTATTATACAGTTCAGTGTGGAATGTACTGAATGTTAGAATATTGGTAAAATGTCGTAAATGTACTGAAATATCACACAGCTTGTCTTGTTCTACAAATATGACGACTTGACATCCTCTACAGATACTTAGCTTAACATTAGATATGAAATCTGCCATTCAATGTTAAAATTGTTCGTTATTTTGAAGATTATCATTGCTCTAAACATGTGTACAAATCACAACATAATAAGGTCTACTCATCTACTGCAATATGCGTGGGGCACGATATTGCTGGATGCCACTGTGTGTGAGCAGGGTTTCCTTCACGTGCAGAGAGTCGGAGCGCCATGGCAACATGTTTTCCGGACAGATCACAATACAGGCTGCAATCAATTTTTAATACAAAAAAAATACGCTGTACAAAAATAGCAGTTGTGTGAAGCTCAATAAAAAGTTACAAAAAATATAGAGGCTGATTCGTGGAACTCTGTGAGAGACATCTGCCTCATTCAATGGGCTTTTCTACAGGATCTCTTTCCGTTGTTACAGTACTGAGAAGTGAATTTACAAACAAAATTATATTCTCAATATATAATTGACTTCATAAATGTTGTTTTGCTGCGACATTCTCTTCTTGGCAATGATTTTGTTCAGAGAAATGGTCACGTTGACAAGTTGCGAACTCTCTGTTGTTCACTTATACCGGGTGGTTCTTAAGACACTATACATTTTGTGCACAAAGAGGTTTTGTTACATTTTTAAAATTATTATTATTATTATTATTATTATTATTATTATTATTATTATTATTATTATTATCTAGCCAAATTTCAGCAACTGTTAAGAACACTCAAATCAACTCTATTAAAGAAAGTTCTACCAGAAACAATTTTGAAATTCTATAAAGTTATGGCAGTCCGGCATTATTATATGGATCAGACACATGGTCATTAACGAAAGGACAACTTCGAAGAATAGAAGCTGCTGAAATGCGACTGCTAAGACCTCTTGCAGGATATACTCTTCACGACCATAAAAGGAACGCTGACATCCGAACAGAATTGAATATCACCGCCTTTACGGATACTATGGAATCTTACCGCAACAACTGGTATGAACATGTATTAAGAATGCCCAACAATAGGTTACCCAAGAGACTATTGGACTATACACCTCGTGGAAAACGAGCATCGGAAGACCAAGGAAGAGCTGGAAAGACCAACTTTCTTCTGGAAGTGGAACAGGCCAGGACGCCTGATTCAAGACTGTTATTGATGATTTATGTTATACATTATATACATTAAAATATACATTAAAACTATAATATACATAAAGCATAAATATAAATTAAAGAATTTACCCCCGTATTAGCAAACCCTCGTGGTCGGGAGTTCAAAACCGCTACTACTACTACTGCTAATACTACTACTACTGCTAATACTACTACTACTGCTAATACTACTACTACTGCTAATACTACTACTACTGCTAATACTACTACTACTACTGCTAATACTACTACTACTGCTAATACTACTACTACTGCTAATACTACTACTACTGCTAATACTACTACTACTACTGCTAATACTACTACTACTGCTAATACTACTACTACTACTGCAATACTACTACTACTACTGCTAATACTACTACTGTAAAGAATGCTACTACCACCGCTAATACTACTACTACTGCTAATACTACTACTACTGCTACTACTAATACTACTACTATACTACTACTGCTAATACTACTACTACTGCTAATACTACTACTACTGCTAATACTACTACTACTGCTAATACTACTACTGCTAATACTACTACTGCTAATACTACTACTACTGCTAATACTACTACTGCTAATACTACTACTACTGCTACTCCTAATACTACTACTGCTAATACTACTACTACTGCTAATATTACTACTGCTAATGGTTACTACTATGCGAATACTACTGCTGCAATACTACTACTACTGCTAATACTACTACTACTGCTAATACTACTACTACTGCCGAATACTACTGCTGCTAATACTACTACTACTGCTAATACTACTACCACTGCTACTATACCACCTGCTAACTACCATACTGCTAATGAACATGTACTACTACTACTGCTAATACTACTACTGCTAATACTACTACCACCGCTAATACTACTACTACTGCTAATACAATACTACTACTACTGCTAATACTACTACTGCTGCTAATACTACTACCACTGCTAATACTACTGCTAAACTACTGCCAATACTGCTAATACTACTACTACTACTGCTAATACTACTACTACTGCTAATACTACTACTGCTGCTAATACTACTACTACTGCTAATACTACTACTCTACTGCTACTACTGCTAATACTACTGCTAATACTACTACTTACTGCTAATACTACTACTTACTGCTAATACTACTACTACTGCTAATACTACTACTACTGCTAATACTACTACTGCTACTGCTAAAACTACTATTACTGCTAATACTACTACTACTACTAATAATTACTACTGCTAATACTACTAATACTACTGCTAATACTATTACTGCTACTACTACTACTACTGCTAATACTACTACTACTGCTAATACTACTACTACTGCTAATACTACTACTGCTAATACTGCTACTACTACTACTACTGCTAATACTACTACTACTGCTAATACTACTAATAAATACTACTACTACTGCTAATACCACTACTACTACTACTGCTAATACTACTACTACTGCTAATACTACTACTACTGCTAATACTACTACTACTACTGCTAATACTACTACTACTGCTAATACTACTACTACTGCTAATACTACTACTACTGCTAATACTACTACTACTGCTAATACTACTACTACTACTGCTAATACTACTACTACTGCTAATACTACTACTACTACAGCTAATAATACTACTACTGCTAATACTACTGCTGCCAATACTACTACTACTGCTAATACTACTACTACTGCTAATACTACTACTACTGCTAATACTACTACTACTGCTAATACTACTACTACTACTAATACTACTGCTAATAAACTACTACTAATACTACTACTACTGCTAATACTACTACTACTACTACTGCTAATACTACTACTACTGCTAATACTACTACTACTAATACTACTACTGCTACTACTACTACTGCTAATACTACTACTACTGCTACTGGCCTACTACTACTGCTAATACTACTACTACTGCTAATACTACTACTACTGCTAATGGGCCTACTACTACTACTGCTAATACTACTACTACTGCTAATACTACTACTACTGCTAATACTACTACTGCTGCTACTACTACTGCTAATACTACTACTACTGCTAATAGGCCTACTACTACTACTGCTAATACTACTACTACTGCTAATACTACTACTACTGCTAATACTACTACTACTGCTAATACTACTACTACTACTGCTAATACTACTACTACTGCTAATACTACTATTACTGCTAATAGGCCTACTACTATTACTGCTAATACTATTATTACTGCTAATTCTACTACTACTGCTAATACTACTACTACTGCTAATATTACTACTACTGCTGCTAATACTACTACTGCTGCTAATACTACTGCTGCTAATACTACTACTACTACTAACACTACTGCTAGCAATACTACTGCTACTGCTAATACTACTACTGCTAATACTACTACTACTACTACTGCTAATACTACTACTACTAATACTACTACTGCTAATACTACTACTGCTACTACTACTACTACTGTTAATACTACTATTACTGTTAATACTACTGCTAATACTACTACTACTACTACTACTACTACTACTACTACTACTACTACTACATAAATAATGAACTGTGAATGCTTACGTTTTATTTTTGACGAATTTTTGTCAGTTCCCTTTCATATCCTGAAGGCTATGACATTGAAGGAAGAATGGAACCTGCGAATATTAATTTCGGTACAGGATACGAAACCTCCTTCACAGACATTTCCCATGCAAAAGTGCAGAGAAAGCAAACGTGTGCATCGGCCTCCGAAACCAAATGGAATTTAAAATGCACGCGCTGCCATCATCCCCCTCATTAAACTTCCAACTCCGGCCGAGCGCTGCCGATACATTCCCGCGTCCCCTGGCGGTGTTTAGCCCTCCGCGGCATATTTTATTCATTGAGGTGACGCGGGGTGCAGCCCAAGTGCGCGTCCGGGGATCAGAGCCACGTCGAGCATGTTTCCAATTCCTGTCCGGCGAGATAATCAATGCTTCTTGCTGATCTCGCCGAAAACAGAAAGAAGCGGACGCGTACACAAATCTGTCACACGTGCACGAGAGGAACACACGTGTTGCACCTGGATGATACGGTTGCACGCTGCTCATGAAAAGATATCTGGAAGGAATTCCCCTTTAAGCTTGGGCAAGTGATTTCGTTGCGAATAAACTTTAACAGGCTTTGCAAATAGACTATATTTTACCCCCACACGAATTACAGTTATTATAAAATTGAATGCATCCTGGTGTTTAACTAACCTCTCCATAGTACAATTACAAAACTTGCTTTAAAATGTAATATAAATTTTGTAGGTATTTTTTTTTTTCCACACAGGAGTGATTTTGTTTTTGCCACATCTGATAGATGTTATTGGATGTAAATGTAATTATTATAAACGGAGAACACAATCACAATAATGCAAGAACCTTAACAAGTTTTCTAGTGATAATAATAATAATAATAATAATAATAATCTCTAATACCTAATTAGTGTATCAATCTTTGCGTCTGTAACAGTTGTGCAGCATGATTATTCGTTTTATTATATTTTCTGTGACGTTATCTCTGTACTGATATTGTTATTAATCTACTGCTATATCAATAATATTTTGTAAAACGTTTCTACATTGTCGCAGTATATAGGCGGAACACTATGTATGGACCTATCATATTATATATGTGGTAAATCAAATACTGAATAATTATTAATTAGCAATAATAACTGTATATCGAAGTTTTTCATACTATTTTATTTATAACTTCATGTTCCTGTTTTGGTACGTTCCATTAACTGTTCCATTAAACGTTTGTGCGAAATCGTGTGTATTTGCTTGGTTTCCGCACAAAACAAATCCGCGGAAAGTCTAAAATTTCACATTCAGTATTCCCAACCTAACACACATAATAATTTCCCTCTTCTTACCGCTTAAGTGACATATTGATTTTACTGCTTTAGGCTTTTAACATATTATTTTTAGAGACGTTCAATATAGTAATAATTATAAATTGGAAACTTACCAATAAATGTCATCTAAATTGCACTGTTAATTATTGTTTTTAGATATTTGCAAAAATTAAGGAAACTCTACAACTCCACTAAAGTTACTGCATTCGTGATGCAAGTAACATTAAGGAAGCCGTGAAAAAATCAACAAGATTCCTGATGCCGATGTTATTACTGCAATATGTTATATAAATAATATTGTTAAAATATTAAAATGAAAAATAAATCATTACATAACCTTACCGTTTGTTTTAAGTTCGCATTTATAGACTGGGGAAAAAAAAGACAGTCGTATATCACGGCCTGCTGGAGTATAGTAAACACAGGAAATATTTTAAAGCAACAATGTTGAAGATAGATATTTTTGTTTTGCTAATTTGCCGTCATTGAACGGAAACCAAGATGGAGATTTCATTGCAACTAATTAGAAATTCCTCTTTCAGATATGTAATAAACGATCTTCGCACAAAATAATGTACGATACACGAGCGGTATGTTTTCTTTCAATTCTCGGAAATTAAAAAAGCTCAACTACGTTTCGCTTTTTCAGACTTTTCCCCGAACATGAAAACTTCAACATACCGCTCTTGTAACGCATATTACGTTTGTCATAAACGCAGAAAATAAAGCCTTATTTTTACCGTGTGAGCAAAACATATGTGTATCTTATCTGTCGCCTTCCATACAAGATAAGACATGTCGGTGAGATGACCTTGTACTGTGTTTCTATTTATTACGAGCGTATCAAGACCGATCGTATCTCACTCGAGGGTGCGACACTCGACCGAGTTCAAGCGAGGGATTTAACTTCAGTGCAGCACTCTGGTGCAAACGATTTTAACCTAGCGATGACCTATCTGTTACATATGTGATCTAGACTCAAAGTTACAGGAGAAAACTTTGAGAGTTTTATTTTCTCAGACATCAGTGTTATATTTCTACCTCTATTCATCCAAAAAATATAATTCTCTGAAATCCCATCACGACTCCTGGGACACAGTGTAGTTGAAATATGTCACCAAGACTTTTTTATGACTAATTGGCTGCTAAAATTGGTTGTAGTGATAGTCTTAGTACTGAAATCCATACAATTCAGGCTGACTTATATGTTAATATGAGCATATTTGTGGTGGACAAGTGGTGGAGGGTCTCCCCGGTGTAGTTTCGCTCTGCGGTCTGAATACGTCGTTAGCACGCAGTAACAATCCGCTGCTCGCGCCATCGCATTGTGTGTGCAGCCCCCAATCTAATCAAGCCCGGTTTCTTGAAGCCACACAATTATTAAATCATCAAGGATGCGTCGGCGCGACGAGACACCCCCAATTACACAGCCAGTGCTGCCAACCCTGCGGTTATTAAAGCGTCGCCTGATATCGTATTTGAAAAGACCCTGCAGTGACGATAATTTCGATCTGACAGAAGAAAGAGTGGGCGACAGAGTCTTAATTTCTTGCTTGCTGTGATGGCAGATTCGATATAAAACTCTGACAAGTTTAATGTTTCTGTGTGTGACATGGTGCACAACATTCTACCACAGTCTAGTATATACAGTCACGAAACTTGAGTTGTGAGGGTGCTAGGAACAATAGACTGTGACGGTACTATTTCGCATTGTCTGTAATGAGGCGATAGTAGCGATCCTAGTGGTTAGCAACTATCTATGGATGCATATTTACTACGTATTGAGCTTCATGACTGTATATACTATACTGTGATTCTACCTAGAGGTAAATGTCATTCATATCAAGCCTTGTGTTTAACTTTGAGGTGGCGGTGATAAAATGTAATGCTATTTTAAAACTCTTTTGTCTCCTTAAATATCAGTCCTATCAAAATTTTGCTTAGAATAAAACTTATCGGAAAATAATTTTTAAAGAATCTTTTGTTATGTAACAGTTTCCATAAAAATCGAAAATGAGCGAGATATTTAGATTTATTCAATTCAGGCCCCCTTATAACCCCTCTTAAAAAAAGTATTTTCAATGCCATATAGCCTAAAATATAACTTAGAAGGAACTTAATTTATATCCCAATTTTCATAGAAATCGGTTCAGCCATTATCGCGTGAAAAGGTAACAAACAACCAGACAGACATATATAGAAACAAAAATAAAAAAATAAATAAAAACGATTTTTGGTTTCAGGATGGTTAATTGTACATGTTAACACCAAATAGTTTTGGAAAAGCGAAAATTACCAGAAAAATTTCGGTTACAGATTTATTATTAGTATAGATAATGACAATAGTTCGATAATAGGAAAATGGAGTCCAGGAAAACCCCGCAAGATTTGGCTGAAATTCAGTCATTGTAAACAGGCTAAAACCTTAAAGAAAATGATAGAATGATATTAATAACAATAACAATAATAATAATAATGTATGTATGTATTTATTTACACTGCAAGTGGGCAAGCACTCGGTGGCAGTGGTGTACACAATATAAACAATACACAATAAAATGATAAACAATACACAGTAAAATTTACAATAGACAATGCAGTTATACAATACAGAATACAATTATATAAACAATACAATAAGAATACACAATATAATTTAACACAATAATTACAATTAATAATAAAACATAAAATAACCTAATTTGACAATACAACCTACATATGTATAGGCCCTACATAAGTTTCAATAGTCTTTCACTTTACTCTCATCTCACTCACTGTAGTGGCACTATGACACATTTCACTGACACTATGTAACACATTTCACTGACACTATAGAACACATTTCATTGACGCTATAAATTATCACTGATCGGAACTATTCACTGCACTGTAAAACCATAACTTCACTGACTCACCTCGCTTCACTGATACAACAGTTCAAATAAGTCAAATAATTACACCCTTATGCATACTTATAAATAGAACTACATTTAAATTAAACATTTATAATAATAATAATAATAATAATAATAATAATAGTAATAATAATGATAATGGTAATAGTAATAATGATAATGGTAATAATAATAATAATCATAATGATAATAATAGGAATAATAATGACAATAATAATAATAATAGGAATAATAATGACAATAATAATAATAATAATAATAATAATAATAGGAATAATGTTGATAATAATGATGATAATAATAATAATAATAATAATAATAATAATAATAATAAATAAAATAATTCAATGAAATAGTAATAATAATAATGATGATAATAATAATCATCATTATCCACCTCTGATTGAGGTTCTGGCTGATAGTAGCTACATCTATTATCAGGCAGTACATCTCACTTGACGATATGTGTCAGAGGAAGAACAATTGTTTGTATGCATCTGAAGTCTGATTAGTGTTATATGTAGCTAATCGGCGCCGATTGTATACGACGGAGAGGGAAAAGAACTGGCCACTCTATCCATTATCCCCTGGCCTAGTTGCCTCATGAATGATGCCTTATTGGTGTCACGAGGTTCAAACCTGTCTTCGAACAGTTCACTAAACAATATCATCAAAATATAATAATGTAATCGATAAAGTCGTTTCTGCTGCGATGATAATCATCTTCGCGAAATAGATTGTCCCACATTTTCCTTCTGCACTGTTCCTATTTGATCACTCGTACATTAGTACAATAAATAAGAATTATTTTGTAAAACAAAACTTCTGCCGAATTGATCGTTCCAGAGTTGTAGCTAGCAAGAGACGCAAGATATTGTAAGGGAAAGTATTTCGTGAAGCAGACAAAGAAAATGCAGAGATAATGCTATCAGACTTCTCGTGTCTGTAGAGATCCGTCCTACCTTCACAGTTCTAAACTTGGCTTGTTTCTAAAGAGAGTGAAAACGGTGCAGACTACAGCGAGCTGTGAGGCTTTGTTAAGGGCCCTGCTTTCATCGGACTCGCCCAGGCGTCGATTCCCTTAATTAGCAACCAGGGATGAGTCTGTCTGTCCCTGATCACAATCGTAATGCTCTTCAAATATTCTGATTTTTTTAAATTCCCCTCGTCTCCTCTTTGTGCCTTTTCTAGCCTCTCTTCTCAGCTTTTCGCTGCGTGTTTGTCTTGCTTGAATATGCATCAGTTACTGATTTGCAAAAATATACAAATGGGAAATCGTCAGAGCTGGTCGTGAATAAGTCACTGTTTTCTAAAAGGCCTCAGCTGAAGGTTTATTTTCTCCCATTTCTCCTAGATACGGCATTCCGACACGCTGACACATACGGAATCATACTGAAAGTTCCTGCAAACCGATATATACAAAAGTTGTCATTTAATAAAAAAGCCGCCCTAAATAAGGGTTCGAATAGATCGGCCTACTAATCAATTCATAAAGAATAATCATGAAAACCAATTGTGTGACAATTTGAAAGGAAAAAGAAAACATTAAGATAAATGATATGAAAACATAGGAAATCATTTACAATAAAAGTTTGTTGGGTACAAATGATTACTAATTATAGCTAAGGATGATTTTAACACATGAAATCCTATGGCATCAATCGTTGCATCAGAAATTTTAAATTGTTTAAGTTGATTTAAAGTTTCTCGTGGGATCGTGCCACGGGCATCGAACATGAGCCCAAAAGCTGTCCAATGTGTGAGTGTGGTATTGTGCTCCGAGATGCTGACAACAAGGCTCATATATGACTTGTTTTTCACGACACACCTCTTGTGGCTGTTGCTCATGCATCTCGAAACGGATTGTGGGATCAAGAATGACACTCTTATCCTTCTGCCGATCAATTATGATGATATCAGCACGTCTGGTAGAGCCATCAGAAGAGACGCAACCAACCTCCTCATAGACCTCATAGGAAGCATTCTGACGGATTGATGCTGCGATGAGAGAACGAACCGTATTATGTCTGTTGATTCGGAGCAATTCTCCATGATGGCAGAAACCCAAGACGTGAGGAAGCGTTTCTTGCTCGTCGCATCTTCTGCAACGGGTTGAGTCAAGAGTTCTACCAGGGAGAGTACGTACATATATTGTATTACAGTTCATCTTAATGGCTTGCGTCCACTGACTGCTCGAAAGTCCCTTTTTGGTTGAGATCCACGAATTACCTTTCTTCCAGTGAGAATAGAAAACAACTCCCAAACCTTTACTTTTCAATTTGCTCCATTGATGAAAAGAATCTTCACGCAATGCTTTTCAATTGTTTTTGTTCGGTAATAAATGCAATTCAGTTTCCATGACAACTGTAGTTTACAGATCCATATAATATTTCCAGTAGTTTAGCTGAAACATATGGATGCTGATACATATATTTATTTATCCTGAATTAAGTACATATAAATATCAGGAATACTCGTATGAGCAAAGCTCGTGTTTGGGTGTAGTTTCATCTACATAGAAGAAATACAAAAGTTAATACACAAAAATAGGGGTCCGACAAAGAATGCAATTTTTAATTTAAAAATAAAATAAAATAAATAATAATAATAATAATAATAATATTATTATTATTATTTATTATTATTATTATTATTATTATTATTATTATTATGACGTTACCATCCTGCTGTCGATAGGTTGGTAGTGATTATTTCGCAGTACACAAATCACTATACCACACAACAATTTTTTGCATGCATTTCCTGGAACTCTCCAGCTATTAGAAGGAAGAGAGTGAGAGGGGAAGAAAGTGGGTGGGGAAGATAGAGAGAGAGAGAGAGAGAGAGAGTGTGTGTGTCTGTGTCTCTCTCTCTCACTCTAACACAAGAGGTTATTTCACAAATTATTTCTTTCTCTGTAATCTAGGATTACCTATTTAAAAAATGAATGCACAATTCCTAACATAAATACAAAACATTTAGACTGATTCAATGAAATTTGTATGAGGAGCAGAATTTTGACAATTTCCCTCTTTTCTTTTAACTGCATAATTGAAAAAAGGTAGGGTAAACCATACAGTTATTGGCCACTTAAGGGAAGTTTTATGTTTGAAAGTCGAGGATTTCAATGCATTATATTGTAAGAAGGAACTGTTTGTGCATCTGTAATTGTCATTTATTTCTTTATTGAAATCACTGTTACACAAATGGATTCAATAATAGTGTGTGATACTAGTGACCAAATAAAATTAATATGTATGAAATTATAGTTATTGGCCACTTCTTGACAGTTATTGGCCACTGACTGTATAGTTATTGGCCACTTCACAATTATCAACTATAACAGACATTTATTTTTGTTTTGGCTGCAAATATTATTTTAAACTGTTGCTATTATTTCTATTAGTTATTTACACATGCATTGCACTGCCCTAATACCAGTTTTATGTAAAATATAAATCCACATGTCTCTTTTCTCTATAGACCCTTATTTATATGTTGCTAGTTTATCAAGTTCTTCAAGGAAATTATCATCCTCCGAACTACCCTTAGGGTCCATACTGTTGTGTGAATCTTCTCCTTTATAAAAATGAGTGACATAGGGAGATATCACCATCTTTTTCAGGAATGTGTTGTCTCTGTTTACGTGAAATATAATTTACATAAAATACTTTTTTACAATCTCCACATCAAATTTCACTGGAAGCTTCTTGCAAATGTCACAAATTGGACTTGATTCATTTTGCAATTCTCTCAAAAGTGTTCGTTTTGTCATTTGTGTTTTCTTTTTTCTTTCTTTCGCAACTTCACGTTTTCTCTTTCTTTTTTTTCTTTTCTTGGACAACTTTCTGTTCGCGCTTCTTTCTGTGCATATCCTGGTAGCTCTGTGATATTATCGAAAACGGCAATCTTTCTATATCATGTTTGCCTTCTCTTTTAGGTGTCTCTGGCCACACCAGAGACTTTCTGATTGATGTATTCTTGACTCTTTTGAACATGGAAGATATTTTCTTACTTATGTTCTTTTTACTTCGTTATTTAACGACGCTCTATCAACTACGAGGTTATTTAGCGTCGATGGGATTGGTGATAGCGAGATATTTGGCGAGATGAGGCCGAAGATCCCCCATAGATTACCTGACATTTCCCTTACAGTTGGGGCAAACCTCGAAAACCCAACCAGAAATCGAACCCGCGCCCGAACGCAACTCCAGATCGGCAGGCAAGCACCTTAACTGGGCTCACTTACATATGTTACCACAACCAGAATGTTGACTACTGCAACCTGCATTCACACTTGTTGATGTACAGTATTGTCATGGAGAGTCTGCTACTGGTGTAGTTCAGTCGGCTGAGGCATTTGCCTGCCGATTCAGACTTGTGCCCTGGCGTGGGTTCGTTCCCGTTTGAGATGATCATTTGGTTGAGTTTTTCCGAGGTTTTCCCAACTGTAAGGAGAATGTGAGGTTAACTATGGCGAATCCTGGGTCTCATCTAATCAAATACCATCTCGCCATCACCAATCACATCGACGCTGAATAAACTAGTAATTGATAAAGCGTTGTTAAATAGCAACAAAAATACAAAATATAAAAATTGTCATGGAGAGTCAGATTCCAGAGTTCATCTCTTGCATTTCATAATAGGTGTAATTGTCAATATTGTCAATCAAAACTTCTCATTGAGTACAGGGTTGTTTCCGATCTCTGATAACGAATTTGAATAACGTCATGTGCGTCAGGAATCACACCGACAGCTGAATTGCAGCGAGAGGTGACAGACCAATAGTGAGTGATTTCATAATCAGAGTGCACGGTGTATCACAGTAGCAATGCCCAAGAAAATTTAACCTTTCTGGGAGGTGTACATAACAACTCCTTCCAATGCCAAGTACAGTTACATGAAAATCATAGAGCCTGCAAAAACGTAGTTTCATTATTTCCAAGAAAGACATCTTATGTTTACTTATTAAGACTGGCAAAGCTCGGATGGGATTAATTCCAGAGTGGAAAAAGCAAGCAAATCCACCCCCCCTCGTCACAAATCGCCACACCCCACGAGATACAAATTAATTTCATTCGAGATTTACCAATCTTATTAAGCATACAGAAGATGCCTTTCTTGGAAACAACGAAACCTCGTTTATTACAAGCTTCTTTTATTTTCACTTAACTGTACTTGGCACCAGAAAGAGCTATGTACCCCTCCGAAAAAGGCTCGATTTTCTTGGGAATTTCTGCTGTGAGTCGCCGTGCACTCTGACTATGAGATCACTCACTACTGGTCTGTCACCTCGCGCCACAGTTCAGCTGTCGTGTGACTCCTGACGCACATGATGTCATTCAAAGTCGTTTCAGAGATCGGAAACAACACCGTAGATTGGTCTGCATCCAGTGTTCGATTTGAAATGACATTTTCAGAACACTCATTATCAATTTCCTCCTAAGCTATAAGATTCAAATCACCTTTCCGTTTTAGCATTCTTTATTTTGATTTTTAGGGTTGCCCTAGGAACACCGTCTTTTTAGCAATGACTCTAAGTGAAGTCCTGTGAGTTTCCAATTCTTTCAATGTTACCTTCATCGCCTTTGGCTTATAGTCAGCCCATTTTGGAATCTTAAAAATAATCTAACCAGGGTATAAAATAAACAAGAATAGTTATTGGCCACCCATTAAGACAGTTATTGGCCACGTGGATAATAACTATGCACACATTTAATGGACTCAAAATAAAAATACTACTGAAATAGTGGCATTTAGTAAGTTAACTGAAGGAAAATAATTGATTTTTAAAATTATTTTAAAATTACAGTTATTGGCCGGGGTGGCCAATATCTGAAATATGCGTTATAATTAAACAGTTATTAGCCAGTAGATTTTCAAAATTTAGGGATTGTATTTTATTACGTTTTATAAGTGTAAAGTCAAAATAGAAATGTACTTACCCCATAATTGGAATAATAATGAATACCAGTTAAAAGAAACTGTAATTATTAGGACTCAACCACAACACAGTTCTTAAGAATTTCACAAGAAACCAAAGCCTGGGAACGTGTGTTTTGCAAAAACATCTTTTTCATCTCACAGTGCTATCTGTTGTTGAAAATTAAAGTAACTACCAAATAAGAAAACATGCTGCTACCATCTGGCAAAATATTAATTAATTATTTGCACATCCTGTCTTATAATAACACATCAAAGTTCAAGTGGCCAATAACTGTAAGGTGGCCAATAACTGTATGGTTTACTCTATATGATGAAAGTCAAATTTTGGTAACTCTAATAGGTTACTAAGATATATAATACGTGTACCAAAAATGAAAGCTGTATTTAAAAAAATTAGAAAATACAATATTCTATATATCCCCCCCCCCTTTAAAAAAGTAGAAGCCAGTAATGTAAAGGACTATTTTTTTAAATATCACCAATCGACTTTTTTAATTTGGTATACAGGTGTCACATTGAAATTATGATATGTAAAGGATGGCGCGGTCTCAAGAAGTTTTGAAACTTTCGCCCTAACGGTCACCAGATATGGCAATTAGAAATGTCAGTGAATCTCGCCGTTTGTCCCCAGCACTGTGCATTATTAGGTCTCGTACAAATGTTTTTCACGATCTGAACATTTCTTCTTCCTTAATTCATTCCTAATTTCGTAAGTATAAGCTAAGCATGGTCTGTTTCTCTTCCTCCCAAGTATCCCCTACCTTTGCTGTTGTCCTGACGTTAGCAGACTCTTTTGAAGGTTATGTGTCGTGTCTTCCTAATAGTTCTCCTTCTAAAGTTCCAAAATTGCTAACATATGCTAATTTTATTTCCAACGCAGCAAATGGGGTAGAATGATATGACCTGGAGTAAAAATCGGGTTATTCATCGGCACGTGCTCGGCTGAATTCTTTCTGTCGGCTGGATCGTTAAACTGGAAACGCACGTGATCCGCTGCTAAGCTCTGTTCTCTGTTAATAATTAATTTCCACTGCGATGAATTCATCCCCGTATTGTAAATGTTATTGAGCTCGCTGCTGATGTTCCTGCCCCGAGGCTAGGCACTGCTGTCGGGTTCATATGTTATTATTTTTAACCGTAAAAAAATGCTCAAAATGCCTGCGGTACACTGCTCTCATATTCTATGAAAAATTACAGTGTCAGTCTTCATTATGAAACAACAATACGATTAGTCTGCGGGTCGCGGAATGCAGGTACCCTCTTCCTGTCACTGTAGTTGGTACGAGCGATCAGGCTTGGTGCCCTTACAGCATGAACAAGCGATGCTGTGACAATTAATAGATCTAAATTCAGTAAGAGGCGCTCAAAAGTGGAGTTTTAACTCCAATACCCTGGAAAGAGGACAAATGGGTAGGGGAGTAGTGGGTACAGTGAGACACAAAATATTAAGACATATGTATGCAAGTGAAATTTCAAGTATTTTTAAAATCAAGTGCAACAGAAATATACATTAAAACATGGAGTACAATAATACATAAACATAAATGTTAATAGATAAAGGACATAATATACAATGCGTGTTTGTCAAAAAATGCAAATGTCTCACTGTTCCCATTCAGGAGGGTACAGTGAGACACCACAGTGTCTATTAACGGACATTGAAATGATTTACATTTATTTCAAAAGAAAAGAAAGCTTGCTGTCTCTTTATCTTGACATGTTCTGTAGACTTATTTAGAATCATTTTGATGTCTGACTTCGAAACCATTGAAACATCTGGAACATTTGGAAAAGTGAGTTTTCCATGACTTTTCAAACTTTTGCTAAAAAAATAAAATGAGTTTTTGGTGACAACAAAGCTTATAATTATAAGAATTTAATGTATTTCTTTATTATTTTTTAATATTTTTTTTAATTTAGTGAATAATTTTTTATTTAAGAAACCATTAAAATGTAATGGATACATTATTTTAAGCTATAGTTCCTAAATTGGTTACTAGTATGTTCATTTTTAATGTTAGTTACTGGTAAATGTAATATAATTAGAGTTTGTTTTTGTAAATCATTCGTATATGGGAACAGTGAGACGTCTCAGTGTACCCTTCAATGGCATGTCTCACTGTTCCCTTTACGCATAATTCGTTTAAAAATGGCACCATCACTTCAAAATTAAAACAAGAAAGACGAAACTTTGCCAAACAATCATAAATACCATAGTATTAGGTAACAAAACATTCATATTTCTATTTAATTTGTATATCCAATATAACCTTCATTAAACACAAGCCAAAATTTTACTTCTAGAGTGAAAAATTACGAATTACTATTTCATCACTCACCTTTATAACTAGAATCAAATCCAGTATGAAAATATTGTTACTTTATTCATGCAACATACAACTTCACTGTTACAAACATTTCAACATCAAAATTTACTATCTAATAAAAAATGTCTCGCTGTTCTCCCTGTCTCACTGTACCCACTTCTCCCTTATATTACGTAATACTGACGTAGTACGTACCTCCTTCCACACCTCCTCCTCGCAGCTGTGGGTGGCTAGGCTACTCCAGACAATGGTGGCATTAACTTACTGTTGTTAGCAATGTCTGTGTCGAAGGCGTGTTCTTCTGGACCCGTGTCCAGAAGAAGGAAATTTATTTCTGAGTGGGAAGAAACGTTATTTTGTCGCGAGCATGAAGGCAACACACAATGCCTTATTTATTTCAAAAATTATACGTGGAATGTAAAAACTAATATAAGACGACATCACATAGCCGTTAATTATTTATATTCACATAGATATTGCATATATCCATAATTTCTAGTCACAGAAGCTGCGCAAAAAAAAGTGAAGAAAACATGACAGTGAAAAAGGAACAAAATGGCAGTAAAAAATAAACAGAATAAACTGAAAATGGAAATAGCACTTTGGGGCCGTTAAACGTTTTCATTTTCAGAAACTATTTTATGTTAGGTTAATTACTACATGGCTGTAATTATTATGTTAATGAGTTTACAAGTTAATGAACGCTCCATAAACATAATTAATTTGTTTGTTTTGTTTTGTTTTGTTTAGGTTAAAAATCAAAGGGCCATATTCATAGACATTCTTAGCGCGGGCTTCCGGTGGATGATCAGCGAACTAACGTTTTTCGTATTCATAAACCAGTGTTAGCGATAGGATATGATATGAATCCTGTACAAGTAATCAGTCGATAGCCGGGGCTAGTTTAGCACGCTCGTAGCGCGGGCTAGCGAAATGTCTATGAATAGCACCCTGAGTTTAAACTGAAGAATAAAGTTGGGCTGTAGGGCCTATTATTTTCATCTAGATATTTAAAATGTTTGAATGTAAAAATGAATGGTTTTTGGTTTTGTAAATAGTACTTTAAAAAGTATCTATGACATATGGTCACGACAATAAATACGTTTCATTTTCCAACAAGCATTAGATTTTTTAAAATATCATAATACTAATGCAATGAAATGTTTCATAGCATAACTTTGTTCTATTTATGGTCATCTTGGTAACTATATACATAAACTCTCATCAGCAAAACACCACGATCAGCCGCTGCTTCAGTTCTTTCCTGAAATCGCCTCCCACACTACACCACGTTACCTGTGTGTTGCGGGATGCATTTCTTTGAATCTCCTCCGCTTATCGTTTTGAGCACGTCTGCTGTAAGGTAAAGCTTTCCTATTATAGGCCATGAGGACGCAAAGATAGTGAGGGTTTTAAGGCTCCACCTTTCGAAATATACACGATGTTTCATAAGTTCGTGAAACATTTTAGAAATTCACCGCAAATAAACGAAGCAAAGTATACATTTTATCACACAGAAATATAGGTAAACTTTCCAAGTTATTTATACATCTCACAAATGCTCAATGTGTCCGCCCTTGCTGATACGACAGATATCTAGCCTATAATCCATCCCCCCCACACCCCTATTACGTCAGCACATTACGATCGATCAGTGCCATAGGCGTGGTGATACGGTCGCGATATTCTTGAAGGTTAGAGGAGAATGGGGTTACAAAAACAATGTCCTTCATTAAAATCCCACAAGAAAAAATCGCAAAATGTTAAATCCGGTGACCTGAGTGACCACCGCACTAAGGCCTCGTCTTCTTGTCCACAGCGTCCTATCCAACGTTGTGATACATTTGTGTTGAGATAGCCTCGTACGTCGTTGTGAAAATGAGTCGGACAGCAAATAACGCACAACGCACACTACAGTATCACTCTACAACAGGTTCCTTACTCCTAAACAAGTACAGTATACTTCAATTTAGCAATATTTATGATATTATGCACTACTAGAGTCGACGGCAATTCGGAAGGCGGTAGTCTGCTAGCGTTTGCGTCGAGAGAGACAGATAGAGAGAGCAAGGCAGCGTACAACGTTGCCACATCGTACTGCAATACAAATAGCGCAGGAGAGAATTTAAATGATCAAAAGACAATAATGACCTTAGCCGTTGATTGCTGTAAGCATGACACCAAACAAACCCTCTTTCCTTCACTAACAATATTCTTTGCACGGTTCTCAATCCCACACCACATGCCTCTGCAGTCGTTTCTTGCACGTTGGCAACGTTGCAGTCAGCATCAAGATGGCCGGCAGCGTTCTGCTCGTCAACGTTTTTAAAATAATTACACACCTTAAACACTATTTTCCGCGCCTGCCTGTGCAATACTTGTTTTTTTTACAATCTCTTCTTCCATTTATTTATCTTACACACACATAGTAAATGTTAGTTTTAGTTATTCAATGTATTGAAACACTCACACGTGAACAAACGAACTCGGGAAGTACTTCTTACAGACTGATTCCGATTGGCTCTACTGTGCAATCTTGTGACGTCACGTGCCAAAAATGCTACGGCGCATATAGCAGCTGACCGCCTTCCGAACTGCCGTCTACTGTAGTTGAAGTGAAGGTGCCTAAAACAAGTAGGAATGTACATTACAGAAGTGGGTAGAGGAATTTGGAAGACATTATGTCTCTATAATGGCGATATAATTGTGAATAATTTATGTAAGACTGGTAAAATCTGTTCTGAAAGATGGTATTTACAGCAGCGCTGTAATTAAAAAAACATTTAACTTAAACCAGTTTAAATTTATAGTAAACAGTGACTCAGACGATCTACAGTATCTTCAAATAGTAATTCAGTGCCAGCGGTCAAATTTAGTAGAGATCTGTATGAGATGATGGTGCGTGCCAACATTGCTTTCAAGGAAGCTGAGCATAGGCACTTTAAAAATTTTGTTGGAAAGTACACTTGTACACAAGGATAATACCTGTGTTAGAGTAGTACCCGTATTTTAAGTTAAAATTTTACATCATAGATTATTGTAACATAGGCTTCAACACTTGATTAAGAGTAGTGCCTGTAAAACAGTAATACGAGGGGGATCCAGGAAATAACGACCGTTCGCGCATAACCGCCGCGCAGCTGACTCCACTTCCTTGTTTGAAGGTCAACTGGCTTCCTTAACATGTGTTCTCATAATGTTGTGAGTACTGGTTGCAACAAGTCGCCATTGTGCATTTTGTGTTACTTCAAAATGAACGACGTGATTGATAATCCCGCCGACTGTGAGGTGAGGAGTGTGATTCGATTTTTGAATGCCCGACATTTGAACTCTGCAGAAAATTACCGGCAATTGAAAGAGTGTATGGTGATACTGTAATGAATGAAAGAAATGTGAGAAAATGGTGCGAAATGTTCAACAATGGGCGAACAAATGTCCACGATGAAACTCGACCCGGACGCCCATCACTCATCACAGAAGACCTGAAGACTAAAGTGAACGACAGAATCTTGCAAGACAGGCGCACGTCACTCGACGAATTGCATATTGCCTTTCCTGACATTTCTCGTTCTTTGCTTGGTGAAATTGTGTCGCAACATCTTGGCTACCACAAAATCTGTGCACGATGGATTCCACGGCAACTGAGTGACCAACACAAAACTCAGAGAATGGCCTCAGCATTGACATTCTTGATGCGATATCACACAGATGGAGACGCCTTTCTTGATAAAATTGTGACTGATGATGAGACCTGGGTGTCTCACAACACCCCAAAGACCAAGCGCCAATCACGTCAGTGGCATCATCCCTCATCACCCAAGAAACCGAGAAAATTCAAACAGACTCTCTCAACACAAAAAGTCATGGATACTGTCTTTTGGGATCGTTTTGGAAGTGATGAAGAGTTGAAGAAGACAGTGAACACCTGGCTTAATGAACTGGCGGCAGAGGAGTATAACACGGGGAATTCTAAAGCTAGTGAACAGATACGACAAATGTTTAAATGTAGGTGGTGATTATGTAGAGAAGTAAAGGAAGCTTCAGTTATGTAACAGACTTTGTTTTTTCAAATAAATATATATATTTTTTAATTATTACAACAAAACGGTCGTTATTTCCTGGATCCCCCTCCTATTTTAATTCAAAAGTTCACAGCAAAGACAGTGTTTATTTTTTGTAATAAACACAGCTCTACTCTCGAAATCATACTTTCATGTGCGTGCTGTGGCTGTTGTCCTTGATACGGGAATCGTCTGGTCTCATAGTACAACACCACGCCCCACTATTTTTCAAGTCATTTGCTTCATTGTACAGCAGTGGCAAAAAAAAAAACCGGACCGACCCTTGTAGCTGATTTCAGAGCCTTGTTCACTCTAGATCACGATGGACTAGTAACTAAGACTTTCGTGGTTCGAATCCTGCCTGGAAAGGAAACATTATTTTGTTTCTTATTCAAATTTATTCCCAATACTTTTTGATTGCTGGTAAAATTCATGTTCTGGGAATAATAAGTTAATTAAGTTGTAAAATATCGCTGCAATCGAAAAGAATTGGGAATAAATTTGAATAAGGAACAAAAAGAAGTCTCCTTCCAGGCAGGATTCGAACCACGAAAGTCTTAGTTACCAGTCTATCGTGCTCTGAGTGAACAAGGCTCTGAGATTAGCTACAAGAGTCGGCACGGTTTTTTCTTGCCACTACTGTACAAACTCCTGTACTCATGTAACTTCAAAGAGTGTTGGCTAAAATTCCCGTCTGTATTCATAATGATTACGCTTCAGGGAAGTTATGATTACTTTCATACAGGAATGTTCTTGCGACATGCCAAGTCAAGTTCCAGCGGCATTCCAACTTATTGCAGAATACTCCAATGCAGTGTAGAGTATAGTAAGGGTAATTACTACATTTTAAATTTTGTAAGCAAGTCCTGAACGTATTGAGGTATCTTCTCCTATTTGCAGCTAAGCGACGAAGTGAAGATGTTCTCCAGGTTAGCGAATGACTGTATTAGCAGGCAGTTGTCTAGTGTCTACTGTGTTGCATTCCACGCAGGGGCTTGTTTGTGTGTCACTCACAGGGAGCGGTCGAACTTATCACATCGCAGCCCGTGCGTGATTTATGGGTTGCGGGCCTGTGTCATGCACACGGTGATTGAGTACGAACCGCGGCTATTCAGACTTCATAAATTACCAACACAGTGACAGTTCAGTAAGACTTGCAACGGTATGCATTCTTTGTGCTCGTACATATCTGTACATACAGTATGTGTACAGGTACAGACAGACGTATTCATGGGTGACACATTGTGTCTAATGTAATGTGACGTATGTATGTATGTATTTTTATTTTATGTTGGTTATTTAACGACGCTGTATCAACTACTAGGTTATTTAGCGTCGATGAGATTTATTTATTTATTTATTTATTCATTCTGGTGTATTTAAGGCCATCAGGCCTTCTCTTTCACAACACCAGAAATACAAATCTGTACTGATAATAAATCTGTAGCCAAAATTTGTCTGGTAATTTTCGATTTTCCAAAAATAATTGGTGTTATCATGTATAATTAATTAATATATTTATTGCAGCCAAATGGCCATTTAGATTGCATTTAATATACTTTTGTTTTTGCGCACTCGCTTATTGATTTTGTTCTTTTGGCGCATAGTTCAAAAATATCAAATCTCTGAGCCTAGAAACAGCAATGGCACTGTTTAAAACCAAAATATTGCCAATACTAACATACGGCATTGAAATAATTGGAGAGCATCTAACAATGGCTAACTTAGAAACACTAGAAGGAGTAAAGGCAACCTACTTAAAGAAGGCGATGGGAGTCTCCAAGTACTCACGCTCCAGATTTGTATATTTACTCGCAAGGGAGACCTTCCTTACTGAAGACCTAAGGACAAACATGACGCTGCCCAAGACGAACGCTTCGGAACGACTATTGTCAACACTAAGAGAGAAAAGAGAAGCCACCACAATAGAATTCTACTCCACAGGAGCCATGATAGACCGAGAATGGACGAAGGAGAAGTTTGAACTCAGGCATGTAGTAACAAGACTGGCAGTCCACGGATTCCATCACCTTATCTGCAAGACAAGAACATCATGTATAATTAATCACCCTGAAACCGAAAATCGCTTTTTTTTAATTGTTGTTTGTATGTCTGTCTGCCTGACTGTCTGTCTGTCTGTCTGGATGTTTGTTACCTTTTCACGCGATAATAGCTGAACCGATTTATATGAAAATTGGAATATAAATTAAGTTCGTTGTAACTTGGATTTTACGCTATATGGCATTCAAAATACTTTATTTAAAAGGGGGGTTATAAGGAGGCCTGAATTAAATCGAAATATCTCCCTTATTATTAATTTTTGTGAAAAATGTTGCATAACAAAAGTTTCTTTAAAAATGATTTCCGATACGTTTCATTCCAAGCAAAATTTTGATGGGACCAAATTGCACCAAAACGGATGTTCTCTGAACCAAATGATCATATTTTAATTATTTGTATGTAATAACAATTAAGAAACACGTTAAAGGAATTATCATTGCACCAAATGAGTGGTCTCTGGACCAAAATGATCGCATTTTAATTATTTAAATACAATGTAAATTAAGTGACATATTAAACGATTTATCCCTCTATCAAACACGAATGTACCCTGGATCAAATGTCCTATTTTAATTATGTAATTACTTTATATTTATTTCTAACAAGTGCAGCGGAGCGCACGGGTACGGCTAGTGCAATAATAGAAATAAACAGAAAATACACTATAGGCCCTATACAAAGTAAAGCTACATAAGAAATAAAGACAAAGAGGAAAAAACACTATAAACAAAGTAAAGCCACACAAAAATATACACAGTTTGCTGTCACACAAACTTTAAATGATGAATTAATTGTATCCCAACTAATTAACTAACATAAACAAGAAACTTGTCATTTTAATCTAGATTAAAAAAGAAAAAGAACACAAATCAATACTTCTAGCAATACCTAAAAACATTAACTAAGACAAAACTTTCCAATTTAATTTTGAATTATTATAAAGTCCGGCAGTCCCTGACGTCATTAGGTAACGAATTCCAGAGGCGAGGTATTTCTACAGTATAGGAAGATGAGTATAAAGACGTTCTATGATGAGGGATAGAAAGAAGTGCTTGATGTCGGTTTCGAAGAGTTGTAAGAAATTGAAAGCGCGATAACAGATAATTCGGAGTAGAAGTATGCATGATTCTAAACAGAAGAGACAGTGAATGTATTGTTCTTCGTTCCTTCAGACGCACCCATGAAAGTAATTTGAGGGAAGGTGTTATATGGTCAAATTTACGAGTATTGCAGATGAATCGTGATAGTGGTAATAGTGAGATGATATTTCGCGACATGAGGACGAGGATTCGCCATAGCTTACCTTGCATTCATATTACGGTTGGGGAAAACCTCGGAAAAAACCCAACCAGATAATCAGCCCAAGCGGGGGTCGAACCCGCGCCCGAACGCAACTTCAGACCGACAGGCAAGCGCCTTAACCGACTGAGCCATGCCGGTGGCTGTGTATGTGTGAATGTATGTATGTATGTATGTGTATGTATGTATGTATGTATGTATGTATGTATGTATGTATGTATGTATGTATGTATGTAATTATCACCTCGACTCTGCAGTTCTTTATCCAGTGACATCAACGGTTGTCGGACATTATCGCAGTTTGACATTACTGTAAAGGGGTGTTTTATTGCATAAATTGAGGTTCAAAAGTTGCTAGATATGTTATTTTATAAACGTAATACATTTCGACTATAATTTAATTATGCTGTATATTATTAACTGAAAATTTGTCCTTTGAAAATGTGGAAAAATTTCAATAGGCCTACCTTGGAGCAACAGTAACAAATATAAATTACTTACTTACTTACAAATGGCTTTTAAGGAACCCGAAGGTTCATTGCCGCCCTCACATAAGCCCGCCATCGGTCCCTATCCTGTGCAAGATTAAGCCAGTCTCTATCATCATATCCCACCTCCCTCAAATCCATTTTAATATTATCCTCCCATCTACGTCTCGGCCTCCCTAAAGGTCTTTTTCCCTCCGGTCTCCCAACTAACACTCTATATATTTCTGGATTATACGAATGCCCTGCCCATCTCAAACGTCTGGATTTCAAGTTCCTAATTATGTCAGGTGAAGAATACAATGCGTGCAGTTCTGTGTTGTGTAACTTTCTGCATTCTCCTGTAACTTCATCCCGCTTAGCCCCAAATATTTTCCTAAGCACCTTATTCTCAAACACCCTGAACCTATGTTCCTCTCTCAGAGTGAGAGTCAAGTTTCAGCCATATAGAAGAACCGGTAATATAACTGTTTTATAAATTCTAACTTTCAGATTTTTGGACAGGAGACTGGATGATAAGAGCTTCTCAACCGAATAATAACACGCATTTCCCATATTTATTCTGCGTTTAATTTCCTCCCGAGTGTCATTTATATTTGTTACTGTTGCTCCAAGATATTTGAATTTTTCCACCTCTTCGAAGGATAAATCTCCAATATTTATATTTCCATTTCGTACAATATTCCCGTCACGAGACATAATCAAATATAAATTACACTCGAGAGAAAATTACACGCAGAATAAATATGAAAAATTCGTGTTTTATTAGGTAAACAATCTTTTATCATCCAGTCTGCTTTCATAAAAACTGAAAATTAGAATTTATAAAACAGTTATGTTACTGGTTGTTCTGTATGGTTGTGAAACTTGGACTCAGAGAGGAACAAAGGTTAAGGGTGTTCGAGAATAAGATGCTTAGGAAAATATTTGGGTCTAAAAGGGATGAAGTTACAGGAGAATGGAGAAAGTTACACAACCCAGAACTGAACGCATTGTATTTTTCACCTAACATAATTAGGAACATTAAATCCAGACGTTTGAGATGGGCAGGGCATGTAGCACGTATGGGCGAATCCAGAAATGTATAATATTAAAATATATTTGAGAGAGGTGGGATGTGATGGTAGGGATTGGATTAATCTTGCTCAGAATAGGGACCGATGGCGGGCTTATGTGACGACGGCAATGAACCTCCAGGTTCTCTAGAAGCCACTTTTAAGTAAATATGTATATTATTGACTATTTTGTATATTTAAGTTGCTAGTATACGAATCTAGCAGTTCTGATTAAGGTAGGCCTATAATTACTTCTTTTGTAGAATGAGTCAGTGTTAAATTTTGTGATTAGGCCTACTGATGTGCATATGTTTTTAATTTGTTTTTAGTTGTATGTATTTTATTTGTATTTGTATTCATGTTGTGTGTGGAAAAGAAAGGCTATTATCTATAACTGAATGGGCGTGAATAATAAAGAATAATGTATGTGCAGTATGTAGGCCTATATATATATGGAAGAACACGTCGTGGAAAAGTTGCATACTGAGGTCGTGAAGTAGCTGAAAATAGCAATCCACAGGGAAAAGAAATGCTCCTTGCCTGTAGTAAACACATGGATAGAAAAATAATAATATTAAACTGCCCTCCATTGACGGTAGCCCTTACGGACTCGGTATATCCTCAAAAAAAATTATTATACATATGTAAACATAGATATTAAATTTTAAAGAAGGGAAACAAAGAAAAGGGCGTGAAAAATTACAATTGCTACTAATGTGGCACCATGTAATTAATTAGGATTTGGCAGTATTTTTTAACACAATTACCACAATATCATCCCTCAGAGATGTTGGCAGAGCAAACTGCCGTCGAAATTCTTCGAAAAAAAGCTGGTATAGTCCCTCGAGCACCTATGAGCAAGCCGAATACCTCAACGTGAATTAAGGCATATTCAGTTTGAAATAGTTGACTGTAGGCTCATAGATCGACTTCTTCTCAAGATGGACCTCGGCTGACTGATGACATCCTACTTCAAAACGTATCGTGGGGTCCACAGTGATGCCCTGTTTAGTGTCAGCATTGTACGCTAAAATGTCTACTCGTCTCGTTGACCCATTTTTCAGCTAGACAGCAGATTTCTTCTTCTACTATCCAGCCCTTAGTTCTTAATGCGGCAGCAATTTTGGATCTTACAAGATGATGTCTGAGTTCCTCAAATCCCTGTTCACAGAATCCCAAGACGTGTGCTAAAGTTTCAATCTCCGGGCAGCCATGTCTGCACCGGGTACCTTCGAGAGATCTGCCGGGAACGGAACGAACAGCTGCTAAATTTGCTGTCATTTTCAGGCTAGATATTCATTCACTAGTCGAAAGTCCTTTCTTGTTTGCAATCCTACTGTTGGCGGCTGTTACTTCGCTATACATCTCAACACCTTTTCCTCGTCCTGAAAGGGTCTTCCATGATTCATATTCACGACCTCGCAATTCTTCTCGAAAATTTCGAATTGTAGCTTTAGTAAAGTCTTCGGGAAAAGAAAGGCAGAGGGAATCACACGACGATTTAAGTTCGACATCTAACTGCCTCATCATGTTAACATGCGGATTATCTGCTCTGATTAATGATAGACAGATGTTACAATGTTGAAGAAAAGCTTGCAACGAAGCGCGTATTAACTGAAGTCCTTTTAACTTTTTACTAGCGTACAGCATGCTATTTGGAATATCAGCCGGGAGAAAAAGCATTTCTTTAACAGAGCTTCGAAGGATCATATCAATGTCTTACAAAAATACTGTAGTTGAGGAAGTAACAAAAACAGAAATTCAAAGAATGGACCAACATCGATGAGAAACGGAGTGACATCTTTGAGGACAGTGAACGTTACAACATTAAAATGCCAAATTCTTGCTTTCAGCAGGTTGTTCTACTTATAGCAGTACTTATTAGGAATTACTTCCAGGGTGTATTAAAATTATGGATCCGTAATCTATCTACTCTATTGACATGAAAACTTTGAAATTTGTCCTTGATCTCATACTAGAAATGAGAGCTTTACTGACTGGTAATATGAACATGAAGGCGAGTTCGGTTTCCGATATCGGCAGCCTCTGATCTGAATTCCTGGATATCTGTCGGGCTAAGCTCTTTCATAGCAACTCGAAAGTGTAGGCGATATTTCGTCTGGTGAAAGTTATATACAATATCCGGAATCAATCGTTCTGTAGCAGATTCCTTCAGCCTGAAACTATCCATTATTCGACACTTGTTTATCTTATGGAATCAGTATTAAAACAGAAGGAACTTCTATAGGTTTGAATTCTTGTACTTCAAATGATGCCATGAGTTACGTGTTCGTGGAAAGCTGCTTTCTGAAGCGACAGAGATACATTAAAGATTTTATTCTACTGTAAAAATTTTAATTAATTTATTGTTAGATTTGATTAATATAGATACATAGGCCCTAATAGCTATACCTATAGACAAGGATACATTATTATTTATAACTAGCCGTACCCGTGCGCTCCGCTACACCCTTTACAAATATATATAAAGTAATTACATAATTAAAATAGGACATTTGATCCAGAGAAAATTCGTGTTTGATAGAAGGATAAATCGTTTAATATGTTACTTAATTTAAGTTGCATCCAAATAATTAAAATGCGAT
The DNA here is from genome assembly GCA_025594305.2 of Periplaneta americana. NCBI lineage: Eukaryota > Metazoa > Arthropoda > Insecta > Blattodea > Blattidae > Periplaneta > Periplaneta americana. The sequence continues at coordinate 205,819,468 of JAJSOF020000003.1, read as the reverse complement.
CATTTTGGTCCAGAGACACTCATTTGGTGCAATGACAATTCCTTTAACATGTTTCTTAATTTTTATTACATGCAACCATAGTTTAATGACGATTGACATCATTTAGATTTAATGTGTATATTTTATTTTATTTGTTATAGGCTTCCATTGAATTATGGTAATAACTTAATTTTAACCCTTGTTTTCTACGTATTCAGTAAATGGCGCTTGGCCCACTATGGTTGTGAACCCTTCAAATAACTTAAATTATATTATATATTATATTATATTATATTATATTATATTATATTATATTATATTATATTATATTATATTATATTATATATTATATTATATTATATTATATATTATATTATATTATATTATATTATATTATATTATATTATATTATATTATATTATATTATATTATATCATATCATATCATATCATATCATATCATATCAGAAGTTACTGTAATAACATTATAGCATTATGTCCATCTAGAGAAACTACACTTTCCAATGGTGAAATAATAATTAATTATACAAATCGGTTAATTTAGCTTCCGACATTACTTCATACAAACACAGAAACATTCTCTGTAGGCTATCTTTCATAGCTTTCGATTGTTGCTGTCAAGGCCCCTTGTAACGAAGTCATTTGTTTTTTAATTCATTACACGGCCTTAGATGGCAGTTATTTTAATTTTAAAACTCATTTATCTCATTAAATATCAGTCCTATCAAACTTTTGCATAGAATAAAACTTATCGGAAATTATTTTAAAGAAACTTTTGTTATGTAATATTTTTCACGAAAATTAATAATAAGCGAGATATTTCGATTTAATTCAAGCCCCCTTATAACCCCCCTTTTAAATAAAATAATTTGAATGACATATAGCCTAAATTCTAAGTTACAACGAACTTAATTTATATTCCAATTTTCATCGAAATCCTTTCAGCCATTATCGCGTGAAAAGGTAACAGACATCCAGACAGAGACAGACAGACAGATATACAAATAAAAATTAAAAAAAAGCGACTTTCGGTTTCAGGGTGGTTAATTATATATGTTAGGAGCAATTATTTTTGGAAAATCGAAAATTACCAGAAAAATTTCGGCTACAGATGTATTATTAGTATAGATGTGACACAATATATCGACTGATCAGGTCAAAAGGGAAACAACTGAAAATGTAAAGTTTTGATAAGCCTGCATTTTAAAGATTCATGTTGCTGTGAAAAATCCAAGGATCGTTGGCATTCTATCGTCTATTGTAATTGGGGCTTTGTCCTGTTGTAGAAATAAATAAATAAATAAATAAATAAATAAATAAGCAAATAAATAAATAAGCAAATAAATAAATAAATCAGTAAATAAATAAATAAATCAGTAAATAGATAAATAAATCAGTAAATAAATAAATCAATCAGTAAATAAATCAATAAATGAGTAAGTAAATGAATAAATGAATAAATAAATAAATACGTAAAGACGAATAAATGAATGAATGAAATGAATAAATATAAGTAAATAAATGAAATAATAAATAAATAAATAAATAAATAAATAAATTCCTCCAAATATTGTTAATGATGTTACATACAGGGTGAACCTTTTAATGTCATTAATTTCAAAAGTTATTCTTTGAGATAATTCAAACAAAAGACGTTTAATATATTTTTCTCATTTTTGCCTCAGTTTCGAGATTAATTCCTTCTTATATGAAACACTACATAGTGTATTTTATGAAAACATTCCATTTATTTCAAATTATGCTTAGTCAATTTAAGAGAGCAGTGTATTATGATAATGAATTATTGAAATAATATTAGTTTTGTCCTTTAAATGTGCAGAAATTTGATCTAAACGAAAGTAACTTTTCGTTCTGCAAAGGAACTTTAAAATGTTACATTTTTTCGAATGAAATTTATGCATAAGTTGTTTAAAGGACAAAATTAAAATTCTTTCAATCATTTATCATCATAATACACTGCTCTCTTAAATTGACTGAGCATTTGGGAATTAAATCAATGACGCTATAAAATTTTAGAATGTAGGCTTTCACGGCCAGCGTCATTAGGATTGGTATTATCTGGGTATTATCTGTTGCACTACCAATAGACCACGGCCCTCTATCCCGGATAATACCAATCCTAACGCTATAAAATGTTTCATATAAAACAATTTTATCTGGAATAGAAAGCAAAAACCAGGAAAATTGTATTCTATAGTTTTGTTTGAAATATCTGAAAGAATAACCCTCTGAAATGAATGACAATACTTACGCTCATTCTATATAAGTTTCAAATTAGAGTATGTTAATTGGATTTTTCACAGAAAGATGTAACTTTTAAATGCAGTTTTTTTAAACTTTTAAAATTTTGAGATCTTTTCCTTGTGAACTGGGCCATTGACATGTGCGTTTGCCAAAATACGAAACAATTTACCTTTTTTCAGCTTAACGAAGAAGATAAACAATAAATTACAGCAAAATGTAAACAAACGTTCTTATTAATAATTCCATGTTCTTAGTTATTTAAAAACTTATAGACATAGTTTAAATTGCCTTCAAAATAATAAAACAAAAGGATGGGTGTGGTAACCGACAATTTTATCACTGATATTTCTAGTGTATGCTTGAAAGAACAAGCCAGTGTTTTTTTCTTGGGTTATTTTACGACGCTGTATCAACATCTAGGTTATTTAGCGTCTGAATGATATGAAGGTGACAATGCCGGTGAAATGAGTCCGGGGTCCAGCATCGAAAGTTACCCGGCATTTGCTCGTACTGGGTTGAGGGAAAATCCCCTGAAAAAACCTCAACCAGGTAACTTGCCCCGACCGGGATTCGAACAAGCCAGTGTTCAAGATGGTTCAACAATATAAGAGAATTATACAAGAAAAATAAGATTACTGTAAGTTCAACTCACGATAAACATTATACCATTACAATATGTATTAGATAAACTAAAGAAACAAGTAAGTGAATTGTCCTAAATGTAGAAATATTTAATCATAATATACAATATTACAAGATTATTTAAGATCAATAACTGTGAATATCTAAAAAGTAAACTATTCCATAGAATTATCGTAAATATATATATTTTTTAAATTTTGTATTTGAATTTTTAAACATTTATATTTTCAGGAAAAAATAAATTTTTAATTATACTTTTATATAATCTTGAACCAAAATCTTGGACAAAATTGGCGCTATATATATGTCCTGTACTTAATATACTCGTTTTATCAAGTATAATTCATTAGAACCTCTGACAATATGATAGTTATGTGAAAATAAATTGAATTTATTTCTGTTTTTTGTGTACATAGTTCATTAATACATTACAATAGATTTCTGATGTTACGTATTTTATATTCTGCATGCAGAGATTTGTTATTGCTTTCTGAAAACTAGAAGGAATCTAAATACTAACAATTGTCAGTGATGATCATCTTTGAAGTCTGTGCTGTCGTAAAGTGTTCTTCACTTTTTACCTTAGTTTCTGCTTTATCCGTCAGAGATCTTTATAGTAGCACGGAACGTTAGATCGTTCATGCTTCTTCTCCAGAAACAAGGAAACTTTTTGAGACGAGGAAATTTCCGACTGTAATGTTGCTCACATTAGGATTCTCTAACGACATAGGGATAATGTTACAGTTCCATTCTAAAGAAATCCGTTTAAAGATTCAACGTTTTCTGCAATGTTCAACGAACGGTGCTTAGATATAGAGCGATTCATACTACATAAGCGACATCGGAGAGCAGTCCAGAAGGATTAGTTGGAATGCAACTGAAATAGCCTACGCCAAAGTCTACCTTACTTGTGAAATAAATCACTAGAGGTAGAAATAAAAAGTGCACGGGCCTGGTGATTAAGTAACAAAACATCTAAAGATAACTAACCAACTGATTATAAAACAGCAACAATTTCTAAGCTTTTTTAATAAAGTTCAAATTATTCAAAGTTGACTGCAAAATACTGTCCTCAGTATGAAAATGCTTACAAAATTTGTTTTTGAACACTGCTAAATTCCGACAGTCTCTGATGTCACTAGGTAGGGTATTCCACAAACGCACAACGAGATTGTGTATGATGATGAATACGATGATGTCTTATGTGTTGGTATGGCTAGTATGCGGCTATTTTGCGTGCGTGTAAAGAGATTGTGATAAGATGACAGGTAACTGAAACGGGAGGCAAGGTAGGTAGGTGTAGAGGTGTGAAGGACTTGGAACAAGGAGAACTAGGGAAAGAAAATTTCTACGTTCGTTAAGCCAAAGCCAGTTTAGAATTTTGAAGGTTGGGGTAATGTGGTCAGCGCGACGGACATCGCAGTAAAATATTACTTTGTTGTATTTATATAAGAAGCTTGCTTAAATTAATTTTTCAAAAATTAATATTTGAAATATCTTGAAGTCCTATTTTTTTTATCTAAATGAGATTTTCGATTACGTGATTAAAATTGTGACAATAGTAATCATGTCCTTGGACAAGAAAGATGAACTCCAAGATTTTGTGTGTTTGCATCATTTAAACTGTCATTTTCTTTCAAATAGCTAACTAAAATTTGAAGGAGAGTGGGCAGAGTAAATTTATATTCCATTAATTTTTATTATTGACTGCAAAAATAGTTGAAAACAATCGTTGGAGTGAATTTATCTACGTCTTTAATTTTCACTTTACTTGTAATTAGAAAATAATTTTTAAAAGAATCAGAGTAGATTCTGAAATAAATAATCATTTTCTGTTGCATTTGTTACTTCTAAGAAAAATAATTGTATTTCGCGTTCAACACTTCTCTTTCAATCCCAAAGCAGATACTGCGAACAAAATTCGTCCAGTAGTGTTAAGACAAAGAGTCATTAAAAATACGCAGGAATTTCTGACTTTTATGGGGACTCGTAGGGAGACAAAAGATATACTCTTACAATACCTATGTGCAGAATAAATTAATATTTATTTATTTATCTATTTATTTTTTATTTATTTTACTTATTTATTTAATTACTACCTAATTTACTTATTTACTAGTTATTTATTTACTTATTTAATTACTTATTTATTTATTTACTTATTTATTTAATTACTTATTTGTTTATTTAATAAATTATTGAATGATTGATTGATTGGATTGATTGACTGATCGATCGATTTATGTATGTATTTATTTATTTATTCATTTATCTATCTATCTGTCTGTCTGTATGTCTGTCCTTCCGTCCGTCCGTCTGTCTGTCTCTCTGTCTATCTATCTATCTATCTACCTATGTATCTATCTATCTATCTATCTATCTATCTATCTATCTATCTATCTATCTATCTATCTATCTATCTATCTATCTATCTATCTATCTATCTATCTATCTATCTATCCATCTATCTATCTATCTATCTGTCTGTCTGTCCATGCCATGCCTGCCTGCCTGCCTGCCTGCCTGCCTGCCTGCCTGCCTGCCTGCCTGCCTGCCTATCTGCCTATCTGTCTGTCTGTCTGTCTGTCTGTCTGTCTATCTACTGTCTGTCTGTCTGTCTGTCTACCTGTCTGTCTGTCTGTCTGTCTGTCTGTCTGTCTGTCTGTCTGTCTGTCTGTCTGTCTGTCTGTCTCTGTCTGTCTCCGTCTATCTATCTGTCTATCTCTCTATCTCTCTATCTATCTATCTATCTATCTATCTATCTATCTATCTATCTATCTATCTATCTATCTATCTATCTATCTATCTATCTATCTATCTATCTATCTATCTATCTATCTATCTATCTATCTATCTATCTATCTATCTATCTATCTATCTATCTATCTATCTATCTATCTATCTATCTATCTATCTATCTATCTATCTATGTATCTATCTATGTATGTATGTATCTATCTATCTATCTATCTATCTATCTATCTATCTATCTATCTATCTATCTATCTATCTATCTATCTATCTATCTATCTATCTATCTATCTATCTATCTATCTATCTATCTATCTATCTACCTACCTACCTACCTACCTACCTACCTACCTACCTACCTACCTATCTACCTATCTACCTATCTACCTACCTACCTACCTACCTACCTACCTATAAATCCATTTGTCTATCAGTCTATCTGTTTACTTATTCAAATGTTGTCATGTGAACTCCAGTGTTTTGTAGTGTAATATGGGCATAATCGTTAATGAATTATGGTATTTATTTTCCTCGTAATCTTTGGAAATTATTCTCAAGGTTAGGTCGCAACAGTAGGAAATATTGACAACTGCCTCCTGAATGTCGATATTGTTACGATGAATGGAAATCCAATACATTTTTATTGACGCTTTGTACATAAATACAGAGAACATTATAAAAATACTCCTCCGTGAAAAACTTAAAATCGTTCTGTAGTACCACCAAAATACAGGGTGATCCGTTTGGGAAGACATAAAATAGAAAACGTGCCAAAATGAGAACTGTTGCTATTTATTATTAAATAATTTGCACATGCATTCTAGAAGAATGACAGTTTTGTCCAAATTAGACCTCAACGTGCCACCATTGCGACCACTACACAGTTCATATCTTGAAGCTAGTGCCTCCCATGTGCGGTCTAACATCTCAGGGGTAACTTTCTCAAAAGCTGAGAAAATGTTTGCTCTGAGATCATGAATGTCCTTGGGTCGCTGTGCATACACATCATTCTTCACGAAACCCCAGAGTAAGAAATCGGGTGGTGTCAAGTCTGGGGAATTTGGAGGCCACATAATTGGCACTCCTCGACCACACCAGCTGTTACCAGATGTGTCATCAAAACAATCACGGACGTCTGTTGCCCAATGAAGTGGTGCGCCATCCTGTTGGAACACGATGCCCATGTTGTTTTCCTGTTGCAGTTGTGATTCGAAAAAGTTTTTCAACATGTCCAAGTTTGGTCCTTTTCGAACTGTTTCCTCCGCGAAGATCTACGTCCCATACAGATTATAGCGACTTACCGCGCACCAAACATTAACTTTAGGACTAGTCCGTTCCAGTTCATATGAGACAAGCGGATTTTCACGTCACCATACGATTGCATTATGGGTATTCACTAGCCCACTGGCATGGAAGGTTGTTTCGTCAGAAAATGCCCATCTATTCAAGAAGCATTTTGTTTATTCTGTCGTTGTTGAGTAACTTCTTTTGTTTCTTATGCTGTAGCAATCCTAATACAAAACTCCCGTATCACATTGGAACTGAAATGAATTCTATAGCACCCAAATTATAAATTTTATATTCATTTTATTTTATGTCTTCCCAAATATCAGACTGTAGTTTTCTTTTGTACTTTATGTAATGAAGACAATAAAAGGTTTTCAATTTTCTGTATTTTTAAGTGTAAAACAGCCTACAATATTAAACAGTAAGAAAAGCAACTATTTCAAAAAACACTTGCAGACAAACAGTCCGAATTCTGGTATTATAATAATATGAATACAGAGCGAACTGGAAAGAATGGGTTTTGAGAATGGATTCACATAGATTATCATACGAATTGCTACATTACAGACAAGAGAAATGTTGGACGACTGAAACACACTGTAAAAACGAATTTAAACAAACGTTTAGAACTTTTATTAATATTTACGATACCAGGCACGACTTACAAGGAGAGGACACGCTCTGTATATCACCGAATTAAATAAGATTGTGTGAGATGAAAGTACAAGACACACTGTTTAAAGTCATACCTGGTATGGGTGGCCAATGACCCCTCGTTTAGAAAATATTGGCTATTGTTTGTGACATACTTCCGTTAGGTGCCTAATAGGGGATCATTAGATTGTGCAACAGCGTAGCCCATATGGTTGGATGCTGAGTTGTTATCCAGACAACCTCAGTTCGAATCTTAACTAGTCCTATATTTTTTTTCTTTTAATAATGATTAATATTGTGATCACAGTTATCTATTTACATACCTATATCATATTTCTCAATGTATTGAATGCTTGATCATGTTTTAAACAAATTACTAATTAACTAACATTGTATTGTAAAGGATAAACATTGAAATAATGTTCACGTAGGAAGGTAAGATGTGTCACTGGTGTCTGTTCTATTTCTGTAGCAGCTATTCCACTTCATTTTGTACCCGATTCATTATGATAAATGTTATAAAAACACACAAAACATACATATTTCCTGCACCATGCACAGCAAATGAAAGAAGGTTGTCCACAGTCACACACATTTTTCCGCACTTCTGCTGCGAAACAGACATCCTTCACATTCACAAACACTTCTCGTTCGTTTATCAATTTTGATGCATACCGCGCATATTTCAACATGGTTTTGAATATAGGAGCTGACAACTGAAAGTGAATTAAAAAATAAATAATAATAATAATAATAATAATAATAATAATAATAATAATAATAATAATAATAATAATAATAATAATATCAAGGTTTAAAAAAAGAGAAGACATTAGGATTGTAACTTAGGTTGCCTGGATAACAACTCAGCATCCAACCATATGAGCTATGCCGTTACACAGTGTAATGCTTTCCTATTAGGTACGTAACGGAAGTATCTCATAAACAATAGCCAATATTTCCAAAACGAGGGGTCATTGGCCACCCATACCAGGCATGACTTTAAACAGTGTGTCTTGTACTTTCATGTCACGAAATCTTATTTAATTCGGTGATATACAGAGCGTGTCCTCTCCTTGTACGTGCAAAACTGAATTTTACTGCAAATAAAAGCCGACTGGCACTCAAAACAGAATTTCACGTCGGAAACAGCGGCGGCGATGACCCCTCGAGAGCGTCTCTTTAATAACAAGCTGTGACCCGGGTTGTATAGATTGAGGGGCTGGGTTGACCAGATAGAAGCCGCGCTTCTGATTGTGTCTTAAACATCTGATCCTCGTCTCAGTTTGACTGTTTGACCGTTGCAGATTTCTAACCTTATCCACTGGACTGACATGTGGCGAGACTACTATATGGTTAGCACGACGCCAACAATAAAGGACATAACCAGCGTATTCCGAATCTCACCGGTCCGGTGGCATCAATGACGTCACGTTGCAACGAAAATAAGGAACAAAACTGCTGGAAGAATCGATGCTGTCATGGCGACTGTGTAAGTGGTTATCTGTGCTGCGCTAGCAAAATTTTGCGAAATTTCCGTACTGCCATCTCGTTCAAATAAAATAGATCATAAACAACTTATTTCTTGAACCGGTAGTAATAACTGGTCCGTTGACATGTTCGCTCATTAACATATTGTTTTTACGTTGTGCTCATTACAAACAATACAGCAGAACACACCGCCATGACACAACAGTGCACGATGTCATTCGTCTGCTAATTCCCGCCCTTTACAAGAACCAATCAGATTCACTGATGGCGGCTGATGGAGACTGCCACCACCTCTGCAAGTTGATGGCACCGGTGCGACACCGGTGGAGCATCAATGACGTCATCGGTGGAATTCGGAACACCGTGATGCCATCGGATTGCTCACCGGTGAGATTCGGAATACGCTCAACGTTAATAACGAACCAACATTTAACAGTAGACAACCCAGGATTTGTATGTTACTAGAAACCGCAAACACTCTAGTGACTGCAGGACTTATACACGGGTCATGGAGACATGTGACTTATGATGATCGTGATGACTAATTTGACGGGAACACTAATTACTGAGGATGCTGACCGCAATGATGTTGATGACGTGTCGTATAAGTTAGCGTGCTGGCAGTTGGGTACAAGATTGCCAGCTTCAAACCTGGACGAGGGCGATGGATTTTAGCACGACATCCTCCAGCAACGAAGTAAAGCCGTGTGTCCCTGTCGAATGTCCACGACACATGAAAGAATTATCCCTCATGCAGGGCTCCAAGCAAACCTTGTACTGCTGAATAAACTGGAGTCGAGAAAGGCGTAAAAATACAACTACTACTGTTACTACTACAGGTTTTACTACTGCTACTACTATTACCATTGTTACCATTATTCACTGCTACTCCTACCGTTACTACTGCTGCTATTACTGTTGCTACTATTACTACTACAGCTACTACTAATGCTAATACTGCTACTGAATTAGCATACTATTACTACTGGTACTACTGCTACTAAATGAGCATACTGTTACTACTGCTACTGCTAATAATACTGCTACTGAATTAGCATATTATTACTACTGGTACTACTGCTACTAAATGAGCATACTGTTACTACTGCTACTGCTAATAATACTGCTACTGAATTAGCATACTATTACTACTACTGCTACTATTACTGCTACTGAATTAATAGTATAGTATTACTAAGTTTACTGCTAATATTACTGCTACTGTATTAATAGTATAGTATTACTACTGTTACTGCTAATATAACTGCTACTGAATTAGCATAGTATTACTACTGGATGTTCATTTCAAAGTGTGTCATGACGTCACTGTTGTTGTGTCACCGATTTGAAGCGAGTTTCAGCTGATATGTTAGAGAAGTTGCCTATTATTTAAGGCGTTCTTCAATCTGAACTTGAGAACGTGTACGGTATAACTTGAACGTCGTAGCAACAGATGGCGGTCTGTACGGTCTGTGTGTTACCATAACCTCTTTCGAACTGTGTTTTGCGCCGGCAAGTCGTACGCAGGGTATTTGTTATCATCGGTTCAGTACGGTAACATTCCACAACACAAATCAAATGATCCGTGTCCATGTTGACCGTCGAAGTTAATGTCAACAAATACGTAAGTAATCGTCTTAACCCTCTCCCCATATCCCGACAGTACGTATTTCCAAACAGTTCACATTCCTGCCACTACCGGCGTTACCGTACGTATCGGCACGTACTCTTCAGAATGAACGCCGTACTTGCTAGCCAACTTCTCTGCCTCTTAGATTATACACCTGAGCTGCGGAAGTGTAGGAAGACTGAATTCTCTAGGCTCATCAGCTAGCCACATGACGGCATACAGCGAGCCATGACACATTTTGAACTGAACACCCAGTACTACTGCTACTTTTACTGCTACTACTGCTACTGAATTAGCATACTATTACTACTGTTACTGCTAATATTACTGCTACTGAATTAGCATACTATTACTACTCCTATTACGATTACTAATAGTACTACTAACTACTGCCATTACTACTATTAAAACTACAGCTACAATGCCCACCATGCGTGCTACAAGTACTTCGACCACCAACACTGATACTGTCCATACTTGGACCATTAACAACACCAACACTACTACTGAACTCACCAACCAATTAAAATTCAAGCTACATTACAGATGTTCCAACAATCAGGCCGAGCAGGAAGCATTCATTAAAGCACTGGAAGCAATAGAAACAATTGACATCAGCGACAACAGACCACGCACAGCAGCAATTCTCACAGACAGCAGAATAACAATGGACTCCTTAAAGAACAATCACAACCACAAATATCTTATAGAAGAAATCAGGAAGAAAGTCTTAATTCTGGAGAAAGTAAACTGGACGATAGAATTCTTCTGGATAAAGGCCCACGTCGGAACATACGGTAATGAACTTGCGGATCGACTAGCGAAGGCAGCGGCACAAAACAAGGATGCAGCAGTATGTTATGATAAAATTCCGAAAAGTATAATTCAAAGTGAAATAGAAGAAGAAGGAAAACTAAAATGGCAAAAGAATGGGACGACACCACAAAGGCAGCGATAACAAAATCCTACTTCCCTAATGTAAAAGAGAGGCTTAAGATGGAATTAAATATTACAGCCATCTTCACGTCAATGGTGACAGGACACGGGATGACTAGAGCCTACCTCCATCGATTCAAGTTACTGGAGAATGCAACATGTCCATGTAATAGTGGAGGTCAGACTATAGATCACTTGCTGTATGACTGCACAATATTAAGAAAACAAAGGGGAATTCTAAGAAACAGCATCTCGAAGACAGCAAGTTGGCCACCTACCAAATATCAGCTTATAAAATTACATCTTCAACCATTCATTACTTTCATTAATTCAGTAGATTTTGAACAATTGTTGGAATGCATTTATTGTTAGGTTACATATATTTATCATTCAACTTTTATAAAATTAACAATTTGTTTAAGAAACTCACAATTACAATATATTCCTATCATGTATATATACTTTCTTTTCTTTTTATTTAGGTTAAGCTATATATATATATATATATATATATATATATTTTTGTATTAATTCTGTATATTCCTTAGACTAAATCGGGAGTATTCACCAATACAAATCCAAATGTATAATTATCGTACAAAACGAAAAATCTAAAACATGTAGTACAGGGTGCGTCAGAAAGAACGGATGGATTTCAAACTATCAATACGCAGCGGGGAGGGATAGAGTGAGGGGACCACGACTGCTGGGTCAGCCATAGAATGCAGTTTCAGTTGAGAACATGGTGTTGGTCTGGTGTACAACGTGCTTTCATCGCAGAGACATTTTTGAAAAATGAAGAGTCTGTGATCGTCACTCAGGACTCATTTCGACATCGGATGTCACGCTGGATTCCAACTCGGGCGGCTTCATTTCGTACCACAGGTTCAACATTAAAGAAGAAATCACCTGGACGAACACGGAGCGCGTGTACTCCTGCAAATGTGGAGACAGACAGTAGGTTGTCCTGCCACCTCAACCATCAGCCCGCAAACATGCTATTGCACTGAGATTGTCGAGGTTACGATAAGATCTTTCTTTGGGACCACTTGAAGGCGTAAGTAACCACATACACTAGACGAACTGAAGACGGCGATTCGTGAAGAAATTGCGGCAATCCCACCAACTATGACTGTGAATGTTACGGCGAACTTCAGAAAACGCCTCGATGTCTGTATCGAAAGCCAAGGACATCATATGGATGATGTTGTATACCGTAAATAAACTGCATGTATTGGTGAATATGTTGATAACAATAAATTTTTGATTTGATGAATCCTTACAATTTTCTTGCCCTGTGAAATCCATCCGTTCTTTCTGACGCACCCTTTATTACTCTGTAATGGAGCATGTTGCTCAATAAAAAACAAATAAAAAAAACACCAACACTATTGTCAATACTACGAATATGATGGTCATCACCATGCCCAGTATCACCACTCATGGTGACAACGAAGAGGGTAATGGTGATGTGAGAACAGCGGTGATGATTTGCAATAGCAATGATTTTTATTTATTTTATTAGATATGATATTTCCATGCAGATATTCTGCGTCATCATACAATGAAAGAGTAATGGAACGGAGAAAAATTCTCTCCGGCGCCAGGATTTGAACCCGGGTTTTCAGCTCTACGTGCTGATGTTTTATCCACTAAGCCACACCGGATACAACCCCGACGTCGGACAGAATTGTCTCTGAGTTTCAACTCTTGGGTTCCCTCTAGTGGCCGCCCTCTGCACTACGTCATAGATGTCTATGAACGTAGGACCGAAGTCCACACATGTGCTGAGGTGCACTCGTTATGAGTGACTAGTTGGCCGGGATCCGACGGAATAAGCGCCGTCTTAAATCACTTCGTGATTTACGCATACGCAATTTTTCTCCGTTCCATTACTCTTTCATCGTTATTTTAGTAGGTTATTTTACGACGCTTTATCAACATCTTAGGTTATTTAGCGACTGAATGAAATGGTGATAATGCCGGTGAAGCGAGTCCGGGGTCCATCACCGAAAGTTACCCAGCATTTGCTCATATTTGCAAGTTACCTCAACCAGATAACTTGCCTCGACCGGGAATCGAACCCGGGCCACCTGGTTTCGCGGCTAAACGCGCTAACCGTTACTCCACAGGGGTGGACAATAGCAATGATGATTGTTACGTTCCTAATGTCGGTATTTGCTTATGACTGTGATGTGGGTGAGAATTGATGTTATTGTGACAGAAGGACGACGTTGATTATTATGTGGATGACAATAGTGGATTGCTAGGTTATTTGTGATGTTAACAGTTGGCTGACCTGCTGGTAAAGCTACATGACGCTCTGGGGCGCTGCAGTTGGATCAAGATCACTTCTGAAGATCTTGAGCCTCGCGTACTTTGAGTGACAGTAAACAGCAGGAGAAACGCGTCATGGCAGCAGCCGTGTAGACTGAAGGGGGGGAGGAAGTCATGATGGAAGTGAGTCTGAAGAGGTCACGGCGATGCATGATGGCGGCGGGCGAAACATCTTCATCTGCCTGGAATGCCAATGAGGACGAGTAATGGAGTCGCGATCTGTGTTGACTCTCCTCTCGACTGCGCCCCAGGCTAATATCTTAATTAATTGAAACAACGCTAATGTTGTGGCTTGGGAGTGCATGTGCCTTCCTAGTTCATTTATTATTCCTCCTCCACTCTTTTAATCGGTGTTATTGAATTGAATTAAGTCTAAAATTATGCCTATTTGCTTGAAGCTATTTTCCAGAGCTTTTACTTGAGTGTTTAACTAGTCTCCGATATATCTCGGTATTAGTGGTTCAGTTCGATGGAAGAATTTGAAAGCAACTAATTTCTTACGAAAGAAGTTAATATTTTTAAGATGCCACTTACCACTGTTGCAAGAAACCGATATTGTAAGTAAAAACTTCAAGATTGGATCACAAAATTCAATTACAGCACCTGAACCTTTGTTGAATATGTCAGATGGACAGTTAGGAACTGGGTCATTAATACACCACAGTGTTTGGACACTTTAACTACAAGTTTAGTGAACACATATCTACGCTGTGCACTGATTTGTACAACGAACGATACGGAAAGAACCCAAGTACAGATACTGGGCATCTATAAACGTGTACATTAACTCACGAAACACTTTTTAGGAAATACTTCCGATATTATAATAGATATGTATGTGATAATGTCTAAAAATAAATAGGTCTATACAGTAAATTACAATAAAGTGTAATAAAAATTTTGCGAGACTTTCGCAACCATAAAAACCCAATAACTCTGTTCATACATAAAATACAATTACCTTTACGATTACAATATCCATTAAGCCTACAATTAATGACTATGGACATTAAAATTATTCAATAAAATTTTCAAACGAAAATGTTCTCTTTGTTTCGGATAAGTCATGCATGCCTGTAGTTGGAGAAACTTTTTTCAGTTTCACAAGAAGTTACTGATACATACACAAAATGTGATACAAATAGGCTATGTGGGTATTAGCATGATTTTTGTCCACCAAAACACGAAAACTTTTATTTATTTATTTATTTATTTATTTATATATTTATTTATTTATTTATATATTTAGGCTATTTGTTATTTATTTACGACTTATTTATCAATTATGTATTTCTTTCTTATTTATTTATTTACGTATTTAATTACTTATTTATCATTAATTTGTGTAGGTATTTGTTATTTATTTACGATTTATAAGTTATTTATTATTTATTTATTTTTTTGTTTATTTATTTATTTATTTATTATTTATGTATTTTTATTTATTTATTTGTTGTTTTATATATGTATTTACTTATTTATTTATTTAATTATTTATTTAACACTTATTTATTATTATGCATTTATTTATTGTTTATTTATTTATTTATTTATTTATTTATTTACGTATTTAATTACTTATTTATTATTATTTTATGTAGGCTACTTATTATTTATTTACGATTTATAAGTTATGTATTACTTATTTATTTTTTGTTTATTTATTTATTGATTTATTTATTCTTTACTTATTATTTATGTATTCTTATTTATTTATTTGTTGTTTATCTTTTATGTTGTTAATTCTGGATCCCAGTGGTCAACCTCACTTGAGGACGGATGATTTTAAATCTTAGTAGTAGAAAATTATTAATTTATTTTATTTATTTATTTATTTCATATTTATATATATTTACTTATTTATTTATATATTTATTTACTTAATTATTTACTTACGACTTATTTATTAATTATGTATTTATTTATTATTTATTTATTGATTTATTTATTTATTATTTATGTTTTTATGTATTTATTTATTCATTCATATTATTTAATTATTTATTTATTTATTCATTTATTTATTCACTTATTTATTTATTTTTATTTATTTATATTTATCTAGCTGTCTGTCTGCCTGTCTGTCTGTCTGTCTGTATGTCTGTCTGTCTGTCTAGAGGTAAAATCCAATTACAATTTTAATCCTGCCAGATGAAGTGGGGTTTGTTGTATGTTTATCATGAGGTTGTATGTTTCAGTTTCCTTTACAGGTCGGCAAAGAACAGGTTAATCAGACTAATAATCGAAAACTAACTATAACACCATCGTCCTCTTTTTCTATTATTTTCTGTGCCGACTATACCGAACTTGCCGAGTGCGTGTGCTATCATCTATACTCCATAGCACAGACAACCTGTTTTCATCACCCGGTGATCAAACGCTGGTCTTAAGGTATTAGCAAACACGAAGAGGTTTGGAAAACTGTCGAAGGTTACAGGCACTCAGAGATCCTATTTGGGAACGCTTAGCCTATGGCAATCACCCATTATCTGAGAAACTACTGAAAATACCGTACTGGAATTTTTACACTGTAATGATACAAGGTTTCTGAGCAGACTGACACAGATTTATGAAGAAATACAAATTAAAGAACAAATTTGATTTCTTAGGTAATGTTGATTTCATTTTGTTATTTTTATGTAAAATATTTTTTTTTGATCAAACTAATAGACGTCTATCACTTAGTATGTATTTTGCCAATACGCGTTTAAAATTTCATTCTTTTATCGTTTATAGGTGATGATAAAATAACGCATTTACATTATTTTAGTCAACTGTCAGAATACAGGTTTCAGCCTCATAAATGACACCAATAAGGCATCACTCATGACGCAACTAAGCCAGGAGATAATGGGGTAGGGTGAACAGTTCCTTTCCCCTGCATTTACATTAAAAATAAAATAAAATCAACATTATATTTTAAAATTCAATTTTTTTTTCCAAACTTGTATTTCTTGATACATCTACGTCAGTTCGATGTGAAACGTTGTATCTTTATCTTGTAAAAATTTCAGTAGTTACTCAGATATTGGATCATTAAATAAGCAAATTTAATAGTGGCCCATTGGCGATCTAGGGTGGTTAATTTTCCCTTACCTAATACTTACTTACTTACTGGCTTTTAAGGAATCCGGAGGTTCATTGCCGCCCTCACATAAGTCCGCCATTGGTCCCTATCCTGAGCAAGATTAATCCATTCTCTACCACCATATCCCACTTCCCTCAAATCCATTTTAATATTATCTTCCCATCTACGTCTCGGCCTCCCTAAAGGCCTTTTTCCTCCGGCCTCCCAACTAACACTCTATATACATTTCTGGATTCGTCCATACGTGCTACATGCCCTGCCCATCTCAAACGTCTGTATTTAATGTTCCTAATTATGTCAGGTGAAGAATACATTACGTGTAGTTCCCTTACCTAATATTATGATTAATATGCCAACCGGGAACTGCGTGTTAGAGATTAATTTTTATAGTGGGGAGACAGAAGAGAGTCCCTGTCATTGTATATCTTTAAAGATGGATAACACTGAAAGGCATTTGCTATACGAATGCGAAGTCACCAGCGCGCATTTCGGGAGCTGTTAGGCTATATGGAACGAAGTGTAGTCGTCCAACACAGCAGCCTTTGCATAAATAATCTAGGATATTCAGAGATTAAAGAAGACACGCGGGCTTAGTTTTTAACCCCTCTTTACAATATAATAAATTACAAAAGAAATGACAAAAATAGTAATTTATATCCTAAGACCACGTTATCCCATCATATCCTAGGATGAGAGCGTATGAAACAACATTAGAATTAAATTTTATAAAAGTCCCACACTCGTTTGCTACTTTTATGGCAGCGAAATATGGCCGCATAAACCAAGACATAAAAGTATAATGGAAGTAGCAGAGATGCGACATTCTCTGAGATGACGGCGACAACAAAGCACAAGTTGAGGAGCCAAGACATTAAGTATGATATTCAGTATACAGGGTGATTCTAAAGTTTTTCTTATGAAATGCTTGGTGATGAAAGATAACCCATGACTATGTGGAACAGAAATTATGATTTTTTAATGCTATATCATTTCAGAGATTCAGTATTTTGGAGTGTAATTTGAAACACAGAGCGATATTATGATGCGATTTCTATCACATGGGGTTGTTATTACTACTGAGTGTTCAGTTCAAAGTATGTCATGGCTCGCTGTATGCCGTCACGTAGCTAGTCGATGAGCCTAGAGAATTCAATCTTCCTACACTTCCGCAGAGGTGTATTACTCATCTGCCAGAGAAGTTGCCTAGCAAGTACGGCGTTCATTCAGAATAGTACTTACCGATACGTACGATAACGCCGGTAGTGGCAGGAATGTGAACTGTTTCGAAACATGTACTGAGGTGAGTTTTTTCTTACTGTCAGGATATGGGGAGAGGGTTAAGACGATTACTTACGTATTTGTTGACATTAACTTCGACGGTCAACATGGACACGGAGCATTTGATTTGTATTGTTTCCGTACGGAATCGATGATAACAAATACCCTGCGTACGACTTGGCCGTGCAAAACACAGTTCGAAAGAGGTTATGGTAGCACACAGACAGTACAGACAGCCATCTGTTGCTACGACGTTCAAGTTATACCGTACACGTTCTCAAGTTCAGATTGAACGCCTTAATTAATAGGCAACTTCTCTGACATGAAAGCTGAAACTCGCTCCAAATCGCTGACTCGTCAACAATGACGTCATGACACTTTGAAATGAACACCCAGTAGAGTCCTGTGTTCGGTTACCTAAAGCGTCCGAACAACGCGTAACAATAGAGGTATGTACGGAGTACGGGCCAGTGTACACACTTCAGGTCTGCTGTTCAGTGAACCATGTCAAAACAAAACAAAGCTAGACCTTTGGAAATGAGTGCTCCAATAGGAGAAGTTGAGCTGATAGCGAGCACTTCATGAGGAAAGACGAAAACCTATTTTATCAGAAAGAAAGAGAATGTGTTAGAATATTTCAACTGTAATTATTTGGGAAAGTATTTGTTTTTTTACTTGGTTATTTAGCGACGCTGTATCAACTAAGAGGTTATTTAGCGTCGATGGAATTGATGATAGCGATATAATATTTGGCGAGATGAGGCCGAAGATTCGCCGTAGATTACCAGACATTTGCCTTATGGTTGGGGAAAACCTCGAGAAAAACCCAACCAGGTAATCAGCCCAAGCGGGAATCGAACCCGCGCCCGAGGGCAACTCCGGATCGACAGGCACTTCATAAAGAAAGACGAAAACGTATTTTATCAGAAAGAACGAGAATGTGTTAGAATATTTCAACTGTAATTATTTGGGAAAGTATTTGTTCTTTTACTTGGTTATTTAGCGACGCTGTATCAACTAAGAGGTTATTTAGCGTCGATGGAATTGATGATAGCGATATAATATTTGGCGAGATGAGGCCGAAGATTCGCCGTAGATTACCAGACATTTGCCTTATGGTTGGGGAAAACCTCGAGAAAAACCCAACCAGGTAATCAGCCCAAGCGGGAATCGAACCCGCGCCCGAGGGCAACTCCGGATCGACAGGCACTTCATAAAGAAAGACGAAAACGTATTTTATCAGAAAGAACGAGAATGTGTTAGAATATTTCAACTGTAATTATTTGGGAAAGTATTTGTTCTTTTACTTGGTTATTTAGCGACGCTGTATCAACTAAGAGGTTATTTAGCGTCGATGGAAATGATGATAGCGATATAATATTTGGCGAGATGAGGCCGAGGATTCGCCATAGATTACCTGACGTTTGCCTTACCGTTGGGGAAAACCTCGAGAAAAATCCAACCTGGTAATCAGCCCAAGCGGGAATCGAACCCGCGCCCGAGGGCAACTCCGGATCGACAGGCAAGCGCCTTAACCGACCGAGCTACGCCGGTGGCAACTATTTATTTACATTCTTTGTTCAAAATAATGTTATTTTTCATCACCCGGTATATCTGGTGTTTGCATGAGGGGATTGGGTGATGATGTCCCGAGATGTAAAGATCTCTTAGGTATTTTGACATGGTGATATAAATATATGGAAGTCGAAATGTTCTATTCATGATGTAGTGTACGTACCATCTACAGAGCTGTAAATCTCTGTGACACGAAGTTCAGTCAGGAAGTCGATGATCATCACCATCTACTGCGATGTACCACGTCAGCAAGAAAAGCAAAGTTATCGGCAGTTATTTCCGTCAAATTTAAGGGCATCGACAACAAACTGGAAGTTTAATGTAATAACGACTAAGTTATGTTGTTGATATTTCAATAACCGAATTAGCAAAGTTGTCTTTCTTCCCGGATAGCGCGTTGAAACCCGAGATGTGGAGTGAGCACATCACAGCCTGGCGCTCTCTCATTGAGCAGCTCTGTGAAAAGTCATATACGAACTTCACATGTCATTTTCTACAAAAAAAAAAAAAAAACATCCTACAGGGTGTACCATAATGGAGGTGACTATAGTTCTGTACATTGTGTACCATACTGGAAGTACATGTCTATGTACCTTAGGCGGATCTCGGGAGAGACTTAATCTTGCACAGGATAGGGAGAGATGGCGGGCTTATGTGAGGCGGCAATGAACCTCAGGGTTCCTTAAAAGCCATTTGTAAGTAAGTAAGTTCATTTAAAGAGACGGGAACCTCTTGAGTCCTGAGACATTTGTTGTTTCATTTTTAAAGTTCAATATATCATAACTTTTATTACAAATCAATAATGCAATTTTATTGTTTCAACAATAATCACTTTCTATAATTGAATGTAAACACCCCCGTCAACAATGGGATTTCCACTCCACACAGCAACACAGTATTCGTTATTGCACTCCACAGACGACAATGACAATTTACTTGGATTATTGAGAACAACAATGAACTGTTAATTTTAACTAATGTTCACAAAGCACTATTTACAAATCAGAACTGTCAGTTCTCAGTTCACAGTTCGTTTGCCTTGGCTAGTTCTTCTAGCTCAGTCACTTGAGTTCACAGTATCTCGAATCCCAGGCCTTCAGAGACAGTCCACTGAACTTCGAACTCAGGTCCCCCAACTGCGGTCCACTGCACTCAAACTCAGGACTTCCGGCTCCCACAGTTACGGACACAACTCAAGTCGAACTCCGATCTCGAACCTGGCTTCACTGCTACACAAGACTGCCTTGCTGTCGAAAACTAGCAACGACTGCAACTAACTAACTCAAGTTCACTCGCGTGTCGTATTTATAACTAAACCATAGTTTCGGGAAAGTACGATGCTGGAAATTTCTACGGATGTCCAGAAGATGGCACCTCTCGAATTCTCTGGATTTCTCCCCTCAGTCGCAGGCGCGTTACTCCCCCTCTCCTCTCTACGCCACAGCACATGCCCCAGGAAGCAGATGCGCGCGCAACTTCATTTGCCGCGCCGAGCCACGGCCGACCTTGTCCTCCTCCTGCCGGTCACGAGATCGTATCCCGGCTGTCACAATACTGTAATTCTACACGTCAAAAAAGTCACTGACATGAGGAAAAATGCTGAAAATTGTCTGCAGGTTAGAGTTAGGGCATAAATGCTATACTTCGGGTTATGCACGTAGATCTCATATCAAAATCATGTATGAAGTATAGTATGCTATACTCTCAGGACCCAGAAGTGTATAATTCGCTTCTGCCCACGCGACAGCGACGTGAGATTCGAACTCACGACCAGCGTCCCGCAAGAGAGAGCAGATCGCGCGGGCTCCACGGAGCACTGAGGGACGGCGCGCGGCGGAGAGAAGAGAGGGGAAAGGGCCTACGCGGCGAGGGAGTGTGCGCGCGCAACTGCTGCGTGCGGAGTGAAGGGAAGGACGGACCCTCTCGACTCTTCGAGAAGTCCGTCGAAGTGGAAAAATCGGGAATTCGAACTTTCCAGGCTACGTCGCTGTGGTTATAAAGAAGAA
The DNA here is from genome assembly GCA_025594305.2 of Periplaneta americana. Lineage (NCBI taxonomy): Eukaryota > Metazoa > Arthropoda > Insecta > Blattodea > Blattidae > Periplaneta > Periplaneta americana. The sequence goes on along the minus strand of JAJSOF020000003.1, from coordinate 205,797,529 downwards.
GCGCGAGGGAACTCGGACAGTGTGTGTGTGATTCATGATTAGTTCAGTCAGTAAGCTAGTGAACAGAGCAAGCTAGCCAGTCTTGTGTACCGGAGTTCGACTTGAGCGTGCGTCCGCAACTGTGTCAGCATCCGAAGGCCTGAGTTCGAGTGCAGTGGACCGCATTTGGAGGGACCTGAGTTCGAGTGCAGTGGACTGTCTCTGAAGGTCTGTGGTTCGAGATACTGTGAACTCGAGTGACTGAGCTAGAAGAACTGTGAACTGAGAACTGACAGTTCTGATTTGTAAATATTAGTTAAGATTAAGTTCATTGTTGTTCGTAATAGTCCAAGTAAATTGTCATTGTCGTCAGTGGAGAGCAAATCCCATTGTTGCCGACAGCGTTTAAGGTGAATTGTATAGAAAGGAATTATTATTGTTGAGTTGAAATAAATTTACAGTATAGTATGTTATACTGTCAAGACCCAGAAAAGTATAATTCGCTTCTGACCACGCAGAATAATCCCACCGAAGCTCACAATGAACCAAGCGTCAAACAGCAGGAACAGATGCTCCTATTTTTCACGAAATCAGAATTTTTTATTTGTGCTACTTCAAAAATTGACTGTCATGATTGTCATAATGTTTTGAAAAATGTCATATTACTGATGTCGTAGTTCTCTTCAGAGAAATATAAACAATCAAACTGAGGTAAATTTTAAAATATTCTTCCTTAAGGGTATATGTACGTGAACGACCACAAATAATTATCAGAAAATGCAGGCTCTAAATTTCTAAAATTTTATAAGAAAATGAACTCACAATTGGACAAAAATTACAAGGTACAACAACAAGACTTACTAGAACTTAAATATCTGATAAAAGTTTAAAAAAGGTTACTAATAATATTTTTAAAACCAGTTTTATCAAAGTATGAAAAAAAAAAAACAATTCTGCAGTTACATCATTTGGTTACCATAACATTGTTTTGGTCTCTCTGACATCTTTAATATTTTCCCTGCATGTAATAAACACTTATTTCTGAAAAGTAGACTACTCTCAGACATGTAGAGTTGTTTATTTTAATGCAATTAAAATTTACATAATGTTTTGTGACCTATTTTTTTTATTTTCAAAGAAATGGGCATTATTGTAGTCTACCTTTTGCATAAATTCAAGTTAAATCAGTGTATAAAATTTCATAATTGTTTCTCTAATGGCTGTGGAGTTATGAAATAATAAATGTGAAAATTTTCAAAATTTGGAAAATTTAATTTAAAGTAAAATGTGAATTAGGCTATTAAAAATATGGCCATAAAGTCATTTAAATATGCTCTCCTGCATATATGACTTGTATCGTCTCAAATGCAGGTAGTAAGGCCGTAAAAGCATTACGAGAGGGGTTCGGCCGGCGCCGTGGATCGTGTCCCGGCATAGCTCAGTTGGAAAGAGCGCTCAGCGCGCAGAGCTGAGAGGTTCTGGGTTTATTCCCGGTGCCGGTACGAATTTTTCTCGTATTAAATAGTAATAATTAAAAATATTATTAGTAACATTTTTTATACTTTTATCAGATATTTGAGCTCTAATAAGTCTTGTTGTGGTACCTTGTAGTTTTTGTCCAATTGTGAGTTCATTTCCTTATACAATTTTAGAAATTTGGAGCCTGCATTTTCTGATGATAATTGTGGTCGTTCATGTACATATACCCTTAATGAAAGTCACCATTAAGTTCCTTAAAAATTCAGTTTTCTTTACATTTAGTAGGACATTAATAATATAAACAACCCTATTTAGTTTAATAAAAACTGCGTTAAATTAAAAATGTGTAAAATACTGGTATCTCGAATTTTTTATTAAAAATCGGGAATTATCCTAATTTTGACAAAATCCATGTGGCGACCGTGCTAGAAGTATTTACAGAATGTATCATAGCAGAAGCTGTTTATGATTATAGGAAAATCTGTGCAAGAGGAAGAGAAATTGCAGGGATATTCTGGCTCACCTGTCAGCGGGTATTTACAAGCTTAATGTTAGCACACTGCGCATTTTTCATGCCGGCCATGCCCAAACTAAATGTGGGGAAGAGATATATGACTGGAATGATGGACAAGCACGCAGCATGCTGGACAAATTCAGAAGAGGAAGAGAGGAGGACTTCCGAGTAGATCTACAGAATGACAGACATTCCATACGTTGTAGACCGTGCAGATTTCCTGTGACAGTCAGCGAGTGTGTACAAAAAAAATGGTGTCGTTTCAGCAATACACGATTAGCCTACATGGGTTTTATCACCATCAATAATCATTAGTAGTAGTAGTAATTAATAATAACTATAAAATTATGATTATTATACCGATAATAACAATAATAATAATTATTATTATAAAATAATATAATAATTATATAATAATAGCAATAATAATATCATCACCATTTTTTTCAACAGTAATTCACTAGACGTTTTGATTTACGTAGAGAAAATCAAAACTCGAGTGGGATTTAATTGACTGTTACACGATTAGAAGAAAGTATATAAAGATTAGAAGTAACGAAGTACTCCAATACAATAAAATATTAATTGACTTACGAAAATACAACTGTCTTCAAATGTATTATTGTACCATCTCAACATTACAAATATTACGCTAGATGCATGCTAGATGGCAGTAGTGAGCAATGCCTTCTCGTCGAGAAGTTCTCGATCTATTATACACGATGGCAATGTTACTAGACAAGAAGGCTTTGTTAATTCAGTTTCATTTTTATTAAAATGCAACATTCCACTTCAATTACCCGAATCCCAGTAATCAACGTCACTTGACAGATGATTTTCAATAAATCTTAATTTTAAACAATCTCCGATACGTGAATATCCATAATATCATATAGCAGAAGCTATAACATAACCTAACTAATATACACAAGTGTTAGAAAAGTTTTAATTAACGACGATGACATAAAAAATAAACATGAATAATTTTAAAAGGAATAATTATTGAATGTACAATTTTCAAATTTGAATGTGGTTGGTGGTTCAATTTTTTTTTAATTTAAATTTAAATATACAGAATAAAGAAATATAATTACAAAACAAACAAGAGAAATAAAAATAAAATAATACAAGCAATATAAAAAGAAGATACAGTAGTATTAACAAAATTTGACCGAATGAGCAGCGCTCGTGCTCGGTCGCAGTTCAGATATATTATTAAAATAAAAAATAATAATAATAAAAATAAATAAGTAAAATAAAATAGGAACTAAAATATAATTATAGCGGCAATGGAATTGTATAATATAATATTAACACTAGAGGAGAATAATATCGCACGTGAAAAGTAGGACTAATATATATTTCAAAATTATAGATTACAAATATAATATAGGTTGATTAATTCATACACAGAGGCTATAAATTTATTTAATCAAATTGAAGATATTAACACGTTTCTAATTTTCTTGTTATATGTTAGTGGGTTACATGTTAGAAGTTCTGGATGTAATTTAGTTAAAGCATTGTACAACCGAGGGCCAAAATTCATGCTATGCTTTAGACCAGCAGATGTGAGACATTTAGGTTGTACTATTGTTGAATTAATATTTCGTCTTGTGTAATAATTGTGTGTTGTGATGTTATAGTGGACGTGTGCGTAATAGAAGTGGAACTCGTTGATTTAGGCCTACATGGTGTATTCAACTTATTCAGGATTTCCGAATGAATAATTTTAAAAGGAATAATTATTGAATGTACAATTTTCAAATTTGAATGTGGTTGGTGGTTCAATTGATGTTATATTGACGTGTGCGTAATAGAAGTGGAACTCGTTGATTTAGGCCTACATGGTGTATTCAACTTATTCAGGATTTCCGAATGGTGCTCTTCATTTATTTGTAAATCGGATTTCAGAAGATGCATAGGTATGATCAGTGATTTTATTAATTCTTGTTCTTGAATGCCAATGCGAGTCATATTTGAAACTGCTGTGCATCGACTGGAGTGGTTTGTAATTTTATATATATATTTTTTTGACGTCCAGACCAGCGCAGTTTCAAATGTTGGCAAACAAAGAAACAAATGCTAGGGACGCGATAAAATTAAACAAATGCTAGGGACGCGATAAAATTAAACAAATGCTAGGGACGCGATAAAATTGTGCGATAAGCAGCCATGATTGGTTGAAATACGTCCTTTCGTACCGTTTTATTGGTCAAAAGTAGTATGGCGTAATAAGAGTGTAATAGTCATCAATATAAACATAGTCGTCGCTATACTTATTAATAACTTTGTCTGGTTAATTATTTTCTCTCTCTCTCTTTCTTCTCCTCTATTTAACCTGTGACCAAATTCTGCAACATATTCCTTTCAAGATTTGGGATAAATCCTGCCGATTAAAATAGTTAAGCTTTATTGAAAATTCATTTTTCTGATAATATATATTATGATCTAAATATCTTTAGTTATTTATTTGTTTACTTATATTTATTTATTTGTTTACTCATTTATTCGTTTATTTGTTTACTTACTCATTTATTTATTTGTCTATATATATCTATTTATTTACTCACTTTTTCATGTTTTATTTCTTGTTTATTTGTTTGTTTGTTCATTGGTTCATTTCTTTGTTTCTTTATCTCTTCGTTCGTTTGTTTGTTGTTTTATTGTTTCTTTATTTATTTGTTCCTGTAAATTTATTTATTTACATATTTATTTATGTTTTATTATAATTTTATGTATTTATTAATTTATTATTTGTTTATGTATTTATTTATGTATTTATTTTTTATTTATTTATAGTTGCTATGGTAACAATTTTATTGTTCATACATTTTGTTACGTTGTATTTGTATTATGAAAGCGGTTTTATTTTATTAAAAACAAAATTGCAACTGAGTCTCAAAAATAAAGATGATGCACATGAAAAATATTTTAATAATGACGTCATCTGTTAGTCAAAACAATTTGTCGGTTGAATTTAGATTCACCCTGTATGTAACACAGTCCTTAAGGTCAGCAGAGGTATTACGAGAAACATGCCTACAAAAAGGTATTTTCTGCTTGAGGTGAAAGAAATATTGCTCCTACGTATATTTTTATCATTAATTTGTTTGGTAGTCAATATTATATGACATTTTTATATTCAAGGTTCCGATTATATTCAGCGGGCTACTTACTAGTTGTTAATAAAAACATACTGTATGTTTTGATTTTGAAATGGTTTCTATGGTAACGGATATCGAAGCAGAAACGCTGGCGCTAGCATTGTATTCCGTGCTCGTTATATCCTATGCGACTTCGAAGTGACTGAAAGACAAGGAAGGCCAGATCTAGTGCCGCGATTCTGCTGCACCGTGCAGCTGTAGTAAACAGGCAGTCTGGTGATTCATCACGCCTCTGATGCTGCGACTCCATTTCGTTATAATTTCCTGCTGTGCTGCCGGAAATAGTGGCACATGCAATAACCCGATACAAGCATTCATTATGGGACCACACCTTAAATATGCAACTGTGTACACAGCGCTCTGACAAACCTCCTAACACAATTTCCATCTTCGGAAGCATCCCAAGGGCTTCGCTCGATAGCCTGTTCCGATCTAATTCAGTGACGAAATTGATTAGATATTATTTCCCTTCGAAGACCGCCTCTTTTAGTGGGACATAAAATGATACACAGTATTTCGCTGACACCTTTTACAGGGACATCATTTTATTTTTACTTCAATTTTTATTGTACCTGAGTTTTTGAATGTACTTCACTCCCACCCCTTCTACTAAGGAAGTTCCAACTCCACACAGAACCAAGACCGCAGATAGTAAGCAGTACTGAGTTACTGGGTATAGTACGTTCCAGAAATATGTTCGCGTTTTCCAGTGACGAAAGAGCTTTCAATATTGAATCATATTTTCGCACAGGTACTGTCCGTTTGCCTACGTCGCATCCCGATTTCCCCATCTGCTTCTGCTCGCCCTCTGTAAAAGCTGGGCTGTCTTAGCTCTTTTCTGAAAACATTAATTTTCTTAGAATTGGACGTTTACGTAATATTATACAGCTGTTTAATTTAACTTAAATAAAAGGGCCTCGTTAAGTAATTAACTGTCACGTGATTTCCTCCCTTTCTACAATCCTGCGGCATAACCATTTGGACGGACAGTAGATAGCATGTCTGAGTAATTTTATATTTTCGGGTCGGGCAGAAGTGAAGATTGAATTTACAGTACGTAGAGTAGGTACAGAATTATTTCAACATGAGTTACTAGTATGAAGGACGAAACTGGCAATTGGAATTAGATGCAATAGTCTATAGTGTGATAATATGCACAAAAGAACTGAAGCCTGTATCGAAATGAACGGCCACCATTTTCAAAATTGTGTTTAAATATTCATATTATGATTATTTTTCAATTTAACTTCTTTCTCTATATTGTACGCTAATGTGCTGTAGACAGTATAATATACACTACATAATGAATACGTTCGCATGGATAACTCACTTCGTGAGTAAAAACACTTATTCTTAATACAGTACTGTACTTTGATTAAAGAAAAGCCTAATGAAAATTATCAAACTCAAAATCGCGATATTTTCTAGTTTACGTAAATGGATGAACTACTTTTCTTCCATCCTATACCTAGTAGAGTGATTTGTGTTTTACGCCAGTATCATCGAACTCCAGTCTTGGAGGGGGGAGCAAGCAGTGTTTCCGGTTCTCTAAAGGTATAGACAGGTTAATATTTAAAATGTTAGAAAAAATAAAATGATGTCCCTGTATATTTCAACATACAGGTTGATTCAGACCATCCGTAACAATAATTTATTTCGGAAATTAGTGCATTAAAATTTTCGAGACCAAAATATTTGTAACTAAACCAACTGTGAACTTTCACTTGAGCGTGATTTCATCAATCAGTCCTAACAGGAAGTAGGGTCAGTGGCGTATCACTTTAAAATTTCAAATGGGAGTCAGGGTCAAATTGGGTACCATTTGATAGAGCTCTTCAAAACAAACAACTTTCATGGGAAACGTTTTTATCAATTCCTACTCTTTCAATGAGTAAACATACGGAAAGGCAAGGGTGATTCGGACCACCTGTAAGTTATTTCTTTCGGAAACTAGTGCATTAAAATTTTCGAAACAAAATTGTTTATAATTAAGGCACATGTGAACTTTCAATTGAGCTTGGTTTCATCAATCAGTCCTAACAGGAAGTAGGGTCAGTGGCGTATCACTAAAATTTCAAATGGGAGTCAGGGTCAAATAGGGTACTATTTGATAGAGTTCTTCAAAACAAACAACTTTCATAGGAAACGTTTTTATTAATTACTACTCTTTCAATGAGAAAACGTACAAAAGGACAAAGCCATCAATATTGAGAAATGTTACAAGACGAAAATGTAAACAAGACAATTAATGTTGATATGTTACTGAAAGACTGGATGAAATCAATTTTTATTTTATTGGGTTATTTTATGACGCTGTATCAACATCTAGGTTATTTAGCGTCTGGTCTGAATGGTCAGCGCGTCTGAAGGTGATAATGCCGGTGAAATGAGTCCGGAGCAAATGTGGGTAACTTTCGGTGTTGCACTCATTTCACCGGCATTATCACCTTCATATTATTCAGACGCTAAATAACCTAGATGTTGATACAGCGTCGTAAAATAACCCAATAAAAAAATATTTAGCGTCTGAATGATATGAAGGTTATAATGCCGGTGAAATGAGTCCGGGGTCCAAAAAGTTACCAGCATTTGCTCGGAACCCTGGAAAAACCTCAACCAGGTAACTTGCCCCGACCGGGAATCGAACCCGGGCCACCTGGTTTCGCAGCCAGACGCTCTGACCGTTACTCCACAGGTGTGGACGATGAAATCAAGCTCAAGTGGAAATTTACATGTGCCTTAGTTATAAATTTTTTTGTCTCGAAAATTTTAATGCACTAGTTTCTTAAATAAATGACTTGTAGGTGGTTCGAATCACCAATTGCCTTTTTGTACGTTTTCTCTTTGAAAGAGTAGCAATTAATAAAAACGTTTCCTATGAAAGTTGTTTGTTTTGAAGAGCTCTATCAAATAGTACCCTATTTGACCCTGACTCCCATTTGAAATTTTAAAGTGATACGCCACTGACCCTACTTCCTGTTAGGGCTGATTAATGAAATCAAGCTCAAGTGAAAGTTCACATGTGCTTTAGTAATAAATATTTTTGTTTCGAAAATTTTAATGCACTAGTTTCCGAAATAAATTAGCTACTGTTACGGGTGGTCTGAATCACCCTGTATAATAAAAAAGAAAACGAAACAGTAGGGAAATGAAGCTGCTAGAAAAGCAAGAGCAACTGAAATCATGTAATCAACACTTATCAGTAAATCTGTACTTGTGTCCCATTTGCAACAGCCAACCTGAAATAAATTTCTTAGCATGTTCTTTCCAACACGTCTAATGTTACTATAGTAACAGCATTACAGATGCGGGCTTGTAAAGATAGATCTGACTCTTTAGATGCATTAACAGTGTTCTTAACCCCACAGGAAGATACCTGATAACGGGTGAACGTGGTGACAACGAAATTGGTTAGGTGTGTTCGAGCCTGTGTCATTGGGAGACACTGTAATCTGCAGATTTTAATCTAGGAGAATCCCGTACTGTTCAAAGAATGCGTTCCCCTGTAGTTCAGCTACTAGGGGATACACAAAATGTTCCATCACATTAAGGCATATACTGTCAGTTTTTATTTATTTATTTATTTATTTATTTATTTATTTATTTATTTATTTATTTTTATTTATTTATTTATTTATTTATCTGTCTGTTTCGGTCTGTTTGTCTGTGTCTGTCTGTTGATTTGTTTGTTCGTTTATTTATTTATTTATTTTTTTTTATTTATTTATTTATTTATCTATCTGTCTGTTTCGGTCTGTCTGTCTGTCTGTCTGTTGATTTGTTTGTTCGTTTATTTATTATTTTTTATTTCTTTATTTATTCACTTGTTCGTTTGTTGAAATGTTAGTTCTTCATTTATTTATTTATTTATTTATTTATTTATTTATTTATTTATTTATTTATATATTTATTTATTTTTATCTATTATATATCTGTCTGTTTCGGTCTGTCTGTCTTATTTGTTTGTTCGTTTATTTATTTATTTATTTATTTTATGTATTTATTTATCTATCTTTCTGTTTCGGTCTGTCTGTCTGTCTCTGTCTGTTGATTTGTTTGTTCGTTTATTTATTACTTTTTATTTCTTTATTTATTCACTTGTTCGTTTGTTCAAATATTAGTTCGTTCATTTGTTCGCCTATTTATTTATTTATTTATTTATTTATTTATTTATTTATTTATTTATTTATTTATCTATCTGTTTGTTTCTCTGTTTCTGTCTCTGTCTGTTGATTTGTTTGTTCGTTTATTTGTTATTTATTTATTTGTTTATTTATTTATTTATTTGTTTATTTATTTATTTATTCATTTATTTATTTATTTATTTGTCTATGTTTCTGTCTGTCTGTCTCTGTCTGTTGTTTGTTTGTTCGTTTATTTATTTATTTATTTATTTATTTATTTATTTATTTATTTATTCATTTATTTATTTATTTGTCTATGTTTCTGTCTGTCTGTCTCTGTCTGTTGCTTTGTTTGTTCGTTTATTTATTTGTTTATTTATTCACTTGTTCGTCAGTCGACTGAGCTACGCCGGTGCTCCCTGGGGTTTACTCAGCTCTAAGAGCAATGAATGCCAGGGGCATTTTCTTGGGGGTAAAGGCAGTGGGCACTTAAGGCTAATATTCCGACTGCCATTAGTGTCGATTGTCTCTAAAGGTAGGAGCCTTATCTTCCTGCCTCTCTCTGGACCGTTATGGCCTGTAATGGGGTAGGCTGAACTCTCAGGAAAAATGACAAAGCAAGTAAAATGAATAGCTCTTTGACTGGAGATGACGAACTTTAGCAAACCATTTCAGTTATACATCGAGCGTAACGAAATCCATAGCACGAAAACAGCTACGAATGAAGAAACAAATGAGAATAGCTATTCTTAGAGGTACAGAATAGTTGGACATACTGTTGCTAGGCAACGAACTTGTGAGAATATGATTGCGTGCATATTCTCCAATAAAATTGAGCCATGAATTGCAGGTCAGAGTTTATTTCGAGGCAGAACAATACGAATGATGGGAAATATCACATACGTAGCTGCAGAGTTTGTTTACTTAAAGCGTTTAATGGAAGTGAATATTCAGTTTGCTGTTTGTGTATTTCGTTTTCATGACATCACATTCAAGCAGGAAAATATTAATGTTAGTTGAGACTACATCCAGCATTAGTAGAGGGAGTATTAAATAATATGGAGGGTGGAAACAGTATTACAAAATAAAGCGTAATAGTGAAGGGAGGACGAAAAATTTACTGATGTGAAAATAATGAAAAAAATAAATAAATAAAGTGGACAAAAGATAGGCTATATGTAAGAAATGGATATGGACTTTTAATGTAGGAGTAAATATTTGAAATTTAAGATTTCGGTAAGAATTACGAGACAGACATATTCACGCTAGAAATTCCACTTCACACACCATCTCTCTATTCCTCATCTTTCACTGTTGCTACCTCTCGTCACTGGAACTCTCTGCCGCCTGAAGTCAAGGGCTGCCGAACATTGAAATCTTTCAAATACAAGTTAGAAAATTATCTTATGACGAGTTGCCAAACTAACTTACTATTATGACAAGTGTTGTATTGCATGTTTCCACGTATTCACATTTTTTTTTCTTTTTATGTTCTAGTGATATTTAACTTATTTTATATTTTTGTTTTCATATTTTCCGATAATGGTATATCTCTAATGTGATAAGTTGAGCTATATATAATCATAATATTCCTTACTGTGTGTACTTAAAAATATTGTATTCATTGTATGCTTTGTACTGCACTATTTTATTGTTACTATTTATTATTATTATATTATTATTACTATTATTATTTTTATCATTATTATTATTATCATCAATAATTGTCTTATTTTTTTATACTTTATACTTTGTATGTCTCATTTTGACCTGCTGTTCACATTTTATTATGCTTTTTCCTTTCTTTCTGTATGTTATATATTATATCTGATTTCTACTTACTTGTTGTTTACATTTTATTATTATTATCTTATTCAGTTTTGTGTGTAAAATTGTAGTGTACTTTGTAAATTTGTAGTGTTTTTTGTAACGCAGTTTTACTCCTTGAGAGAAGGCCCCGTATGGTCTTAACTCTGCCAGGTTAAATAAATCATTATTATTATTATTATTATTATTATTATTATTATTATTATTATTATTATTATTATTATATTCGTAGAAGGATCTTAGCCTAATCCTCCATATGCGGGAAACGTGGATCATTTCTGGAAGCTTGTCTGTCCCAAGACGTTCTTGGTCCGCCACAAATACCATTTGCTTCCGCATAGATTTGAAGCGTGGTCTCTGGCGTGGAAAGACGATATAGCTGCCAATCAGGTGGCAACGCATCATCTTGCATAGAGCTGAGTTAATTGGTAGGGAAACAGGATATGGGCTGCGATTCAATCGGTTGGAGTGGTCTGGCCAGAGGCATTCGGTTTAGTCTTACAATTGGTAATGCAAAGCCGTTGTGTATACGTTACTTCCACAAGGAGTTGAGCAAAAATGATGATAAGGAATAAAACAGCACATGTCCATTTTTTCAATATTAAGCATATAGAATAAGTGATGAATCGTACAATCCTTGACGGTTGTGTTAAAACGGACTGTATGCTGTGATGATCCTCTTGTACACTTCTTCTACTTGTAAACCATCCTATATAGGCCTTATTATGATCGAAGTTCTAGAAAAATTTGAAAACTAAAGCTAAGTTTGTAATATTTATCATCAAACATTTTCTCCATCCATATATTACACATTTTATGGAATATTGTATTATACGTAATGAAACATTGCTTCAGATCTTCATCATGTCAGAGATGCTATAGAAAGGTGTTAATAATAATAATAATTAGGGCTAGGATTTTGATTAAATTGCATCTTTTTTTCTAGTAAGCCAGAAACATAACCGCTTTAGTATTTATATGTTATGTGATAAAGTGAGTGTTTTAAGACATATTTGTTAGGGCATTTTTTTGCATTTTTGCCTGTTTCAACTCATAAGAGAATCTTTTGTTTTATTCGGTCATTTTTAGGCATTTTCAAAATAATTTTGGCCATAAATTTCATGATTAATGTAATAGTACATTATGCAACGAGCCTGTAATGATAGTAATTCAGAAGCGAGTTTCATAATTTTCATACGAGCTTCTTAATTACCTTTATAGGCGAGTTTCATACGACTTTTTATGCTCGAACATATTTCTAACTTGAAATTATTCAGATGTATACATTTTATTTGTATCTGACAAGATCGGAAGTGACCTTGTTCTAGGTCGTGAATTGTGAGATGTGCGCAGACGCGAAAGTATTGATTTTTCCGAGGAACAATAATGTCATTGACCTTGTGTAATCCCGTTAAACTTGGTATAACCTTGATTATTGAATTCGACATTGAAAAATGATATGACAAATTGAATTTATTTGAATATTATTTACAATTAATGCTAATTATTATAGTAACAGAACATAACCTTCTGCGACAGTATTGATTTCCAGCCTCCGTGACTTTTCGATAATTCTCTTTCGATTGCATATCCGAGAATAATCGATATTTGCGGTTTTATAACGGTACAAAGCTGACTTGTCATTGGCTGAACACCTGTAAACTGAGTTGTCATTGGCTGAAAACGCCTGTACTTTAATGAGTAGGTGTACTTTAATGACATGCATTAAAGGACTGCTACCAGGTGTATAATTACTACATTTCGGCATGGTCGAGCATAAAATAATGTTTATTCCTTTGATATTTTCTTTACATATTCTGTCCATTAATACCCATTATTTTGTATAATATTTTAATCGTTTTTCTACATAAATATTGCCATTTTAACGTAGTACACCCCATGTAATGGATCAGTTCAACCACCCCTTCAAAATACACTCCTCTATACCTGCTAATTCCAGATAAGAGTGGCTTGTGGTAGACTACATGAAAACTAAAAGTAAAGTAAATCCATGGGACTACAGCCCATGAAGGGCCAAGACTGATCAGCTGACTGCTGACCTCACGTCCACATGCCGAAGCAAAAGTGAACGATCATACATGGCAACTACAGCTGGTAAAATAATTAATTAAAAATAATGTACTACTTAGAAAAATTGTTAAATTTAATTTAATTAGTAGTGTAAATATTAAGTAGTACAAAACCTCTTTTCCTACTAAGCAAATTATGTAAGACTATTTCGTTTATATGACGTCATTCCATTTTCGACCATTGAAGTGTAATGAAATTTTGAATTCCAACCAATCACAGTCAGACTTTGCGATAATTTTTGCAGCTAGATTTATCGCTTGGTCGTTCTTTTGTTTAGTCGTTGTCGCCAACTGTTTCCCCGTAAATTGATGATTATGAATACATTAAGATGCAACTACACGGTTAAACTGTTCTTTCAACTTTAAAGCAATGAATGCAAGATTGATATTTAATATTAATTAATATATTTACGCAGTGAAGACGACGTTCAAAACGGCGCATCATGTAGACACAAAATCCTCATGCATCTTAATTGAACGTACCTTTTAAAATTGATTCTTTCAATATTCTTCCCAGATTGCACGCATACGCGATTGGAATATTGAACTGTGTAGATGCAGCTTTAGTTCCGTTACACACTACAGCGAGAATGCGTTTGTCGCGCTATAAAAATGCTTTCATGTAGCACTGATTGTAACGGTCGAAATAAGACACAGCTGACATTGGTCCTGCTCCACAGGTAACATAACCTATAAGTAGCCTATAAAATTGTATCTTGTGTATGAAACGAAACATTTAATAGAAAGTCAGATGTTAAAATTGATGTAACATCATCGCATATCAAACCCAATGACCTTACATAGTAATAATAAGGTCTTTTCATCACACTGCCTTCCGTATGGCGTAATAAAATTCGTGTTTTAATTAGGCCTATCTATACAGAGATGGCTTCACTGTGTAGCAACATGTCTCGCTGTGAATACATAAGCATTGGTATATAGCTGTCCCCACTGTTACTGTTAAATTAAATTATGATTTCAGCAGATAATGAAAATGTATTTATGTTATAATAATAAGAGAAAAGTGCAGTACATGTAATTAACATTGCTAAACCTGTATTTCGCTTTTTGCAATTGGTATTACTGAATAATAACGTCGAATTTCTTTATTGCAGTAATCGATATTCATCTACGAGTATTTTAACTTCACAATGTCTGAATAGGTTAAGTATTCGTTAATAAACAATTATTAACATTTTGTGATCGAATTTTAGGGATATATTATTTACATTTTTATTTTATTCACGAAATAGTCCTAATAAATGCCATTCGAGGTCTGAGATTTCCCAGATAAATCCACTCGCTTCGCTCGTGGATTTATCGGCAAATCTCAGACCTCTCGTGACATTACTACAGATAAATTTTTGGGGCATTTTAACGGCATTCTTGAAAGATTTTAGGTCATAAATGTATAGTTTTTAGGACATTTTTCATGATTTATAGGTCATCAAAATCCTAGCCCTAATAATAATAATAATAATAATAATAATAATAATAATAATAATAATAATAATAATAATAATAATTAGTATTTAGTAGTATTTATTTATTTAACCTGGTAGAGATAAGGCCGTCAGGCCTTCTCTGCCCCTCTACCAGGAGATTCCAACAACAATATCAACAATAAAATTACAATTAGTATTAAATTTACAATTACAATTACAAATAATATTACAGTTAGTATTAAATTTACAATTACAATAAAATCAAAGTACGAAAAGATTACCTGAATAATTAAAGCTAGATAATTTATCATAGAGAAACAAAGAATATTTTATATTTACTGAATTACAAATTAAATGTAGAATAACAAAATTGTATAGTGATGAAATTACTGAATATTGAAATATTTTGTGATAGATTAAAGAAAATATTTACAAGTAATCAATTACTGACCAAGTGCCTAGTAAGTTTTCGTAAGTTACTAGTGTTGATGAAGATATTTCTGCGACTACTTTGTGGGCCGCATGATGGAAGCATCTGGCGCACATGTGAGTAGCTGAAGTGCTGTACTGTAGTGTTAAAAGTTGTAACATTTTGTTCTAGCAGTAGTTTTCCTGCCTGCTACGTGAGGCGCTAATTGTATGTGGCATTTTATGTCTTTGCTAGTTAGTCTCACATATAGATGTAACGTAGGCCTAGTATTGAGATATTGCAGAGGCGTTTGTCCACGAGATAGTCGGCATGGGACACCAGTTAAATTTACGAACAAGAAAGGATTATGAAGGCAATATCTTGTTGTAGAGTGCATTTCCACTGCTAGAATATACCCCAACCTGCAACCGTAGTCTTCTTCTGTTTGCACGAAATCCTCCAGGAGGCTGTGGAATTCCTGCTGCTATGGTAATAATGCGTCGGATTAGCCCCTTCTCACGGGCTACGTAATCACAAGCCACTCCCACGTAGAGTGCTGAGAACGGCATTACAGCAAACGACCTCTACTTACACTTAACACCTATCTGCGTTGAGTCCTGGATGTCTGTTACATTCCGAAGAAGATTTTTTTCTCCTATGAAAGTAAACATAAAGAGTATGCAGTTAAGTTTGGAGAATTTTATTGAAATGATGTACCGAAGTACATCTGATATTTCTGTACAGGAATTCTGCGTTACTATTTGGTGAAGAATGGGTAGAACGGAGAAAAACTTTATTCTCTCCGGCACCGGAAGTCGAACCCGGGTTTTCAGCTCTACGTGCTGACGCTTTATCCACTAAGCCACACCGGATTATAGTTCCGATGCCGGATTGAATCCTCAGACGCTTTATCCACTAAGGGCCGAATTCATAGTCAACACTTATCGTAGGGAAACACTTAAGCAGTTGCTTATAATAATTTCAATTCATAACTTATTCAAATAAGGCAGCTTGTCAGCTTACTCAAGTGTTTCCTTATATGCATTGTAATCAGCTGATTCGGTATACAATAGATGATGATTATGATTTAATTTAATTTATTGAGTTCTGTAATTAAAATGAAAATGAGTTCCGGCAAGCAAAAGATATATCAGAGATATGGAAAACCCTTTAGAGATGTATAATGATCAACAATTTAAGAGGAGATACCGTTTCGACAAGAACACTGTTGTGAATATTCTGGTGTCTCTCATTTCAATTCACAATACAACCATGAGGCTTACCGATTTCGCCACTGCTGAAAGTACTGGTTGCTTTGAGATTTTATGATACAGCAGCATTTCAGATATATTTGAGTGGCATTTTTTCGAAAAGTATTCACGTCCCAACAAAGTGTTATTTGCATTTCGTTTGTATTCTACCCAAGGAATAAGCTGTTAAAATTTGCGTAATTATGCCACTTCCACTTTGTTTAGCATAAAAATAACTGAAAAATAAATGAAAATGATTTACTTACAGGAATATTTCCGGAGTTTGCATTAAACTCAACTGCAATTTTGTTCCATGTCAATTTCTTCTTTTGGAGAGAACAATTATCATTTTTTTTTACTTTCGACGATATCTCCATATTTCATAACTAGTTATCTTAGCTCACTTGTTTCTTTTCTGTAAAATGCCTTCTGGACATCTTGTATAATTTTTTAGCTCTATAATATTTACTTCTGTGTTTGTGTATAACAATAATGCTGATTTAACAATTTGAAGGCGCTGGAAAAAAATTGAATGTAGGAAAGCGCTCACGTCTAGCCATGTTGCCATATTTCTTTCGATGTCAAGGGAATGCTCAGGGCATATGAATGAGTAGCGTCTCTGCAATACGGTCTGAAATAAGTGCAAAGGAAATGCTCATTACTTAAGTGTTTCCTCATTTTATAAGTGACGACTATGAATTCGACCCCATGTCACATTTTATTCAATGTTTTGGTCATTTCGACATAAGACGACAGAATATCTGCCTACCTAGACTATTGACCACAAAATTCAGCTACGGTGCATTTCAAGCTGAGACGTGAATGTTGAACAAAAAGCATTGTAGATCTAACAATAATCCAAGTAACAAAATTAAAATTACACATAGATGGAGTTATCACACTATCTAATATCCACTTAATAAAATAACAGCGAAAACTGAGAAATTCAATAGCGGACTTAAGTTTTCGGACGGTAATGTTAGTTCAGTGCATCAGTTATTCATAGCTTTCAAAAAGGCATATGACTCGGTTAAGAGAGAAGTTTTATATGATATTCTTATTGAATTTGGTATTCCCAAGAAACTAGTTCGATTAATTAAAATGTGTCTCAGTGAAACGTATAGCAGAGTTCCTATAGGTCAGTTTCTGTCAGATGCGTTTCCAATTCACTGCGGGCTAAAGCAAGGAGATGCACTATCACCTTTACTTTTTAACTTTGCTCTAGAGTATGCCATTAGGAAAGTCCAGGATAACAAAGAGGGTTTGGAATTGAACGGGTTACATCAGCTGCTTGTCTATGCGGATGACGTGAATGTGTTAGGAGAAAATCCACAAACGGTTAGGGAAAACACGGGAATTTTACTGGAAGCAAGTAAAGAGATAGGTTTGGAAATAAATCCCGAAAAGACAAAGTATATGATTATGTCTCGTGACGAGAATATTGTACGAAATGGAAATATAAACATTGTAAATTTATCTTTTGAAGAGGTGGAGAAGTTCAAATATCTTGGAGCAACAGTAACAAATATAAATGATACTCGGAGGAAATTAAACGCAGAATAAATATGAGAAATGCCTATTATTATTTGGTTGAGAATCTTTTATCTTCCAGTCTGCTGTCAAAAATCTGAAAGTTAGAATTTATAAAACAGTTATATTACCGGTTGTTCTTTATAGTTGTGAAACTTAGACTCTCACTTTAAGAGAAGAACATAGGTTAAGAGTGTTTGGGAATAAGGTTCTTAAGAAAATATTTGGGGCTAAGAGGGATGAAGTTTCAGGAGAATGGAGAAAGTTACACAACACAGAACTGCACGCATTGTATTCTTCACCTGACATAATTTGAAACATTAAATCCAGACGTTTGAGATGGGCAGGGCATGTAGCACGTATGGGCGAATCCAGAAATGCATATAGGCCGGAGGGAAAAGACCTTTAAGGGGGCCGAGACGTAGATGGGAAGATAATATTAAAATGGATTTGAAGGAGATGGGATATGATGATAGAGACTGGATTGGTCTTACTCAGGATGGGGAGCAATGGCGGGCACATTTTTTTAGGAATTGCGTGTTCTGTTTTCGATTTAATACTTTTGACTTTTTTGCTCTGTAACCAACAGATTGTCTCTTAAAAATTCCCTGGGCTGTTCTCACTTACTATTGTCATAATAATTCCGTCCAACGAAAGACGATAGACGCAGGCTGAGTTGCCATAGTTACTGAGTTAAATCTTCAGAACTATTGGTTGTAACTCGCTGCAAGCTTGCTCCAAACAATTTGTTGCAGAAACAGGGAAGTTTACCTTACTGTAGTGACAACCCAAAGTAAGCATGTAAAACGCCCGTTATTAAGTGGTTTTCCGGAACATGATAGCGACAGTGAAGCAAGAGGAAGTGGCTTTCACGCGGGGTTAGTCACCACACCCCACAGGCTGGCCACATGTGCAAAACAATAGTTACGAGTTTATAGTTTATGCAGCTATAAAAATAAAAGCACAGATTCATGTAGTGGAAGTGAACTACATGCGTTTGAATTAATTGCTTTTAAAGTGCCGGCGCTCGGCATAGTTAACCTGTGGGAGGGGGACACAACCAACACGAAATGAAAAACTGTGTGCCGTGCCATTGGTCCGCACGTGAATGACACAGTGCGCGGCCTGCGGTTGAGTGTCTTTATTGTGGCTGTGCGAACGAAAGAGCGTGCTTCGAACTCTGGCGGAGGCAAGCCATTGCGTGACGCTTATGCACAAAGCTCAACATCAGAGAGTAAAGTAACCGGATACTAAGATCCTGTAAGAGGGATAGAATTATTGTAAAGCTGAGGTAGATTGCCATAGAACAGTGATGTCAACTGATACCCATAGAGCAAGCAATTCGCTTTAGAGCCCAGGAGAGCCTGAGTGCTTTACAGCGGAAAGGAAAGAGACAGACGAAAAAGGTAGTATATGCCGCTTGGTCGAGCTATATTCAGGGATGGCCAGCACTGATTCAATAGATAAAGGAAGAGAACTTATTAAAACTGTATCCATGGTAATTTTTAGATTTGTCTGAGAAGTATAAGTGCATTATAAGAATGTAAGTTTTAATTTTAATGCTCATTTTTCACAAGTTTGCTTTTTTATTCAAAAGGAATATTGTCTCAACTTTTTTACAGGAAAGTGAAATTTTCAGATATGTTTGTTTAGTAGCCTTACAGGTACTAAAACAATATTTTCGTAAATCTAATATATCGTAAATACGTATTACTGAAGATAGTGTATTAAAATGTTTGAAAATATTCGCATGGAAAATGTTTGTAAGGAAATTAATTAACAAAGCAAATACTGTTACATCATAAACAAAAGATATGTGCATATGTGTTGGTAAAAGTCAGCTCTATAGCTTCAGCAGATTTCGAGATAATTTAATATTCTTTTTTCTTTCTTTTGCGCACCAATATCACCTTAAAAGCATAATGCGATAGGAGTTTTATTATGTAATATTAGTTACAGTTAAAACATATACCTAGGCAACTTTGCTTTGTACTATAATATTGTTTTAAATACTTTTATAAGGCTAAAGATACCATCAATATCAATTCCAACTTATCATGTCATATACAGTGTCTTTCTTTGGGAAAACACTTTCTTTATGAATGACGTGTTTAATTCACTTAGTACAGTATAGTTGTAGTCATTATGGAATTTGTGTGAATATTTCTTCTTTACTCTTTATTATGTTATTAACGTTTAAAACACAACTGCAATATTAGGGTAAGAAATAGGTGTTAGTAGGCCTGCTTTTTTTTTTACAGACAATATAGAAAATAACTAACAGAAAGAAGCCATATAAAAATAACGATATAAAATTTCACGTTCCGTTTGAAGTTTGTGCACCACTGTTTTCTTAATCCAACAGGCTGATTATTCCTCCTAGCATACCTAGCGCTTAATGCCCGCTTAATGACGTCAAGGTCAGAAAAATGCGCTTGCTTTGACATCACTTATAGAATACGAAATAGCATAATACAATTCTGCAATTTGCTAATAGAATTCGTAGAATATAGAGTGGTTCATACAGAACTAACACATTTCTTTCTTTCAAAACGAATGTGCTAGCCACAATTTGTTACACCTCAAATGTAGAGTATACTATTTGAGAGATTACTGACCCTATAGCAAATGTTGAAAATTATTTATTCGGCTGGAAATTCACTTAATGACCAGTTTTTAACGTCAAATTAAGCAGGAGTTTTGATTCCCTGTCACGAGATGCGCAGATGTTTATTCTTTATTCCTTATTGTTGGCAGCTGTTTTCGACATTTTGTTTTAGTCACTGAAAATGCAGTACATATTAAATCAACGGCTCTTCCTTGTGAAGCAATACTGGATTACGAATTCAATTACAGCTACTCAAAGGGCACACTAGAGAGAATTTGGTGTTCGTAATCCCCAAAGAAACACAATACTGGGACTGGTGAACAAATTGGGAACAACTGGATCTCTAAAAGAATAATAATTTGATGACAATGAATATACAGAATAAAGAATGAACATCTGCGCATCTCGTGACAGGGAATCAAAACTCCTGCTTAATTTGACGTTAAAAAGCTGGTCATTAAGTGAATTTCCAGCCGAATAAATAATTTTCAACATTGCTATAGGGGTCAGTAATCTCTCAAATAGTATACTCTACATTTGAGGTATAACAAATTGTGGTTAGCATCATTCTTTTGAAATAAATAACGAAAGAAATGTGTTAGTTCCATATAAATCACTATGTAGAATACAACCTTAGATACACCAAAGAGAGTTCTGGGCAATTATCACCAGGTTATTATTCTTCCACATTTTCTACTCCAGTTTCTTAAATAGACATTTATAAAAGTAATTAATAATAATATTTGGGGCTAAAAGGGATGAAGTTACAGGATAATGGAGAAAGTTACACAACGCAGAACTGCACGCAATGTATTCTTCACCTGACGTAATTAGGAACATTAAATCCAGACGTTTGAGATGGGCAGGGCATGTAGCACGTATGGGCGAATCCAGAAATACATATAGAGTGTTAGTTGGGAGGCCGGAGGGAAAATATCTTTGGGGAGGCCGAGACGTGGATGGGAGGGTAATATTAAAATGGATTTGAGGGGGTGGGATATGATGATAGAGAGTAGATTAATCTTGCACAGGATAGGACCGCTGGCGGGCTTATGTGAGGGCGGCAATGAACCTTCGGGTTCCTTAAAAGCCATTTGTAAGTAAGTAATAATAATAATAATAATAATAATAGTTATTATACTTATTATAGTTATTATTATTATCATTATTATTATTATTATTCAAATTATTTTAACAAAAGTCGATGCTTTCTCCGTTTATTTTATTTATCATGCAGTACTTTTGTTCCAGATGGAATGCGGGAATATTCATGTGATTATTGTTAATATTTCATACATTCCATGTTGAAACTTGTAACATTTGCCAAAGTAAATAAAATTAAGAATACCAAAAAATATTCCAGTCTGGATATATTCACAAAATTCATCAGGAAATATTGGCTAATAAGTTTCTTCCAATGGGAATATTCCTCTTGGAATATTCCTACATTCCAATAGCAAGATTTACTGAGGCAAAACTAAGCACACACTTTGATTTGCGTTATCTATAGCATTCAGATGACAGTACATTAGAAAGAAACCAATGGTGCCATCTTTTCCATAAAGGAGAAGAGATATTTTCAAATTAAGTCGATTTAAATTTCATTAACACGTTGTTTAGTCAACAGTCCGAAGACAGGTTTGAACCTCATAAGTCACACCATTAGAGCATCACTCATGAGGTAACTAAGCCCGAGATAACGGTGTAGAGGGCAAGTTCCTTCCCCCTAAATTGTATACATCGCTGACTAGTTACATATTACACTAATCAGACTCATTAATATGTATTACTTACAAATGGCTTTTAGAGAACCCGGAGGTTCATTGCCGCCCTCACATAAGCCCACCAACGGTACCTGTCCTGAGAAGGATTAATCCAGTCCCTAGCATTATATCTCACCTCCCTCAAATACATTTTAATATTATCCTCCCATCTACGTCTGGACCTCCCCAAAGACATTTTTCTCTCAGATCTTCCAAGTAACACTCTATAGCAGCCGTGGCGAGAACGTGACTCGCGAGACATAGTGGCTCGCAGTGATTCGCTTGCTTCTAACCTCCGCCAGCCCCCACCTCTCACTCACTGGAGTCAAACTCCGTTCCATTTGCATTTGTCTCTGACCTGCGAGTGGCGTATGTCTCTCTCGAAACCATGTACGAAAGTTTCAAGTGGATGGGAGGACGCATTTTTTGTTGTCAATATGATGAGAATATTAAATGTATGATTTGTTCACAAGTATTACGAGGAAAACGGTTGTATAACATAAAACAGCATTATACTACATGTTACTGATAAAACATTGTATGTGTATGTATTTATTCACACTGCAATGGGTATATACCCGGTGGCAGTGGTAACTAATTACACTCAATAATGACAATAATAAACTTATTAATTAAAAATACAATTAATGATAATACGAATAATTAATAATAATAATAATAATAATAATAATAATAATAACAACAACAACAACAACAACAGGGAATATACTAAATTAAATGAAATGATCACTTAAAATAATATTTGAAATATTCTAATTTGTATCTTAAAACTAAGATCGAACTAAAACCCACGAGTATATGTTCATATCGGCACAAGTACCTTTCAACATTACACTCATTTCGCTGTCAACTCACTCACTGCACTGGAACTACGACACATTTCACTGATTCTATCCTGATTTCACTAACACTTCAAAAACATTTCACTGTTCAAATACTTTGCACTGCCACTATAAACTATAAAGCTTCACTGACAGGAACACGTTTCACTTTGTACACAGCACACTTCACTGACACGACATACTTCTTCACTGATACAACACACTTCACTGACACAATATAATTCTTCACTGATACAACACTTCAATAACAACATATCATTTACACCCTTTAAATACTGTGTATAATTACCGTCTATTAGTAAGGTCCTTAAGCCTATTTTTAAATACATTTTTGGTTGTTGGTAAAGCCTTTAGTAAGTCTGCAGGTAAAGCATTCCAGCATTAAAAGGTTAAGTGTTATTGTTACCATCATCATCTCTGTACGTCGACCCTTTTTTCATCAGATGCACGAATAATGCGGTTAGCTCTTCAATTTGAACTCACTGATTTACTATGTGATGTCAAATGAAAGCTAGATGTAAGGACTTGACAAATGTTGAACTTTTCAAATCTTTGCCAAAAATAAATATCCGAAGCTTCGTTCTTTCGCTTGCTCTGTTGAAGCCATATTCGCTACAACTTACGTTTGTGGAAAATTATTTTCAAGAATTAAAATAGTAAAAACCAAATTTAGATCACGACTGACAGACAAATACCTTCGTGATCAACTACGACTGGCAGTAAGTGACATAATTCCTGATTTTGAAACTCTGTCGCAGAGACATTCTGAAGACAGTTAATTTTAGGTTATGATAATGTTCATTTCTTTCTTCGTTACACGTACTAAACATTAGTTTGTAGCCTTGTACTGTATAAATTATATTTAAATGCTTGACGTAAGGAAAATGAAAATCCCTTAATAAGTCAGACAGTTGCTTCACTTCCCCTTCGGGTGTCCGCCTCCCTCCATAGGTGCTATGCAACGTTGCAGATTACACAGTGGCTCGGCGCACGATTACATTTTCGCCACCGCTGCTCTATAGGCATTTCTGGATTCGTCCATACGTGCTACATGCCCCGCCCATCTCCAAAGTCTGGATTTAAGGGTATATGTACGTGAACGACCAGAAATATTATCAGAAAATGCAGGCTCTAAACTTCTAAAATTTTATAAGGAAATGAGCTTACAATTGGACAAAAATCACAAGGTACCACAACAAGACTTACTAAAACTTAAATATCTGATAAAAGTATAGAAATAGGTTATTAATAATATTTTTCAAGGCAGTTTTATCAGAGTATAAAAATAAATTCTGCAGTTACATCATTTGGTAACCATAACATTGTATGGTTCCTCTGACATCTTTAATATTTTTCCTGCATGTAATAAACACTTATTTCTGAAAAGTAGACTACTCTGACATGTAGAGTTGTTTATTTTAATACAATTAATTTTTTATTTGTCCTATATAAAATATATTAAAATTTACATAATTTCTCGTGACCTAGTTTTTCTATTTTCAAAGAAATGGGCATTATTGTAGTCTACGTTTTGCATAAATTCATGTTAAATCAGTGTATAAAATTTCAGAACTCTATTTCTAATAGCTGTGGAGTTATGAAATAATATGTGTGAAAATTTTCAAATTTTGGAAAATTTAATTTAAAGTAAAAAGTGAATTCTTAAAAATATTATTAGTAACCTTTTTATACTTTTATCAGATATTTAAGTTCTAATAAGTCTTGTTGTGGTACCTTGTAATTTTTGTCCAATTGTGAGTTCATTTCTTTATAAAATTTTAGAAATTTAGAGCCTACATTTTCTGATAATAATTGTGGTCGTTCACGTACATATACCCTTAATGTTCATTAATATATATTACACAATAAAACTATGATTGTCTAAAGCAGTGACTAAAATAATGCAGTATCTTTAGAGCAGTGCACCAGTACTGTCCACCATCACATTCTTCGCGTCCGATAGAAGAAAGTCAAACCAGTGTCCGCGGCATCTGAGCTAATCAAACATCAACAACTGCTTTGTGATTTAATTTAAATCGTATTCGACGCTCGCCACGGTGTGACGGCTGTTTATTCAACGTGGAGGCTCGTTTTACACGCAGGATGAGGTCGATCAGTTACAAACACACGAGGCTCGTCTGCTTGTCAAAACAGCTCGTAGCGACGACAAAAAGTCCGGAGAGTAAAGCCAGGATCCATGTTCAGCTGGCGCCATGTTCAAACTCCAGGCGTCGACGTCACACCCAGATACGCTCGAGCTTATCTGTCCGCTGTATAATTATCATCCCATCCCATGTCATCCTTGCGGTCCAGTGAATGTGACTGGATGTGTCGCACACGGGTTCAAATCCGGGGAAGGGAGATGTTTTCTATGGATGGAAATTGAAATTATGAATTAAGAGATCCAAATAAAAAGTGAAAGAGGATTTCAGGAAACCTCTGTGATTGCGTGTAACGTCTATATGGGGATTATGGCTGAGGAGTTATTATGAATACATAGGTCATTCGAACATTAGTGGCAACACTTCTATTCAGAACAAATAGGCCTACTTATTTATTCGCAATTGATATATTTACTTACTTAGTTATTTACTTACTTACTTATTTACTTACTTACTTATTTACTTACTTACTTATTTACTTACTTAATTACTTATTTACTTACTTACTTAATTAATTATTTACTTATTTACTTACTTATTTACTTACTTATTTACTTACTTATTTATTTACTTACTTATTTACTTACTTATTTATTTACTTAGTTGCTTACTTATTTACTTACTTACTTAGTTACTTACTTATTTACTTAATTACTTATTTACTCACTTATTTACTTAGTTACTTATTGACTTACTTATTTACTTACTTATTTACTTATTTACTTACTTACCTACTTATTTACTTAGTTGCTTACTTATTTACTTACTTACTTATTTACCTACTTATTTACTTACTCATTTACTTACTTATTTACTTATTTACCTACTTACTTATTTACTTACTTACTTACTTATTTACTTACTTACTTATTTACCTACTTATTTACTTACTTATTTACTTAGTTATTTACTTATTTACTTACTTACTCATTTACTTATTTATTTATTTATTTAGTTACTTATTTACCTACTTTCTTATTTACTTACTTATTTACCTACTTATTTACCTACTTACTTATTTACTTACTTACTTATTTACCTACTTACTTATTTACCTACTTACTTATTTACCTACTTACTTATTTACTTACTTACTTACCGGCTTTTAAGGAACCCGCAGGTTCATTGCCGCCCTCACATAAGCCCGCCATCGGTCCCTATCCTGATCGAGATTAATCCAGTCTCTATCATCATCCCACCTCCCTCAAATCCATTTTAATATTATCTTCCCATCTACGTCTCGGCCTCCCCAAAGGTCTTTTCCTCCGGCCTCCCAACTAACACTGTATATGCATTTCTGGATTCGCACATACGTGCTACATGCCCTGATCCATCTCAAACGTCTGGATTTAATGTTCCTAATTATGTCAGGTGAAGAATACAATATGAGGGAGGTGGGATATGATGAGAGAGAATGGATTAATCTTTCTCAGGATAGGGATCAATGGCGGGCTTATGTGAGGGCGGCAATGAACCTCCGGGTTCCTTAAAAGCCTGTAAGTAAGTACCATAGCCATATGTGTAAGCTTTAATTTGTTACCTCAATGAAGGCTTTTGCGCAATTGGAATTCTACTTTTTGTCCTTCGGAAAGACAATAAATGTCGGAAAATGAGAAATAGGAGAAAACAGACACTGAAAATGGCGTTAGGTATAGAACGTATAGCGCGCTTATATTATAAATGCCCAATAATTATGAAATTATTGAGATAATGGGTACTGTACGTATATTTGAAAACTAGAAGAAATGAGCTTACAGATCAGACAAAAACATTATTTACCAAAATGTTGAAAAAGTCTGATATTTGTGGAGTAGTTGAGTGAGCGGGGCTTGACCCATACTACCTCCTCCTCATGTCTGTAACTGTGAATACAGGTAACACTTTCTTCCTTTTGCATTTCGATCATACGCCTGTCCGAGGCATGCAGCGTTATATTCACAGTGTGATGTACAATTTTTTGTGCGCTAGAGTGTACAATCCGTGCTTCTCCTCGCCAGTTCTTCAGAGAGCAGGCTGACGACTCTCCAAGGATCTTCGTGGGATGACCGTCGAGGGAGCTCAGTGACTCCCTGCAATGTATGCTGTCACGCTCAGCATCTCTCTCCACTCAGCTCGCTGTAACATAATCCCTACGAAATTAAAGTAACTCGACACAGCCTGCATCAGTCATGGACTACTATAATGAGTAGACTTCTGAACTTTTCATATCATCATCATCATCATCATCATCATCATCATCATCATCATCATTATTATCACCATTATTATTATCATTATTATTATTATTATTATTATTATTATCACCATTATTATTATTACTATTATTATTATCATCATTATCATTATCACCATTATTATTACCATTATTATTATTACTATTATCATTATTATTATCACCATTATTATTATTACTATTATTATTATTATCATCATTACCATTATCACCATTATTATTACCATTATTATTATTACTATTATCATTATTATTATTACTATTATCATTATTATTATCACCATTATTATTATTACTATTATTATTATTATCATCATCATTATCACCATTATTATTACCATTATTATTATTACTATTATCATTATTATTATTACTATTATTATTATTATTATCACCATTAATATTATAATCGGGATATTATTACTATTATTATTATTATCATCATTATCATTATCACCATTATTATTACCATTATTATTATTACTATTATCATTATTATAACTATTATCATTATTATTATCACCATTATTATTATTACTATTATTATTATTATTATCATCATTATCATTATCACCATTATTATTACCATTATTATTATTACTATTATCATTATTATTATTACTATTATCATTATTATTATTATCACCATTATTATTATTACCATTATTATTATTATTACTATTATCATTATTATTACTATTATTATTATTATTATTATTATTATTATTATATTAATTTATGGCATTTGTTAGATATGTATCATACTATTCTCGTCACTTGCATATCTTTGCAATACTACTTATATGATTCTAGTCTTCATTTATATGATTTCATTAATTCATTTGTAATTCATTTTATTTAATTGCCATTATTTTAATTATCTCACTGTACTAATTTTAATAATTATTTGTATGTATTATTTGTATTTTGTTATCTATTCATTTTGTCATTACTATTTATTTGTATTTGTCTGTAATTTTAATAATTATTTGTATGCACATTTGTTATTCCTCGTACATGTAAATCTTGTGTTGTTATTGGCCCTAGGCATTTGTATTATAATAAATAAATAAATAAATAAATAAATTATTACTATTATTATCATTATTATTATCATTATTATCATCACTATTATTATCACCATTATTATTATCATTATTATAAATCTCACCATTATTATTATAGTTATTATTATTACTATTATTACCATCATCACCATTATTATTATCACCATTATTATTATTACTATTATCATTATTATTATCATTATTCTTATCATTATCACTATTATTATTATCGTTATTATTATCATTATTATTATTATTATTATCATAATCGTCATCATCCTGGCCTTCTATGCCCAATGTTGCGGGTTCGATCCCGGGCCAGATCGATGGCATTTAAATGTGCTTAAATGCGACAGGCACATGTCAGTAGGTTTACTGATATGTAAAAGAACTCCTGCGGGACAAAATTTCGGCACATCCGGCGACGTTGATATAACCTCGGCAGTTGCGAGCGTCGTTAAATAAAACTTAACATTTAATCATCATCGTCATTATTTTCTTCTACTTCAGGCTCTAAGGCGGCAGACGGGTGAAATTTTAATAACTTTTAACCAAAAATCACATTTTTATTCTTTATTATTACTGTTTTGTGAAAAATAAATTGACTAGTGTGATCCCAAAACTCGCTCAGTGCATTTGGTCATGTTTATGATCTATATATAGAGAGTGGACCGTAAGTAATGTCATTAATTTCAGGGGGTTATTCTTTGAGATATTTCAAACGAAAAAGTTTCATAGAATTTTGCTCGTTTTTGCTTCCTTTTCGAGATAAAAATTGTTTGATATTAAACATTTCATAGCGTGTTTTGGGAAAGCCATTGATTTTATTCCCAATATGCTCAGTCAATTTAAGAGAACAGTGTATTGTGATAAAAATTCTTGAAATAATTTCAGTTTTGTCCTTTAAATGTGCAGAAATTCGTTCCGAATAAATGCAAGATTTTTTTTAATTTATTTTCAGCACTAAGAGTTACATTTGTTCGGATCAAATTTCTGCACATTTAAAGAAAAAAACTGAAATTATTTCAGTCATTTACAGTATCATTATACACTGCTCTATTAAAATTACTAAGCATTGTTTCTGTTTTGTCAACTGTCTTAAGACAGGTCTGAACTTCACAAATGATACCAAGAAGGCACCACTTATGAGGCAACTAGGCCAGGAGAAAATGAGTTAGGATGGCCAGTTCCGTTCCCCCTCCATTGCACACATCGCCGACTAGCTACGTATTACAGTAATGCAAAAGGTGCGTAATGTGTATATTTTAGACGAATTTAAGCACAAGGACGTCGTGCTGTTTTACTCAAGGAAATGCAGAGTTAGTAGGCATGAAAGTTTTTCCAGGTGCCAACACAAATTTGATATATGAAGCAGAAAAGCGACGAGGCCCACTGGAGTGGCACACAGCAGCGAATAGAGAAATATTGCAGGTGCGCCGTCACTTGTCTCGGCCTCGACGGTCTGTTTAATTGTGTCTGGCCCATTGCAGCGACCTGCCGCATTAAAATCTTGCGAAGTGTGGATTCGCAAGTCAGCTTTATTGACTAGAAACGTTTTCGCTTTGCAGAAGTTCCAGGTGTGTCGCAGGGGATCATTTCAGAACTTCATTATATATTGTAGATAAAAGGTAGAGAGATTTTTTTTTTCGTGTGAACTTAATAATCCAGTAATGAAGCAACGAAAATACAGCGCATGCGTAACCCACTTGTAGAGCGTTTTTTCCATAATTTTAAAGGAAGACTGTTGTTACGTTGTATGAAAAATTGAACTCGCTCAGTGCATTTGACCATTTCTGATTTATATATGTGTATACATATATACATATATAATTATGCTAGAATATGCCATTAGGAAAGTCCAGGGTAACAGAGAGGGTTTGGAATTGAACGGGTTACATCAGCTACTTGTCTACGCGGATGACGTGAATATGTTAGCAGAAAATCCACAAACGATTAGGAAAACACAGAAATTCTACTTGAAGCAAGTAAAGAGATAGGTTTGGAAGTAAATCCCGAAAAGATTAAGTATATGATTATTTCTCGTGACCACAATATTGTACGAAATAGAAACATAAAAATTGGAGATTTATTCTTCGAAGAGATGGAAAAATTCAAATATCTTGGAGCAACAGTAACAAATATAAATGACACTCGGGAGGACATTAAACGCAGATTAAATATGGGAAATACCTGTTATTATTCGGTTGAGAAGGTTTTGTCATCTAGTCTGCTGTCAAACAATCTGAAAGTTCGAATTTATAAAAACAGTTTTATTACCGGTTGTTCTGTATGGCTGTGAAACTTGGACTCTCACTTTGAGAGAGGAACGGAGATTAAGGGTGTTTGAGAATAATGTTCTTAGGAAAATATTTGGGGCTAAGAGGGATGAAGTTACAGGAGAATGGAGAAAGTTTCACAACACAGAACTGCACGCATTGTGTTCTTCACCTGACAGAATTGGGAACAAATCCAGACGATTGAGATGGGCAGGGCATGTAGCACGTATGGGCGAATCCAGAAATGCATATATAGTGTTAGTTGGGAGGCCGGCGGGAAAAATACCTTTGGGGAGGCCGAGACGTAGATGGGAAGATAATATTAAAATAGATTTGAGGGAGGTGGGATATGATGATAGAGAGTGGATTAATTTAGCTCAAGATAGGGATCAATGGCGGGCTTGTGTGAGGGCGGCAATGAACCTTCGGGTTCCTTTAAAGCCATTTGTAAGTAAGTAAGTAAATAAGTAGAGCAATCCTGCGTCAGAAACGTTATTTACAGCAGCCTGTTTGTTTTTAGCTCCGAGTTAAACATTAAAGCAACTGCAGGTGGATGTTAACTTAACTCCAAGCTTAACCCAGTGTTAAAACTAACTTACTTACTTACATACAAATAGCTTTTAAGGAACCCGAAGGTTCATTGCCGCCCTCACACAAGACCGCCATTGGTTCCTATCCTGTGCAAGATTAATTCACTCTCTATCATCATATCCCTTCTCCCTCAAATCCATTTTAATATTATCTTCCCATCTACGTCTCGGCCTCTCCAAAGGTCTTTTTTTCCTTTGGCCTCCCAACTAACACTCTATATACATTTCTGGGTTCGCCCATACGTGCTAATGCCCTGCCCATCTGAAGCGTCTGGATTTAATGTTCCTAATTATGTCAGGTGAAGAATACAATGCGTGCAGTTCTGTGTTGTGTAACTTTCTGCATTCTCCTGTAACTTCATCCTCTTAGCCCCAAATATTTTCCTAAGAACCTTATTCTCAAACACCCTTAATCTCTGTTCCTCAGTATTGCTCTATTTACATGATAATAAGTTAAATGGGGTTCCTGGCAGAGAGACCTCTGAGAAATCATTTTCAAAATCTACCCGAGGAACAATCTGTAAGGAAAATAAATTGTTCGAAGTCCGTGGTCAGTAAGATTGTCGATGAAATTACGAGCGATTAGAATACAAATTGATCTATCTATGCTGCAGGGTATTAACATTAAGATATTATGCTACAGGGTATTTTCATATAGCCTAATGATTGGATACACTGTTGGATTTTCAAGTAGAATTATCTCTAAGCTGTCTGCAGCTATAGCATCAATGAGACAAAGGTCCGTAAAGTTTCCTTCCGTTGAGTAACATCAAAAAGCAGGTTTTGAAAACAAACCGTTCACGTTCGCATTCCACACCCTAATAAAATCCATCCGCATGTACAGGGACATCATTTTATTTTTAGTAACATTCTTAATATTAACCTGGCTATACCTTTGGATTAATGGTTCAGAGCCGGAAACACCGTTTACTACCCCCCTTCCACGATTGAAGTTCGATGATTCTGGTGTAAAATACAAACAAATCACTTTACTAAGTATAGGAGGGAAGAAAAGTATTTCATTCATTTACGTAAACTAGGAGATATCGTAATTTTGAATTTGATAATTTTCATTAGATTTTTGTTTAATCAAAATACAGCACAGTATTAACAATAAGTGTTTTTACTCACGAACTGAGCTATCCATGCGAACGTATTCATTATGCAGTGTATATTATACTGTCTACAGCACATTAGCGTACAATATAGAGAATGAAGTTAAATTGAAAAATAATCATAATATGGATATTTAAACACATTTTTGAAAATGGTGGCCGTTCATTTCGATACAGGCTTCAGTTCTTTTGTGCATATTATCGCACTATAGACTATTGCATCTAATTCCAATTACTAGTTTCGTCCTTCGTACTAGTAACTCATGTTGAAATAATTCTATACCTATTATATAAAAGAGTACCTTACGTACTGTAAATTCAATCTTCATTTCTGCCCGACCCGCACAGATAAAATTACTCAGACATGCTATCTACTGTCCGTCCAAGTGGTTATGTCGCAGGATCGTAGAAAGGGGGAAATCACGTGACAGTTAATTACTTTTATTTAAGTTATTTTAAACAGTTGCGGGTGGGGGAAACCGGGATGCTACGTAGGCAAACGAGCGACAGTACCTGTGCGAAAATATGGTTCAATATTGAAAGCTCTTTAGTCACTGGAAAACGCGAACATATTTCTGGAACGTACTATACTCACTAACTCAATACTGTTTGTGTTTACTACGACCCTAAGGCGACTTTGACTATATACGCTTGGTTCTGTGAGGAGAAGAGTTGGAAGTTCACTAGTAGAGGGGATGGGAGTGAAGTACATTAAAAAACTCAGGTACAAAAAATTGAAGTAAAAATAAAATAATGTCCCTGTGCAATGGCTAGAGAGGGCGTCCTGCGAGTATAAGACCCTAAAATGGCCTCTGGTTCAAAGCCAGAAATGTCAATAGGCCTAAACAACAACTCTGTGCATAGGCACACAGTGAATGGTAGAGATGTATGAAAAAGACGATACTGCTATGAGAGGTACTGGCGAATAAATCCATCGGTGGAAAGTGGCCCACAAACTCGCTGCTAGTGACTTATTACTTAAGATGCAGTAGGCCCTAATTCGCGGGGTGGAGTCAAGGCTTCACGGCCGGTCGTTATCACGTCGGTTGTAAAAACTGCACCTCGGAGACTTTAGGTACTAAGTGAGAGCTCTACAAGATTAAAACACCCCCGTCGTCTGCAAGAAAGGCTTTGAAGCTGCTTCTAATTTCCAAGACGGCTTCATCACTCCAGCTATTAAATACCGACGTCTTGTCTCCATGACAACACATTAGCTGCAAGTTTTACTCCTCTCGCAACAATTCGTTACCACGTGCCTACCAATGAAATAATGTTTGTAGCTTATTTTCTTCAACTGGCTTCTAAGTACGCGATCTGAGAAGCGCAGTGTGGTTCGAATGGTCGTGATTTCGAATCCCTCCTTCGACGGCATGGATGGATGTCCCTTGTTAATGTTTTGTCCTGTGTGTGTCTTACTGGAGGCCCATACGCTCTTTTACCCCTAGGTTTGGGAGGATCCACATAACTTTCTATACGAGGCTCGTCCGGAAAATAAGTTCCCTGGGACAGTTTGTAGAAAGAAAGCAAAATTTCATGGAAAGATTTATTATAACAGATACAGCAAATGTTGAGGTATTTTTCAACATATTACCATCGTATCGTAGAAACCTGCCGCTGGGATCGAACCAGTGCATGACAGCAATTTGCGTCTCTCTGTCACTGTAAAAATACTAACCGGACAGGACTTTTATGAGATGTAAGAAAAGATGGTAATCGTTGGAAGCGAGATCCGGACTGTAGGATGGTTGTTAAAACGCCTTCCAGCGGAACTCCACAGAAAACCTATTTGGCGCCGAGCCGTATGTGGCCGAGTGATTATCATCTTTAAATAACAGAATTCTTTAAATGAAGTAATGCTTTATAATGTTATCAATATTGTAATTCAACATCCTTCTTGTCAAACTCATTGTATTAGTAATGAAAATGTTTACTGTAGCTTTGTAAGTACAGTAAAATCTCGTTAATTCGGACCCCGATATGCCGGACTTCGCTTAATCCGGACAGGCAAAAGAACGATGAGTTTGGAAAAATTAAAGAACATTGTTTTAAGACTTACGTACTTTTATACATTATAATTATGGAATTGATCATCTCTGAGGTGTAGGAGTCAGCATGCTGGTCTCTCGCGGAGAGGGCCCGGGTTCAATTCCCGGTCTGATTGAATTTTCTGGTTGAGATTTTTCAGGGTTTTCCTTCAAAGCCTCGGTCGGTTGTTCTTATTGGAATCTAGATCTCTATAACCTCGTCGCTGTTATTTCCTCCAGCCAATCACGAGGCAGCTCAGCTACATTTAAACGTGAGCGTCTCATCATTGGCGGCTGATGATGTTATGCACTTCCTCTGTTGCCACATTTAATAAACATCTGTTAATTAATATACTGCCCTTATCGGCGGCAAGTAGGTATAGAATGTGCAACAATGCAGACAGCTTAAGATGTAAACAAAAAGGAGGGGCCACGCCGGAAATAACAGCGATGCGACTATAGTCTCTATAATGATGTATCGCTGAATTTGTAATGTATCGTATGTGATTACCAGGAACGGATTTATATGGACTAAAAATATATGAAATATGTAAATATATATGTAGTTATTTTTACCAAAATATGGAATTAAATATGGATTTTTACCAAAATATGGAATTAAATATGGACTTAAAATTATAAAAAAATGACTATGTACGTTAAATTTGGTACATTTTAATCAAACTAAACAAAAATATAATGGACGTTCTTCCAATGTAGTTTCAACAAAACACAATTTTATTGTCTGTTACCATAACAATTTACAAACATTTCTTTCAAGTGCTGAAAAGTGAATCTTCTTCTATTGTCTCTGAGGATAGATTTATACTGACTAAAAGAGCGTTCGACGTCACAAGAAGTAACTGGTACATAATTCAATTTCACAATGTCTGCTGGGGATAAGTCCAAGTTAATCTTCACTGTTGATTCACCACTCATCACAGCAACAACCTTTTGTAGTTCTTCATATCCAGGGTTTTTTGAAAGTACAGTGTCCACCTTAGCTCTTACTGCATCTGCAACTTTTCTACCACGATTCAGTTGTTCCACAGTACTATTTATAATTTCAAAACTTTCAGATAGTGAAAGGTGCCTATTTTGAGACTTTTGAGCGTTTTTATGATGCATGAAAATGTATGCTGAATGTGAGCTAAGTCATTCTTCACACTTATGTCACAGGTAACTGTTTTCGCAGTATCGATTGAGACTGCATCTTCAGAGTCCAATGCAAGGAGAACATTGTTAATAGAGTCTATATGTTCGGCATAATATTCAACTGCTTCTAGTCATGTACCCCATCTAGTTAAAATTGGCTTTGGTGGCAATGGAATTTCAGGGTACATTTCTTTAACACGTTAACTCTACTGGGAGCTTTGAGAAATACTTTTTCACTGATGAAATCAACAAATCTACTTTAGGAAATTGTCTCTGACCACTTCTGCCACACGATTGCATGCGCCAACAAGTAAAATGAGTCAATTTAGGATATACAACAGATAATGCTTGTCCAGCTTTGACCATATAAGGGGCAGCATCGAATAAAGAATAACACATTATCGTACATAATCCCTTTGGACCACAGGATACCCAGCTTTTGAACAGTTTAACTATAGTTTTGTTATTGCAAGAACATCACAATGTAAAAGAATTCGTTCAGAATATTGTTCACTTAACAAACCGATAACTCATTACCAACAAGTCTACCTTCTTTGTCGGGAGTCTCATCAATGGAAACCCAAATTGAACTATCTTTAATTTCATCTCTTATCTTCTGTATTGTCTCATCGTAGATGGATGGAGCATACGTCTTCCTAAGTGTTGACTCATCGGGATTGTATGTTGAGTATATTTTTCAAGAATTCCCTGAAGACCTTATTCTTTAGTTTGTAGATATCAGCAGAGATGAAGAACGGCACAGGTCGATGTTAAACTCAGATCTTACATTCGATGTTGTTGGTTGTGTTAAAAACAATTGTCTCTGCTGGAATTTAGTTGTTTGTTGGCCTGATGTTTACTAGTTGTAATGTGTTGTTGCACAGGAACTTTTGTGTAGATGATACTGCACACTGACACAAATTACAAAATAATATTTTATTGTCAGTTGATAAACCATCTTCTTTAAATTCTGAAATGTAACTTGTTAGTTTTGATTTTAAATTGACTGAATGACGTACTTTTGGCATATTTACCGTCTTTATAGTAATTTACAAAACTGAACCTATGTGTACTCTGACTGGCATTTAACTGTTGACTGCACAACTGGTGGTTAAAAATTTTAAATTAAATTAATACAGTTTTGTAACTTACTTTCCCATTGTTGATAGGACTGCTAATTTTCAAATAACTCTGATGTTAAAGGGATTACTGAACATGTGTTTAAATCTATTGTTGTGTATTTTTAAAAGTTAATGGAATTTTGTTTTGTTTTATTGTTAAACCTAATAAATATGGACTGTTTTAATTATGGAAAATAATTTAACGAAAATATGTACTAAACTCTAAAATATGGAAAAATATGGTAAAAGAGGATTTTATTAATTGTAAACATAAAGATAATTTAAATTATATTAGCTTTATAAGTAAATATGTATTTACATATAAATCCTTTCCTGGTGATTACCATACAAAGAAGTTATCCCCAGATGCTTCACCTTTTACGTTATAGTGGAAACAAACATGGTGGTGAGGATTGTATTAATTGTAATTCAGGTAATTTCTTTCTATGGTGGTGAGGATTGTATTAATTGTAATTCTGGTAATTTCTTTCAATGGTGGTGAGGATTGTATTAATTGTAATTCTGGTAATTTCTTACTATGGTGGTGAGGATTGTATTAATTTTAATTCTGGTAATTTCTTACTATGGTGGTGAGGATTGTATTAATTGTAATTCTGGTAATTTCTTACTATGGTGATGAGGATTGTCTTAATTGTAATTCTGGTAATTTCTTACTATGGTGGTGAGGATTGTATTAATTGTAATTCTGGTAATTTCTTACTATAGTGGTGAGGATTGTATTAATTGTAATTCTGGTAATTTCTTACTATGGTGGTGAGGATTGTATTAATTATAATTCTGGTAATTTCTTACTATTGTGGTGAGGATTGTATTAATTGTAATTCAGGTAATTTCTTACTATGGTGGTGAGGATTGTATTAATTGTAATTCTGGTAATTTCTTACTATGGTGGTGAGGATTGTATTAATTGTAATTCTGATAATTTCTTACTATGGTGGTGAGGATTGTATTAATTGTAATTCTGGTAATTTCTTACTATGGTGGTGAGGATTGTCTTAATTGTAATTCTGGTAATTTCTTACTATGGTGGTGAGGATTGTATTAATTGTAATTCTGGTCATTTCTTACTATGGTGGTGAGGATTGTGTTAATTGTAATTCTGGTAATTTCTTACTATGGTGGTGAGGATTGTATTAATTGTAATTCTGGTAATTTCTTACTATGGTGGTGAGGATTGTATTAATTGTAATTCTGGTAATTTCTTACTATGGTGGTGAGGATTGTATTAATTATAATTCTGGTAATTTCTTACAATGGTGGTGAGGATTGTATTAATTGTAATTCTGGTAATTTCTTACTATGGTGGTGAGGATTGTATTAATTTTAATTCTGGTAATTTCTTACTATGGTGGTGAGGATTGTATTAATTGTAATTCTGGTAATTTCTTACTATGGTGGTGAGGATTGTATTAATTATAATTCTGATAATTTCTTACTATGGTGGTGAGGATTGTATTAATTGTAATTCAGGTAATTTCTTACTATGGTGGTGAGGATTGTATTAATTGTAATTCTGGTAATTTCTTACTATGGTGGTGAGGATTGTATTAATTGTAATTCTGGTAATTTCTTACTATGGTGGTGAGGATTGTATTAATTGTAATTCTGGTAATTTCTTACTATGGTGGTGAGGATTGTATTAATTGTAATTCTGGTAATTTCTTACTATGGTGGTGAGGATTGTATTAATTGTAATTCAGGTAATTTCTTACTATGGTAACGTGTCCTATTTCTTCTCCGTTGTGTCTAGTACAAACATGGCGTTTTGTATTGGCTGTGACGGTATATAGCCCCATTACGTTGCCGGAAGTCAATGCGAAACCTAAAACGAAGGCAGTAGCCGCCCATTCTGCAGTTGAATGAAGGTGCCGTTGATTCGGGGTGCTGATGGTGCGGGTTTGTCTCCGGCTAATTCAATTTGAGCTTCATGTGAGAAACATGTGTCCCTCGAATTCAATGTTTAATTCATTCGGACTCAAGTGCTCTTGTTGAAACAAGTTCGACAACCGCTTTTCAGAAATAATTGACTACTAGACAGCAGCAACGGACGTTCAGTGACGACTTGGCCATGTGGAGCACTCGGCCATGATTGCTGGCTCACACCGTAGCGATGAGGAAGCTTTGCAGTGCATAACGTTTACAGATATGTAAAGCTTAACATGTAGGGATAATAATTAGAAGTTCTGCAATCGATATTCTTTGACGGTGATGTAGACTGTTTTATTGGTCCCGTTTTTAGAGGTCTTTCCATCGTTTTCTGGTTTCTCCTGACCTGTCTTAATATTTGTTATAATATTAAGCTAAATGACTGCTGTGAACAGTATGGGATGAAGATAAATGCAAACAAAACGAAGATCATGGTTAGTGGAAGAAAAATAAAGAAGGTAAACTTGCGAATTCTAAATGAGGCAGTGGAACAAGTGGACAGCTTCAAATACTTGGGATGTACTATAAAAAGTAACATGAGCTGCTGCCAGGAAGTCAAAAGGAGGATAGCAATGGCCAAGGAAGCTTTTAATAGAAAAAGGAGCATCTTCTGTGGACCTTTGGAAAAAGAACTGAGGGAGAGACTAGTGATGTACTTTGTGTGGAGTGTGGCGTTATATTGGGCAGAAACATGGACATCACGACGAAGTGAAGAGAAGCGAATAGAAGCATTTGAAATGTGGATATGAAGAAGAATGGAGCATTTTAAATGGACAGACAGAATAAGAAATGGAGCTGTGTTGGAAAGAGTGGGTGAAGAAAGAATGATGCTGAAACTGATCAGGAAGAGAAAAAGTAATTGGCTGGGTCCCTGGATGAGAAGAAATTGCCTACTGAAGGATGTACTGGAAGAATTGGTGAACGAGAGAAAAGTTCGGGACTGAAGAAGATATCAGATGATAGACGACATTAAGATATATGGATCATATGCAGATATGGTGGGAAAGAGGGAAGATTGGAGATTGCTGGATTTGCAGTGAAAGATCTGTGCTTGAGCAGAAAACTATGAATGAATAAATAAATATGAAGCCGTTTTATGCTACTCATTTTCACTTTATGAAATGGCCTTTCTATTTCCACGATAGTATGTATATTAATATCACATCCCATATTCTCTTATTTCATTCACACTTGTACAGCGGTTTACTTTATCGTCTTCTCCATTGCAACGGAAATTAAGCAATGTGTCTGTTCTATGGAATCCTTAAGTGTCTTATTCTCCCCGTTTAGCCATAGATCTGCTTCCTGTTAAATTATAATTTCAAATTTGTTTAGGCGTTCGTTTTTTGGCAGCCTTTCGTGACTTTCTCTCTGTTGCTCTAATTTAGCCTTTGATTTTTCTTATCCCTGTGCACGACTCGCACAACTGAAGAGTGGAATTGTATAATTGGGTATCTTGATTTCTGTTAAACTTCCAAGGATGGAATAGAACTATCATAGCATTTCACTAGGCCTGTTCATTAGGCCTTCACTTGAGTTGTGTGTGTTTATACTGGCATCATTGAATTCAGTTGTGGATTTCATCTCTTTATATTTTAGCGTTGAGTGAATTGTTCTATAGATATCTTAGAACTTGTACATACCCAGAAACAAAACTGGGGCCATCTGAATTTTCCAATTTCCGGTGATAACATACTGCGCATGTCTACTGTATACGCACAATTACCTAATTCAACAGGCATAATAAATTACATTCGCTCTTAAATGTAACACTCGCAAGGAACAATTAATAATTTAATTTTTTTAGACTAGTTTAATGAATTGATTTTCTCTTCATATGCTGAACAGTAATTATATTTAAATATCTAAATAATTGCATTTTTACTTCATAAATGATTGCCATAAATAACCTTCTTTACATTTCTAATGTATTCAGATTAACTGGTAACTTAGATCATTTTCAATAACAATATTTCACATTGTTATTATTATTTATACAATTATATTAATTGTAGTTCTGGTTGAGTGTAAGAGAAGGCCTTAAGGTTTTAACTCTGCCAAGTAAATTAAAATAAACTATTGTTATTATTATCATTATTATTATTATTATTGTTATGCGGTAAACAAATGACGATCGCAAAGCATGTTTTATAGTACCGTAAAGAATTTGCAGTTTGAAATGTTGGTAAACAAAGAAACAAATACTAGGGAAATGATAAAAACAAACAAATGCTAGGGAAGCGATAAAAATAAACAAATGCTAGGGAGGTGATAAAATTGTAGCGATAAACAGCCGTGATTGGTTGAAACACGTCCTTTCGTACCGTTTTATTGGCCAAAAGTAGTATAACGTAGTAAAAATGTAATAGTCAAATTAAAAATATAGATCTAAGAAATAATTGTATTTCACTAGACATTTTGTTCAATAGACCGATATGTACGGTACTGTCTGTATAATTTTGGCAATCTGTATGGTTTATATACTGTATAACAAATCATTAGTTTTATTAATTGCTGTACACTAGACAATGTTTCTCGTCATATCTAATATAGGTATTTATGCTCGACCATGCCGAAATGTAGTAATTATACACCTGGTAGTAGCCCTTTAATGCACCTCATTAAAGTACACCTATTCATTAAAGTTCAGGTGTTCAGCCAATGATAAGTCACCTTTGTACCGTTATAAAAGCGCAAGTATCGATTATTCTCGGATATGCAATCGAAAGACAATTAGCGAAAAGTCATGGAGGCTGGATATCCAATACTGTCGCAGAAGGTTATGTTCTGTCACTATAATAATTAGCGTTAATTGTAAATAATATTCAAATAAATTCAATTTGTCATCTCGTCTTTCAATTCTAAATCAATTTCCAGATTATATCAGACTAATGTTCATCTTATTCTCTATCAAGGTCAATGACATTCGGCCTCGGAAAAAAATCAATACTTTCTCGTCTGCGCACATCTCACAATTCAGGTCAGTTCGCACATAACCATAACATGACCTAATTTTGAATAATTTCAAGTTAGAAATATGGTCGAGCATAAAAAGTCGTATGAAACTTGCCTATAATGGTAATAAAGACGCTCGTATGAAAATTATGAAACTCGCTTGCGCTCGTTTCATAAACAAACATGCTTGCGTCTTAATTACTACCATTATAGGCTCGTTGCATAATGTACTATTTGTTAACATCCCTGAACTATTCCCGATCACGAGTTCTGGTCATTCAGGTGGCGCTAGAATATGTGTGCTTTCCTTTTTGATTTTGGGTTCTGTTTTCCTTTTGTAGTTTTTAAAAATACTTTAAAATTATTGTTTTTATATTTTAAAATGATACCGTGTATAGTAAAATTATATAATTGTAAAAATCTTTATAAGTACATGCAATTTTTCTAGCAATAATTTGATTTCATTTCACTTCAATTGTTCGATTTCTAGTAAACCATATAAATCTATACTAATAATAAATCTGTAGCCGAAATTTTTCTGGTAATTTTCGATTTTCCAAAAAAAATTGGTCCTAACATATATAATTAACCACCCTGAAACCGAAAATCGCTTTTTTTGACATTTTTGTTTATATGTCTGTCTGTCTGTCTGTATGTTTGTGGTGTAGTGTATACTCTTTTATTATCTTCGGGATTATGGGTGGGGTCCTTGGACCCAAGGAGACGAAATAACGTAGAGTAGAATTTCTAAGTTGAGTAAATAAATGTAAGATGGTTTATTCTGGTATATAATAATGGTACGTCTGTCATAGGACCACAGACGTATCTCACACAAGCAATGATACAGAAAGACATTATATTCCCCTTTACACTGATATTTATAGACTAACTCTCAAAGTCACTCAAGGATTAGATCAAAGTACAATTCTGATGAAATGGTCTCAAAAGTTTCGTGGAGATCTCTCGAGAGTGTTCTATCAATAGCTGATGCAACATACCGATTCAGTATCATCATTGTCTGTGGTTCAGGGTTCGATATTACGCTGGAAGAATGATTGAATTTCGTAAGAATAAGTTTGCGTAACATCGGCGTAACACCACATGTTTGTTACCTTTTCACGCGATAATGGCTGAACGGATTTCGATGAAAATTGGAATATAAATTAAGTTCGTTGTAACTTAGATTTTAGGTATATGGCTTTCAAAATACATTATTTAAAAGGGGGTTATAAGGGGGCCTGAATTTAATAAATCGAAATATCTCGCTTATTATTGATTTTTGTGAAAAATATTACATAACAAAAGTTTCTTTGAAAATAATTTTCGATAAGTTTTATTCCTTGACAAATTTTTATAGGACTGATATTTAATGAGATAAATGAGTTTCAAAATTAAAATAACTGCCATCTAAGGCCGTGTAATGAATTAAAAAACAAATGACTTCGTCTATAAAGGGCCTTGGACAGCAATAACCGAAAGCTATGAAAGATAGCCTACAGAGAATGTTTCTGTGTTTGTATGAAGTAATATCGGAAGCTAAATTATCCGATTTGTATAATTAATTATTATTTCACCATTGGAAAGTGTAGTTTCTCTAGATGGACATAAAGCTGTAATGTTATTACAGTAACTTCTGATATGATATAATATAATGTAATATACCGGTAATATAATATAATTTATAATGGAATGTAATATTAGGCTATATAATATAATTTAAGTTATTTGAAGGGTTCAGAACCATAGTGGGCCAAGCGCTATCTACTGAATACGTAGAAAACAAGGGTTAAAATTAAGTTATTACCATAATTCAATGGAAACCTATAACAAGTAAAACAAAGTATACACATTAAATCTAAATGATGTCAATGTTCATTAAACTATGGTTGCATGTAATAAAAATTAAGAAACATGTTAAAGGAATTGTCATTGCACCAAATGAGTGTCTCTGGACCAAAATGATCGCATTTTAATTATTTGGATGCAATTTAAATTAAGTAACATATTAAACGATTTATCCTTCTATCAAACACGAATGTTCCCTGGATCAAACGTCCTATTTTAATTATGTAATTACTTTATATTTATTTCTAACGGGTGCAGCGGAGCGCACGGGTACGGCTAGTATTAAATATGTTTTAGTATCCTTGAAAGGGGTACCGCGCCAAAAGCAGACGGACGGAGTTCCAGCCGGCATTGTGTTTATCTTACGCACTCAGTCTCATTCA
Organism: Periplaneta americana; assembly: GCA_025594305.2. Classification (NCBI taxonomy): domain Eukaryota; kingdom Metazoa; phylum Arthropoda; class Insecta; order Blattodea; family Blattidae; genus Periplaneta; species Periplaneta americana. Next base: position 205,753,608 of record JAJSOF020000003.1, on the reverse strand, counting down.
TGCCGCTGCTCATATTATATATTCAAGCATTTAAAGCCCGAAGAGAAAGGGAAGCGCGCAATATTACGAGCACGAGAGGAAAAACAGAAGAAGGGCGGAAGGGGGGGGGGATGAAGTCGATTCGAATATTTCATGGCGTACACAGCGAATATTAAGACTGATGCACACGGGCCCGGCTTCGCATTATGAATGTTTTTTTTTTATTCTTGTTTGAAAAAAATGTATTCATGCTGTGGTATGCAGGAAATAATGAAATGCCTGACTGAAGTCCTTTATATGTGACTCCGTACACTGTTTCTTCAGTTGTTGATCTGTATGTACGTTACAGCAACATTAGATATCCGCGTTCAGCAGGGATCCATGGTTACAAAGTCGCTATAAAACAAGAGAACGCAGCACAAGTACAGGGAGTCCCAAAACAACACAGACGTCATCAGAGATTCGTATAATAATTTATTTATTTAATCTGACAGGATTAAGGTCATAAGGCCTTCTCTTCCATCCTACCAGATAGCACATATAAATACAAAAAAGAAATACAAACACTGATGAAAATAATACAAATTAAGTTAAAGCCCTATAGAGGGTCAACATACTCAAAAGAACACTATAGAGCTCTCATCGAGCTAATACAAGAAAAAAGAAAGAAAACAGAGATAGCAATGATGATAGTAATAATAATAATAATAATAATAATAATAATAATAATAATAAAAATACATTACATGTTAATTGTCAATTTTACAACATCATGTCCACACCTGTGGAGTAACGGTTAGCACGTCTGGCCGCGAAACCAGGTGGCCCGGGTTCGATTCCCGGTCGGGGCAAGTTACCTGGTTGAGGTTTTTTCCGGGGTTTTCCCCTCAACCCAATATGAGCAAATGCTGGGTAACTATCGGTGCTGGACTCCGGGCTCATTTCACCGGCATTATCACCTTCATCTCATTCAGACGCTAAATAACCTAAGATGTTGATAAAGCGTCGTAAAAAACCTACTAAAATAAAAAAAAAATACAACAGCATAGTTACAATATTTACTATATGTCATGGGTTAAGGCGAAATTGCGCAACCTGACAGGTGTTCAACAAGCAATTCCATGAACTAGAATGTGATTTTTTAATTTAAATTTGAATTTTGATATTGTCCGATAGTCTCTGACATGATCAGGGAGAGAGTTCCAGAGGCGTGGAATAAATATGCTGAAAGATGATGAGTAGAAGGATGTTCTGTGCAGAGGAATAGAGAGAAGGTAGCCTACATGTTCCGGGTTCGAGGTAGTGAAAGGTAAACAAAACGAGATGCTAGGTAAGAGAGTGTGGAGGTGTGAATGATTTTAAATAGTAATAAGAAGGAGCTGAAGAATCTTCTTTCTTTAAGTGGACTCCAAGACAACAATTCTAGTGACGGTGTTACATGATTGAATTTTCTAATGTTACAAACGAAACGAACGCAGATATTGTGAACACGCTGTAGTCTATGGGCAAGATCAGTATTTAGATTCGTGAATAAAGAATCGCAATAATCGAAGTGGGGCTTCACTAAAGTTTGGATCAGGTTCTTTTTAAGGCTGAGAGGTAAAACGTTGGTTAAGTGTCTGAGGGAATGAATTATGGAAAAAGTTTTCTTACATATGTAGGTCACTTGACTTTGAAAATTTAAATTTGAATCTAAATATACCCCTAAATTTTTTACTGTCTTACTATATGTAATTGTAGTATTATTTATTTTTGTATTTGACACAGTGGCTAGATCTATTTTGTTTAATGCTCGTTGGTGGCCCGTTATTATAGCTTGTGATTTGTCTGGATTTAGTCTGAGTCCAAATTTCTGCGCCCATTGAGCTACAGATGCTAGATCTTCATTAATTCTTGTCACAGAGTCATTGTTACCAGGACTGCTAAAAAATTAATGGTGTTGACTTCTATTATGAGTAGAGAACGAAGTCTAGACACAAAAACTTTGCCTAGAGGCGGCTACAGATTTAGGGAACACTGGCTATAGGATGATGATAGTTGTTTACTTCACTGCTGTACCTTCAGGTTCGTATGCAAAATGAAGGACATCGCGTGAAGGGAGCTGTGTCCTTTGGAAATGTATGAGTGCGAGTTTTGAATTGTTTACTGCATTCTAACAGGTTGTTTACATACAGCACGCCCATTTTCGGTTGGGGGCAAAGGCTAATTGGGAGTTCCCAGTTTCTTACCGGGTCAAAAACTCTGATAGAGCTGATATTTAACCCTAGTGGTGAAAAAAATAATATGGTTTGCTTAACGACTCTCGCAACTGCCGAGGTTATATCAGTGTCGCTGGTGTGCCGGAATTTTATCCCTCAGAAGTTCTTTCACATGCCAGTAAATCTACTGACACGAGCTGTCATATTTAAGCACACTTAAATGCCATCGACTTGGGCCGGGATCGAACCCGCAACCTCGAGCACAGAAGGCCAGCTTACGGTGAAGTCTGGAGGGCCTAATTAGTGAAATCCACTCTCCTCATCTCCACGCTGGGGTCCGCTGGTATCTTTTAAGATGAGAAAGAGAGAGTGATGTGCGGAAAGCAATCGCATTTACCTTTCCCAAGAAAAACTGCAAACATGGAATCATATGCGAAGACAAAGAGGAAGTCTGAAAATGGAAAAGATTGTAAAATCACAGTCTAATATATACAGTCACGAAGCTTAATACTTACTAAATATGCAAACATACGTAGTTGCTCACCACCAGTATCGCTACTATCGCCTCATCACAGACTCTTTCCCTAGGAGACGATAAAATGTATTGTACTTTCGATATCGTGTTCTTTTGAAAAAATTAACACCTTCCTTCCACTATTGACATATGAAACACACAAAGTTTATATATTATCTTCCTAAAATATATATTATATTCTATAAACTCACCTTCCTTGATCTTTCGGAATAAGGATACCTCTAACCTATTTTTCTTAGAATTTATAGTACTACAAACGTCTCCTTGTGCCATATTATTATTCAAATTATTGTATTTTAGCCATTTACAGTTATTACAACCGATAACGAACATTTCACAGTTTACATAGCATTTTCACAAAAATGCGAAATACGGCACAGTCAATGCCTTTTCGATCTAGACCAGGCCGTAATGTTTGTTCGGGTTTTCTATTTCTGTGTATGGAGCTCAGTGAAATATTATATTATAACTTTATTGCGTATCATAGCTAAGCTTTATATAGTGTAATGTGTCCATAAGTTCCGAAATTATTCAAATAAACTTTACAGGAAGTTATTCCTGAAAGCTTAATTTGCATGTTGCAGAAATATTTACAAAACTGTGTTATTTTAATGTGAAGAGAATTTTACATGTTAACATGATCTGTTCGCGTCAACATTTCAAGTTTAGAATGGAAGCTATTTTGAGGTTTAATAAAAAAGAATGTATATTGTGATTTCAATTTAGCACATCTATCTTCCTTAATTTTAGACAAAACATTTACCATACCACTCCTATGAAATTAGTGTACGTACATCACTGTGTTACTTCGTCTCTTAGGTAGTAGATAAATACAATAATTCAGTATTCAATTATTGCAATATTAAAATACAGACAAATTGAATGTCCGGGGTATCATACATGACATTATGCTTAATTATAATGTATGATTGCGAATTTAGGAATATAAGTTAAATATAGTAAACATAACCTATAATTTTCATATGAATGGCAAGGCATTAGAGATCACTAAAATTAGACAGAAAGGGGCAACTGGTACAGTAAACATAACCTATAATTTCAACATATCTAAATATTCGTGCGGTGCAACTGAAAATTATTGAATCGTGCATAAATGAATGTACAAAAATTTCGCAATATTTAATTACACATACGAACAACGTAATTTTCACACCATAAATAATATTACACCTTAACTCGCAAGGAATTATGTCTGAAGTGTCTCCTAATCATTATTTTCAATTTTATTAATGCAATTACACTACACTTTAGAGAAATATATGTTACTATTTACGCATTCCAATTAATTTATATGGTTGAAACGCCTCCCTTGGTGATCGGGTTAAGCGAGTCACATGGTCTGCCTTACGGCCTGTATTAGATCACAATGGCTGTGACACAGTCTATTGTTCCTAGTACTCAGAGCGCTCCAAGCGGCTAGCAACTATCGCGAGAAATGCAACTCGTTGGCAAAAAATCATCCCAAGCTTCGTGACTATATTAAGTCTGTGTGATGAATCTTGTCGCACTGTAAAAAGAGAGAGAAAGTTGATATGAAAGTTGTCTGTGTTGTTATTGCGATGGGGAGTAAGCGATGCCAGTGGCGGAAGGGACTAGTGGATACATTCTGTAGCGCAAAATAAAGTAACAAAATATCTCTCTTCGTACTGTATACTGTGTGCTAGAGTTGGGTCGATTCGTGAACGAATCGTTCATTCGAACGACTAATAATAAAGAATCGTAAGAATCGATTCGTAGTATCAACGAATCGTCGTTCAAAAGAATAGTAAGGAATTGTTTGATGTAACCTGTCAACGGACATTTCCGAACCGTGTCGAATGCTCCCGAGCGAGAATGAAATCAAAATATGTACTGCATTTGTTAAGTATGGAAAATAATGAACACAAACCTGAAATGTGCATAGTTAAATAGAGATGTAATGCAAAAAATGTACTTCGTAATAAGGTTCAGTTGATAAATTATAATTTAGAAATATTATCTTGGGTAATTTTGTAGACTAATGGAGGTCATGCTGAATGGTTCCAGCCAATGAGAAAGAGACAATCCAATGTCTCGCCTCTTATGCCATCTATGCGAGAGATGTAGAACGTTTTTGTTCTACGCGTGGTTTGCAAAGGAAAGTGTCCTGTAAGTCTTTCGTTGACGAATCATTGGAATCGCAGAGTAGGAAGAATCGTGAACTCGTTGACGATTCAAAAGAATAGTTGGAATCGTGAACGAATCGTTAGAATCGATTCGTAATGTATGATTGAATCGTTGGAATCGACTTCTGAAAAAGAATCGTGTTGCCCAACTCTACTGTGTACTGTCACTGAGCTTGTCTTTCAAGCAGTGTTCTCAGATCTTGGAAAAATATTTCCGGAGGTGGTAATGAAAAAAATCCTGAGATTTGTCCACAATTTCCGGGGGCACTTTCGAAAATGACATAAAATGTTATTATAGCCTTCTAACTATTACAATACATGAACCTATAATAAAAAGATTTCTACTTTAATTTTTCTACTCACCAATTTGATTAGTAGTCACCACCTTCCTCTCATAGATGTTTCTCCACACCAGATTATGTTCGTTTTTATGCGTTACATATTTTATGTTTAGGGAAGCATTAGTAGTCAAGTTATAAAATATTAACAAAACTTTAACTATATAATGTTCATCTACCAGTTTTAATGTATGCCAGAGATTGGTTTTTCTAAAAAAATAAATAAATAATTTCCTACATAAAAAAATCCGGAGATTACAACTTTATTTCCTATTTTTCCGGGACGTTAAAAAATTCCGAAGATCTCCGGAAATTTCCGGAGACCTGGCAACACAAGAAACTGAGTTCCGGTAGCCTGTACAATAACAAGATTTTGAAAGGAATCCTGAAAATTTACAATCCTCATATAATCTCCCCCTCAGTTGAAGGGACTTGGTTTTATTGCTACTGAGACAAGATAAACCCTACCAGGTATAGTAGACTGTGGTAAAATGTTGCGTACGCAATGAAATACCTGGCGTTGGGCAGAATATTATCAATTAATGAACTCAATTTACCATCACAGACATAGACCTTCGAAGCTCAGTTGCCAAGGTGACGACTTACAAAAGACACAAGCAGGGTGAATGACAGGCGAGATGGTTTGAGGTTCGCATAATGAAATCCTGCCACAAGTGACTGTTTGCTCCTGTCAGGAGTGTAGGGCTTGGTTTGAAAACAATCAGATTCAAGGACTCGCCTCTCAATGGCTCGGTCTCCACATCAAAGCTCCAATTATCATGCGTGCTGCGGCCCGTCCATTATCGGAATTGGAATTGCATATTACCCGATAAACAACGAACACAAATATCGGTGATCGCTGCCCGCATTATGGAAGGCATTCACTTAAAAAGTTGAAGGCTGCACTAAGCAGTGAAATTAACGCTTGATCAGTTTGGCTGACGTCACTTCCGCTACAGTTAAGTGGTAAACAGTTTTGCTCATCCGATCAAACATTATTGAATAGCGGAGGCTAATTGCAGAGAATTGAATAGGCCTATGATCTGCATCACAATAATGTACCAACAGGGTGCGATATTGCGATGTTTGTTTAACAAATGCATAAACAATTTATTAACATAAGAAGAGCTGTATTGTGTGTGGCAGTGATGTCAAAGCAAGCGCATTTTTCTGACCTTGACGTCGTGCGCGGGCAGCAAGTGCTAAGTATGGAAAGAGGAAGGGTTGTGTATATGAATAAGCAACCTGTTGGATTAAGAAAACAGTGGTGCACAAACTTCAAACGGAACGTGAAATTTTATGTCGTTAGTTTTATATGGCTTCTTTCTGTTTAATATTATATATATTTTCTGTAAAACAAAAGTACTAACACTGATTTCTTAATATTGCACTTGTGTTTTAAATCTTAATAACATAATAGAGAGTCAAGAAGGAATATTCACTTAAATTCCATAGTAGTATAATATTATACTGTATTAAGTGGATGAAACACATCATTCATAAGGAAAGTGATATTCCAAAGAAAGATTTTTTTAATTGGGTTATTTTACGACACTGTATCAACATCTAGGTTATTTAGCGTCTGAATGATATGAAGGTGATAATGCCGGTGAAATGAGTCCGGGGTCCAGCATCGAAAGTTACCCAGCATTTGCTCGTATTGGGTTGAGGGAAAACCCCGGAAAAAACCTCAACCAGGTAACTTGCCCCGACCGGGATTCGAACCCGGGCCACCTGGTTTCGCAGCCAGACGCGCTGACCGTTACTCCACAGGTGTGGACTCCAAAGAAAGAGATTGAGTATGACATGATAAGTTGGAATTTATATTGATGGTATCTTTAGCCTTACAAAAGTAATCAATAAACTAATCAAAACAATATTACAGTACAAAGCAAAGTTACCTAGGTACTGTATCTGTTTTAAGTGTAACTAATATTACATAACAAAACTCTTATCGCATTATGCTTTTAAGGTGATATTTGTGAGCAACTTCCTATCATCAGAATATTAAATTATTTTCTCGAAATCTGCTGAAACTATAGATCTGACATTTTTACAACACATGGGCACGTATCTTTTGCTTATGATGTAACAGTAGTTGCTTTGTTAATTCATTTCCTTACAAACAATTTCCATGCGAATATTTTCAAAATTTTCAATACCCTAGCTTCAGTAATACGTATATACGGTATATTAGATTTACGAAAACATTGTGTAAGGCTACTAAATAAATATGCCTATACCTGAAAATTTCACTTTTCTATACGAAAAGTTGAGAAAATATTTCTTTTAAATAAAAAAATCAAACTTGTGAAAAATGAGCATTAAAATTAAAACTTACATTCTTATAATGCACTTATACTTCTCAGGCAAATCTAAAAATTAACATGGATACAGTTTTAATAAGTTCTCTTCCCTTTATCTATTGAATCAGTGCTGGCCATCCCTGAATATAGCTCGACCAAGCGGCATATACCACCTCTTTCATCTGTCTCTTTCCTTTCCGCTGTAAAGCGCTCAGGCTCTCCTGGGCTCTAAAGCGCGCGCTTGCTCCTGTGGAGATCAATTGACATGCCTGGTGTATGGTTTAACAATTCAAGAAGCATTCAGTGAGCACTGTACGCCAGCGATGTCAAAGTATCACGCGACAGATGGGCCTCGAAACCATTCCCGCGATCGTGCAGATAAAACCATTCACAGGGTGAACAGACGTCCCAGTATTTCTCAAGACTCGAAAGCGTCGCGGTTTTACAGACTGAAACTTGTTCCGGTTTCCTTGCACTGGTGAAAATGTTTTAATAGCGGTTTTATTTTTCCCTCGAAATATAATCGGATTCATTGAAAGTATGTTAATGAAAATAAATATCAAAGGTCCTTCAATAACTGTCTATTCTTTAAACCTAATGCATAGGCCTAATACAAAAGATTACATTAGTTTACATACATAAAACACATATGCGACTAGCGCTTTCGCTATTAAGATAGCATCTTCAGGTCTGGTTTGCATATTGTGAAGCTTTTCACATAAAGACATAGATGGAAAAGTAACATGATGAAATATAATAAGTAGACTTCGTGGAATTTCCAGAGAATCGCAAGGTTTACTGCGCACGCAGTATAGACTGTATGAGAAGGGGGCGTGCAAAGGATTGAGTATGCCTCTGATGTAAACACTGAGCAGTATACTGCGGTTACAATAAAACCTGTATCCTGCATTAAAGAAATATAAAGAATGATCTTTGAAGTAGGAAATGTCTAAACATGTAAATACACAATTATTTTGTAGTGAGATATATTAATAGAGACTGGATTAATCTTGCACAGGATAGGGACCGCTGGCGGGCTTATGTGAGGGCGGCATTGAACCTTCGGGTTCCTTAAAAGCCATTTGTAAGTAAGTAAGTAAGTGAGATATATTAACTCATAAAATTTAATGTAAGATACTCACATCATTCTTGAATATGTGCATTGCAGTGAAGAGTTACGTACATTTTGAGCGACTGCAAAGTAACCTCCTCCGATGGTCACTTAAACAGTTTTTATATTGGGAAAATGTACGTTCAACATCACACGATGTAATAAGTGCATATTTGAAGAACGGAAAGTTACTACTTTTTAGTACACCAACTTCAGACGTCTTGTCATGACCTGATAGTACATCATTTATAATAAGAAGGTTGTGAATAGGCAGAATTTTTAGCAATAATGTTTCTCAGCTCAGATTTCACTTTTTCTGAAATTAGTGAATTGTTATTTTGGATAACGGTTTGTGATACTTTATCCACTATATTAAGATCTTCTGAGAATTGTAGTTTAGACGATTCTAACAGAATGATGCTTTTGGACACGATTTTAAAATTAGAATCAATGAACAGAATATCTTCCAATAGCTGTTCAGAAGGCAATGATTTTACAGCTGCAACAGCGGAACTGTCTGTGCTATCCAATGCATCAATTACCTCCATTATTTTGCATAATAATTAACAGCATCCAAACACGTTTTTCAACGGGTCAAGACTGGCTGCGGGGGTAAGGGTATTCCAGGGGCAATTGTTTGGAACAGCAACACTCTCATTGTAGTATGTTTGATTGAATTCTTGTCTGCACTGAACAAATGTTAAGCTTTGACTATTCCAACCACAGTAATGCAAAAACAAGTGCTTACATAGGTATACATTAACTGTAGCTGCTCTATCTATTTGGACCGGTCACATCCCTTAACATGAACTGCTTATACTACGAGACCGGGCGGTCGCTCACCTCCTCTATACTACCGTACATCGGCAACCTGATTGCATGCTGCATGTGGCAATTCAACGAAGTCTAGTAATAAGGTACACGACGTGAGGGAATTACGATATTAAAATAACAGTGCAAAAAGACGGTAAAAATGGCTTGAAAACAAGCGAATATTTGTAACGCGAGTCCTAGACAGAATGCCTTAGAACACGTCGCCACGGCGCGGGATCCTGAGGGCAGAAACCTTTAAAATTACTTTTTCCACTATTTTACATCTGATGTTACATCCTTTCCCACGGAGGTCTTCAATTGCTAAAACTCATATTAATCTCTCTTGTAGTGACGTTTACTCTTGGGTACAAACTCGACAGGAAATATTATCTAAGAAGTAACTGAAACGTAAACATTTTAGAAATTCTACGAATCCATTGTCATATTTTTATCTACTAAACAAATGAGAGAAGTGTACAGTATATTATAAAGTGTTTTAGAGAAAGTCAAGGCAAGTCCGCTACTCAGACCTCCCTCGATGCACAGAGCAGACAAAGTTTGCAAGCTGTCAGGGTGTGTAGAGCATCCAGAAAGTTGGCTAAGTTAATGTTTGTGTTTCTGGGCCTGCGGCTTCCTCCCCATACGCCGGCATACTTTTCTTGTCCGTTTCCCATTGAGCGTTGAGCTCTACTCTTGCACTCATGAAGATAATTTCCCTTGATTCTTCGTTTTCTAACATTAAGTCAAGATTCCTCCCTCATAGCTGTGTTTATTACAAAATTATAGACAAAAATAGTAGGCTGTAAATAATTGATTAAACGGCGATCTTACTCGTGTTAATTATGAATAATTTCAAGGGAAAAATTGTTCCGGGATCGGGTATCGATCCCGGGACCTCTGGTTGAACGTACCAGCGCTCTGCCAACTGAGCTATCTGGCCCCGGAACAATTTTTCCCTTGAAATTATTCAAATCTGCTTTACAGGAAGCTTTACCTGAAAGACTAGATTTGCATAATCGTGTTAATTATGTAAGCATGTGCGGCTTACAGCTGTTTCGGTGCTCCTTCACACCATCCTCAAAGCCTTCTGTGTCTCGGCGTCATCCCAACTTCGCTGCCTGTAGTGTGGGAGCGTTCGAGTGATGAAGAGTTGTGTCAAATAGTGTGTGTGTTCTGAAATTGATCTGTGTGTTGAGAATTTGATCAGGGTGTGTTTTAGTGTGTCTGTATATTTCATATTGTTCTAGTGTGTTGAGTTTTTGGTTTTTGGGTTGTATGTGTAGAATTTCCATGTCTTTCGGCATATGTAGATGTATTGTGTCCTCTGGTTATTGCTTTAATGTGTTCTTTGTATCGAGTTTGGAATGATCTGCCTGTCTGTCCAATGTAGAAACTGTCGCAACTATTGCATGTGAGTTTGTATACGCCTGTGTGGTTGTATTTATTTGTTTGTGTGTTGAGATGTCTTTGTAGTGTGTTTTCTGTTCTGTATGCTATGTGGTATTTCTGTTTTCTGAATGAGGATGCGATCTTGTGCGTGTTTTTGTTTTCGTATGTTAGTGTGATGTATTTCTTCTGTTCTTGTGTTTGTGTTGTGTTTTGTGTTTGTTGAGTTTTTGTTTTGTCTTCCTTATGATGTTGTCTATTATGTTTGGGTTGTAACCATTTTCTTGTGCTATGCATTTGATTGTGTTCACTTCTTCATTGTAGTGTTGTTGGCTCATGGGTATGTTGAGTAATCTGTGTACCATTGTCCTGAATGCAGCATGTTTGTGTTGTGTGGGGTGGTTAGATGTGTTGTGTATGTGTGTGGTGGTGGTGGTTGGTTTTCTGTATATTTTGAAGGTGTATTTGTTGTCAACTTTTGTTATGGTGATGTCTAGGAAATTTATGGAGTAGTTGTTTTCAAGTTCCAGTGTGTATTGGAAGGCTCTGAGGATGGTGTCAAGTAGCAACGAAACAGCTTTAAGCCGCACATGGTTACATAATTAACACGAGTAAGATCGCCATTTAATCAATTATTTGTATTCAAGTGTTTAAAGTAGTGTACGAAAGATTCAACATGGACAAAAATAGTACTTTAGAAGAACTCTACTCTCAATTTATTTGCCTCCATTTTATTATTGGTATTAACAATTGACGACTGCCACGTGTCCACAATACGCAGTAATAACCAAAGGTAAGAAGTTTGTACCAAAACTGTTAAGTTGCGTGAGCTTGGACTATATATTTACCTAAAGAACTGTAGTGACGCAGCTCTCAACTGCAACAATTCAGCAAAACAATAATGTACAGTCCTGTGATAACCGAACTTATTTTTGTGTTAATGATCCATGACCATGGGTGGGCAACTCGTGCTCTCGAAGTGTGAACACAACCTCAGTGCAGGTAGAACGGACTCTGTACTGTACTGTCTGTGTACAAGTTTGCTCGCGTCTGCAGTAAGTGGCGGCTCGTTTTAAGTGAAAAACAATATAATCCGATCAGATCATATCCCTTTAGTGGTCGACCTGGTTGGCGAGTTGGTATAGCGCTGGCCTTCTATGCCCAAGGTTGCGGGTTCGATCCCGGGCCAGGTCGATGGCATTTAAGTGTGCTTAAATGCGACAGGCTCATGTCTGTAGATTTACTGGTATGTAAAAGAACTCCTGCGGAACAAAATTCCTGCACATCCGGCGACGCTGATATAACCTGTGCATTTGCGAGCGTCGTTAAATAAAACATAACATTTGAACATTCCCTTTAGTGATGAGTCGAAAGAGAAAGATTTTTTTATTAAGAAAGGAGGTAAAGCTTGTATTATGTTCTACTAACTTTCTTACACATTACATTTTATGTTACAAATAACACAGTCAAGGTTTTAGTAAAGAAATAGCTGTCTAGATGTGGTTTAGAATAGCTAAAGGTAAAAATGGGATATCAACAAGGTGAGACTGATATCAAATATCATTAGCACGTTGTGCGTGCGAGTTACAGAATTGTACGGCTAGCTAAGAACATTTATGGATAAATTTGAAATGTGGCAGTATCATGTAGAACATAGACAACTTCACTTTCTTTGACTATTAACTATCTTGAAGAGTGATAAGGAAATCTTCTTATCAAATATAAGACCCTACTTCAAGACCTACAGCAGAATTCACTGCTAAGTTTGGAGAAACAGTGACAATTTACAAGGAATCGAAATTTTTCTGAAATCTTTTTGGTTACGCCGATAGAAAATCCTGACAATTTATAGCTTGAATTAATAAATCTACAAAAGAGCACGCCACTCAGATTCCAGCAAAATCAGGAACGTGTTCGTAATGTTGCCTAAGTAGAATTTCCAAATATACTCTTTGCTTCCATATATACTCTATGTGCTTGAGGCAGAGTTTAATACAAGAAAGAAGTGTAAAAGCTCTCAAAGTAAAGAAAGAGCTCAGAAATAAGCTTATTTCATCTGCCGTGACATGAGAAAAATACTTCTTTGAATTTGTTATTGTTTGCGAATACAGACTATTATCTTTCTGAGAACAAAGGAATACTCTTTAATGTATAAAGACTTGTAAATTCTCGCGTTCTACGTTTCAAATAAGACATATAATAAGAAATATTAACAAATAGTGTAATAATAAATAAGTGTTGTAGCTATATTTGTTGTATCTTGAAAAGGTTGTATTCAGTTTGTGTTTCCAGTACTAAACTAATTTACAAAGCTAGGAAATAATATAATTTTGTTATGTGTTCAGTACAGTCAGTCTAAAATTACTATAATTATTGTACCATGCATCATTCTGAAATTCAAATCATGGAATAGATATCACGACCACCTGCATGAGCCGCCAGAGCGCACCGTGGCTTTTGCAGCGAAACTACAAACAACTTGTAACTGCTGTGGCTGGCTCCGTCTGTCTTTCTCTCTTTCAAGGTTTTTTAGCACTTTGTGAGCACGAGTTGCTCATCCATGTCCATGACCTTAGAATCAGAAACAAAATGAACAATTAACATTGTGTAAAAAAAAAAAGCAGTAACTGGTGATTATATCAAGCACAGCAATGCTCTGTAGAAGTCCCTGCACTACCCTGAGTTGATGTAAACAGCACGATTTGTAGCTATAACACGCGACGTAGTCAACTTCATAGGTTCGGTGTCCGAAGTTCCATCTCTAGATATCGTACATGTACATTGTCGGGTTTCAATGCTAATTTATTGACACAAAACCATGTATGAATAATGTAGAATAGTAGATAGGCTATTTCAGTGTATTATACTGTGTTACTACTATTTGTCACCATAACGACGGGATGCCGGTGATGAAGCAGGGAAAAATATATAATTTTGTCAATGCAGCAATTCTTTCGTCATCCCGCTTCCTGAGAATCTGCAATAAAGAAGCGCATCCATACAACTGTATGTGACCCCGTTCTTAAAACGTGCTCTTTTCAGTTGATTATATATTTTTAGTTTATTTTCATCCGGCTTTATTGTTCACGTGCAGTTCCTGCAAGTGAAGTTATCCACAATGGTTCACATAAAGTATAACAAGTTTTGTTAAAAAATAATACTTGATAGGCAAGTGCATTTTGTGTCTCAGTGAAACGTACAGCAGAGTTCGTATAGGTCAGTTTCTGTCAGATGCGTTTCCAATTCACTGTGGGCTAAAGGAAGGAGATGCACTATCACCTTTACTTTTTAACTTTGCTCTAGAATATGCCATTAGGAAAGTCCAGGATAACAGAGAGGGCTTGGAATTGAACGGGTTACATCAGCTGCTTGTCTATGCGGATGATGTGAATATATTAGGAGAAAATCCACAAACGATTAGGGAAAACACGGGAATTTTACTGGAAGCAAGTAAAGAGATAGGTTTGGAAGTAAATCCTGAAAAGATATAGTATGTGATTATGACTCTTGACGAGAATATTGTACGAAATGGAAATATAAAAATTGGAAATTTATCTTTTGAAGAGGTGGAGAAGTTCAAATATCTGGGAGCAACAGTAACAAATATAAATGATACTCGGGAGGAAATTAAACACAGAATAAATATGGGAAATGCGTGTTATTATTCGGTTGAGACGCTTTTATCAACCAGTCTGCAGTCAAAAAATCTGAAAGTTAGAATTTATAAAATAGTTATATTACCGGTTGTTCTTTATGGTTGTGAAACTTGGACTCTCACTTTGAGAGACGAACTGAGATTAAGGGTGTTTGAGAATAGGGTGCTTAGGAAAATATTTGGGGTTAAGAGGGATGAAGTTATAGGAGAATGGAGAAAGTTACACAACACAGAACTGCACGCATTGTATTCTTCACCTGACATAATTAGGAACATTAAATCCAGACGTTTGAGATGGGCAGGGCATGTAGCACGTATGGGCGAATCCAGAAATGCATATAGAGAGTTAGTTGGGAGGCCGGAGGAAATAATACTTTTAGGGAGGCCGAGACGTAGATGGGTAGATAATATTAAAATGGATTTGAGGGAGGTGGGATATGATGATGGAGACTGGATTAATCTTGCTCAGGATAGGGACCAATGGCGGGCTTATGTGAGGGCGGCAATGAACCTCCGGGTTCCTTAAAAGCCAGTAAGTAAGGCAAGTGCATTTAAGGTTGTTTGGCTGGCTTGAAAATAGTTTTGGAGTCAGTATACATATACTGTTGACCCAACAAGGAAAGGAAATACTACCGAACGATGCGTTACTACAGAATTATGAACTTATTCCAAAGGTACAATTATTAACTATTCGTGAATCAAATTTGCATTGAATTTAAAAGCGGAATAGTCTCTTGCAATTTTATAGGCTTCATAATTAAAATGTAGTGCTGTCCCAATAAATCTGGGATGTGAATGTCACTGACATTGAAATGTCAAAGCAATTGTCAATGACCACGTTTCAATTCATTTCAGGAAGCAAATTGAAACCCAGTCGTTTGTTATGCAGAACTAAAGAACACTCGAGTGGAAATGGTCTTTTCACGCAGGGTAATTTACCAACTTCCGCCCCTCTTCTCTTTCCTTCTCTTACCTCACTTTAAAGAAGCTACAGTGTACCACGCCGATAGCAGTTTCTGTGGGTTTGTGTAGCACAAAAATATTGAAAGTATTGTGTAAATGGTAGTTATTTGAGCAGCAATTAGTTTACCTATCAGGAGGAAAATGAGCAAAAACTTGTCATAGAAACATGTGTCTTATTCTCAATATTTTCTGAGTTACACAACTTTGAAGTTGTTAAAAAAATACATTTTTCTTTAGTTTTAAGGGTAAAAGAATATTACAAATATATAATTAACTATTCAGAAGTATACTTTCTTTAATTGTCTAGTATTCGGAAGTCAAAAATGTGTTGTTAATTGCTTAGTTCCTTTGTACAGTTTTTTTAACTAAAAATTATATTATTCTTACACACTCATCAGACATTTGAAACAGATCACACAGCTTCTAGCAACTTGATTCTTTAGTTCAATTTTGCCTCCCAATGTACAGTCTTAAAGACTTTATAAGAATGACATGATGTAATTTGTATCAATTATTCTATTACACTTTCACTACGTCACACTACATTTGATCAATAAAACGGTACGAAAGGACGTCTTTCAACCAATCATGGCTGCTTATCGCACATCTGTTTAATTTTATCGCGTCCCTAGCATTTGTTTCTTTGTTTGCCAACATTTCACACTGCTCTGGTCTCGACGTCAAAAAAAAAAAATCGAAAATTACAAACCACTCCAGTCGATGCACAGCAGTTTCAAATATGACTCGCATTGGCATTTAAGAACAAGAATTAATAAAAATCACTGATCATACCTATGCATCTTCTGAAATCCGATTTACAAATAAATGAAGAGCACCATTCGGAAATCCTTTGAAAATTGTACATTCAATAATTATTCCTTTTAAAATTATTCATGTTTATTTTTTATGTCATCGTCGTTAATTAAAACTTTTCAAACACTTGTGTATATTATTTAGGTTATGTTATAGCTTCTGCTATATGATATTATGGATAGTCACGTATTAGAGATTATTTAATATTAAGATTTATTGAAAATCATCTGTCAAGTGACGTTGATTACTGGGATTCGGATAATTGAAGTGGAATGAAACTGTTTTAATAAAAATGAAACTGAATCAACAAAGCCTTCTTGACTAGTAACACTGCCATCGTGATATAGATCGATAACTTCTCGATGAGAAGTAATCATAGTAATCATAACTCACTACTGCCATCTAGCATGCATCTAGCGTAATATTTGTAATATTGAGATGGTACAATAATACATTTGAAGACAGTTGTATTTTCGTAAGTCAATTAATATTTTATTGTATTGGAGTACTTCGTTACTTCTAATCTTTATATACTTTCTTCTAATCGTGTAATAGTCAATTAAATCCCACTCGAGTTTTGATTTTCTCTAGATAAAACTGCTCGTGTTCCACTAGTAGATTTATCGATAAAATCAAAACCTCTAGTGAGATTACTGTTGACTATTACACTTTTACTACGTCACACTACTTTTCACCAATAAAACTGTACGAAAGGATGTCTTTCAACTAATCATGGCTGCTTATCGCACAATTTTATCGCGCCCCTAGCATTTGTTTAATTTTATCGCGTCCCTAACATTTGTTTATTTTTATCACTACCCTAGCATTTGTTTCTTTGTTTGCCAACATTTCAAACTGTACTGGTTTGGAAGTCAAAAAAGAGAAAATTACAAACCACTCCAGTCGATGCACAGCATTTTCAAATATGACTCGCATTGGCATTCAAGAACAAGAATTAATAAAGATCACTGGTCATGTATGAAGAGCACCATTCGGAAATCCTGAATAAGTTGAGGGATACACCATGTACATCAACGAGTTCACTTCTTTTACGCACACGTCCAATATAACATCAACTGAACCACCAACCACTAAAACATTCAAATTTGAAAATTGTACTTTCAATAATAATTGTTTGTTTTAAAATTATTCATGTTTATTTTTTATTTCATCA
The DNA here is from genome assembly GCA_025594305.2 of Periplaneta americana. Lineage (NCBI taxonomy): Eukaryota > Metazoa > Arthropoda > Insecta > Blattodea > Blattidae > Periplaneta > Periplaneta americana. Next base: position 205,736,172 of record JAJSOF020000003.1, on the reverse strand, counting down.
TCGTTAATTAAAACGTTTCTTGTTTATTTCATCATCCCTAATTAAACCTTTTCTAACACTTGTTTATATTATTTAGGTTATGTTATAGCTTCTGCTATATGATATTATGGATAGTCACGTATCAGAGATTGTTTAATACTAAGATTTATTGAAAATCATCTGTCAAGTGACGTTGATTATTGGGATCCGGATGATTGAAGCGGAATGCAAATGTTTTAATAAACATGAAACTGAATCAACAAAGCCTTCTTGACTAGTAACCGTCCACAGAGTTCAATGAAGATTCCATAGTTGGCACAACTGATAACAAGAAAACATAATCATAAAACACTATTGCCATCTAACGTAATGTTGAGATGGTACAATAATATATTTGAAGACAGTTGTATTTTCGTAAGCCAATTTATATTTTATTGTATTGGAGTACTTCGTTACTTCTAATCTTTATATACTTTCTTCTAATCGTATAATAGTCAATTAAATCCCACTCGACTTTTGATTTTCTCTAGATAAATCAAAACCTCTAGTGAGATTACTGTTGATAAATGAGTAAAAAAAATGTAATTTTGTAGGTAAAAATTTAAAAAGAAAATCCGTACAAGCAACTATGGAATTCACAACATATTTTTAGCTTCAGAACACTAGCCAATTAAAGAAAGTATACTTCTGAATATTTCATTCTCTATTTGTAATATTCTTTTACCCTTAAAACTAAAGAAAAAAAGGTATTTTTAACAAATTCAAATTAATGTAGTAAGTCTGGAAATATTGAGAATAGGACCCATGTTTATATGACATTTTTTTTGCTCAGAATGTCTTCGGGAATATGCTCCGTTAGTGGCGGTAACTCCTCGTGAATCACCCTGTATATATTCTTGAACTATATTTCTAACACATCACAATACAAGAGCGAGTACGTCAGCATTACTTCACAGTGTGTTAACCATGTTGGGGCGTATTTAAAGGCCACCTCCTCTTTTCTTTCGTCGGATCCCATCATTGAGTATTCTGACGCTAGAACTGGAATCCAACTCTTGCAACAAAATAATTCTAGCTGGAGCATCTCCGTGAGACTTCTTAGGTCGCGTCTTGCTCTGCCCTCCGACCGCACCCCTTAAACCAATTCGTTTTACGAGGATGCCTTAGAATGCAATGCTGCTCACGTGAAATAGAATGTGGCGGCCAGGTAACTTTTGCTTTCCTGGAAAGAAATACCAGTTGGAGTAACGGATTAAGTTTTAATCAGTGACGACTCATTGAAAAACTAAGAGCAGACAATTGTTCTTCTTAGAAACATTGTAGGAAAATAAATTAGTTGAGTAGTCTCAGGAAAAAAATATATCTAACGACGTTTTCATGATTTTATATCTTGATTACACAGTTCAAACTCTTTATATCACTTAAGAATATAGATTTACTGGTGGCTTGTGCAGCAAACTAAGTTCATTAGACGTTCAAATAAACATTTTTCAGATTTATTTTCAATGTAGAATACCAGACATTCTGAAAGTTATTTGCATCCATAATAATAATTAAACATACTCTCTCTCGAGCCAATACTGAAGAGAACCACGCATATAAATATCTACACCACACCGCCATTAAATGTATGAAAAGACCCAACCCCACTTGATTAATAACTATAAAAATATTTGATTTTCAATAACATTATTACCTTACGTAAGTTTTATAGCTTTCATAACATATACTATATAGCTGCCACTCAGTAAAATATAGAAATCAAAATCTAATTTAAGATATTCTCTACATCTACTTATATAACCTCAAAACGTTTCACTTTCATATCATCAATATAGCATTAATATGTATAATTAATGAAAAATAGTCACATCATGGCATTAACTACAATAATATTTCATTTCTAATGGTAATAATGTCATCAAACCACCTCAAGTTTTGTAGTTTTTAATATCCAATACACAGCTGTACCTAGAAAATTACACACCACAGAATCGAACCTGTAAATTATTTTTAGTAAGTTACGTTTTTAATGACCAATTTAATTTGAGCTCTAAATATGTCAGCATTCTTGCAGATCATGGCCTTCGTGTAATATTGTTTACTGTAGTGTGTGTTTTGTTTTATTCTGAAATGCAATTAGCTAGTCACGGCCGTGAGCTAGTTTAGCTAGTTCTCAAAACTGACGACAGATGAATTTTGGAAAATAGGAAAATTATGTTGACAAATTGACATTTCACTGAAAACTACTATTTTTCTGAAAAACTTTGAGTTCCAAGCTTCAAAATGAGGGATCATTTATTAAAATCCGTTCAGCCGTTTTCCCGTAATTTCCATTACTAGTTCAAATTATATATTGTCATCAACATTTATATTAGTTATGGTGTAACCTTACATTTCTGCACTTAAAAGAATATAGTTCAGTATAATAACGATTTTATAGTGCTAATACTAAGGCTACTCTCTTACAAATGGCTTTTAAGGAACCGGAGGATCATTGCCGCCCTACATAAGCCCGCCATCAGTCTCTACCCTGTGCAACATTAATCCAGTCTCTATCATCATATCCCACTTCCCTCAAATCCATTTTAATATTATCCTCCCATCTAGTCTCGACCTCCCCTAAGGTCTTTTTCTCCACGGTCTCCCAACTAACACTTTATATGCATTTCTGGATTCGCCCATACGTGCTACATGCCCTGCCCATCTCAAACGTCTGGATTTAATATTTTGCTAGTGCTAATATGTAGAATTAAATATTATATTGCCTAGTTGATTAGTTTCCACTATCGTTTCTGTCATTCAATTCTTGATTCTTCCACGTTGTTTAGTTGTTTTGTTTAGTGCGTTTGTGTTTGGGATTGTGGAGTCAAATTGTGGGTATGTCCTGAAATAATATTAATAATAATAATAATAACATAATAAAATATAATAATGATCATGATGATGGTGGTGGTGGTTTATTTAACCTGGCAAAGTGAAGGCCATATGGCTTTCTCCAACACTCAACCGGGAGTAAAATTGCGATACAAAAAACACTACAAATTTACAAAATACAGCACACAAAAACTGAAGTAAGATAATCTTAATAGAATGTAAACAAGAAGTCAGTAGAAATGAAACATAATATGTAACATATAGAAAGAAAGGAAAAGGCATAATAAAATGTGAACACGAAGTCAAAATAAATGAGACATACAAAGTATAAAATTATGAGACAATAATAACAACAATAATAATAGTAGTAATAATAATAATAATAATAATCATAATAATAATAATACAGTTCTACTATCACCTTTACTTTTTAACTTCGATCTATAATATCCCATTAGGAAAGCTCAGGATAACACAGAGGGTCTGGAATTGAACGGGTTACATCAGCTTCTTGTCTATGCGGATGACGTGAATATGTTAGGAGAAAATCCACAAACGATTAGGGAAAACACGGGAATTTTACTGGAAGCAAGTAAAGAGATAGGTTTGGAAGTAAATCCCGAAAAGACGAAGTATGTGATTATGTCTCGTGACCAGAACATTGTACGAAATGGAACTATTCAAGTTGGAAATTTATCCTTCAAAGAGGTGGAAAAATTCAAATATCTTGGAGCAACAGTAACAAATATAAATGACACTCGGGAGGAAATTAAACGCAGAATAAATATGGGAAATGCCTGTTATTATTCGGTTGAGAAGCTTTTGTCATCTAGTCTGCTGTCAAAAAATCTGAAAGTTAGAATTTATAAAACAATTATATTACCGGTTGTTCTTTATGGTTGTGAAACTTGGACTCTCACTTTGAGAGAGGAATAGAGATTAAGGGTGTTTGAGAATAAGGTTCTTAGGAAAATATTTGGGGCTAAGAGAGATGAAGTTACAGGATAATGGAGAAAGTTACATAACGTAGAACTGCACGCATTGTATTCTTCACCTGACATAATTAGGAACATTAAATCCAGACGTTTGAGATGGGCAGGGCATGTAGCACGTATGGGTGAATCCAGAAATGCATATAGAGTGATAGTTGGGAGAACGGAGGGGAAAAGACTTTTGGGTAGGCCGAGACGTAGATGGGAGGATAATATTAAAATGGATTTTAAAGTGGTGGGATATGATGATAGAGACTGGATTAATCGTGCACAGGATAGGGACCGATGGCGGGCTTATGTGAGGGCGGCAATGAACCTGAGGGTTCTTTAAAAGCCAGTAAGTAAGTAAGTACTATGACATGGGTGTACCCCAGGAAGGAAAGACATCTCCAAGGAAAATTGTGGCGAACACAAATAAGAACCTCGCAGTGTCTTACTTCGGGATCTGTAAGCATTTCGCTGCATTCAGCGATTCTTGTGACTCAAGCAGTGGCGGTTATAGAAATGAAGCACGGCGGAAATGCTGAATTACTGAAGTATGATGTGCAGAAAGCTGAAGTTAATTGCATAGAGGTTGCCGGACAGCCTGAATGCCACAATGGCTCCGTCCTTCGCTTGTCTCGGTGCTCAAAGCGGCAACGTGCTCTACGCTCTACACTGGCCAGACACAATTCAGGAGGCCTAGACCGTACCAATGTGACGCGATGCTCAGTTATCCACTGTAAATCATCTTCAGTAATTTCTAAGGCAACTTGGAGGCTGTGGTTTGCAATCCCCGTAGCTCTATTTCAAGTGACTCAGTTCGGAGCTGTTTAAACTAAGGAATGGAACATTGCTCGGCATTAGGTAGGAACCTTCCTGTAAGCAAGTAGTGTAAAAATATAGCTGATCATACAAATTGCAAGATATAGGCTATCTATTATAAGTTACTGTTGTGTGTGTTGTACTACCTGACAATGGTAATTCAGTATGATAAAGAGGGTGGAAGCAGGTTGCTAACTTACAAATCACAATTTAACTAGATCAGTGTCAATGGAACATTGCTCGATCATTAGAAATGTACTACCTGACAATGAAATTCCAGGTTGCCTTACAAATCACAATTTAACTAGATCAGTGTCAAGTGTGTAAAAATATAGCTGATCATACCTGACAATGGTAATTCAGTAGATAAAGAGCAAGATATAGGCTAGTTGCTAACTCACAATTTAAGTAGATCAGTGTCTACTATGAAATGTATGTTGTAAATAGTATGATAAAGAGAGGTGGAAGCAGATTAACTAATCAGTGTCTACTATGAAATGTGTGTTGTACTACCTGACAATAGTAATTCAGTATGATAAAGAGAGTGGAAGCAGATTGCTAACTTACAAATCACAATTTAACTAGATCAGTGTCTACTATGAAATGTGTGTTGTACTACCTGACAATGGTAATTCAGTATGATAAAGAGAGTGGAAGCAGATTGCTAACTTACAAATCACAATTTAACTAGATCAGTGTCTACTATGAAATGTGTGTTGTACTACCTGACAATAGTAATTCAGTATGATAAAGAGAGTGGAAGCAGATTGCTAACTTACAAATCACAATTTAACTAGATCAGTGTCTACTATGAAATGTGTGTTGTACTAACCTGACAATAGTAATTCAGTATGATAAAGAGAGTGGAAGCAGATTGCTAACTTACAAATCACAATTTAACTAGATCAGTGTCTACTATGAAATGTGTGTAAAGAGAGTGTATTGTACCTGACAATAGTAATTCAGTTGTATGATAAAGATAAAGAGAGGAAGCAGATTGCTAACTACAAATCACAATTTAACTAGAAATGTCTACTATGAAATGTGTGTTGTACTACCTGACAATAGTAATTCTTGTATGATAAAGAGAGTGGAAGCAGATTGTAACCTCAGTATGATAAAGAGAGTGGAAGCAGATTGCTAACTTACAAATCACAATTTAACTAGATCAGTGTCTACTATGAAATGTGTGTTGTACTACCTGACAATAGTAATTCAGTATGATAAAGAGAGTGGAAGCAGATTGCTAACTTACAAATCACAATTTAACTAGAAACTATGAAATGTGTGTTGTACTACCTGACAATAGTAATTCAGTATGATAAAGAGAGTGGAAGCAGATTGCTAACTTACAAATCACAATTTAACTAGATCAGTGTCTACTATGAAATGTGTGTTGTACTACCTGACAATAGTAATTCAGTATGATAAAGAGAGTGGAAGCAGATTGCTAACTTACAAATCACAATTTAACTAGATCAGTGTCTACTATGAAATGTGTGTTGTACTACCTGACAATAGTAATTCAGTATGATAAAGAGAGTGGAAGCAGATTGCTAACTTACAAATCACAATTTAACTAGATCAGTGTCTACTATGAAATGTGTGTTGTACTACCTGACAATAGTAATTCAGTATGATAAAGAGAGATTGCTAACTTACAAATCACAATTTAACTAGAAGCTTGCTAACTTACAAATCAAATCAAATTTAACTAGATCAGTGTCTACTATGAAATGTGTGTTGTACTACCTGACAATAGTAATTCAGTATGATAAAGAGAGTGGAAGCAGATTGCTAACTTACAAATCACAATTTAACTAGATCAGTGTCTACTATGAAATGTGTGTTGTACTACCTGACAATAGTAATTCAGTATGATAAAGAGAGTGGAAGCAGATTGCTAACTTACAAATCACAATTTAACTAGATCAGTGTCTACTATGAAATGTGTGTTGTACTACCTGACAATAGTAATTCAGTATGATAAAGAGAGTGGAAGCAGATTGCTAACTTACAAATCACAATTTAACTATATCAGTGTCTACTATGAAATGTGTGTTGTACTACCTGACAATAGTAATTCAGTGATAAAGAGAGTGGAAGCAGATTGCTAACTAACTTACAAATCACAATTTAACTAGATCAGTGTCTACTATGAAATGTGTGTTGTACTACCTGACAATAGTAATTCAGTATGATAAAGAGAGTGGAAGCAGATTGCTAACTTACAAATCACAATTTAACTAGATCAGTGTCTACTATGAAATGTGTGTTGTACTACCTGACAATAGTAATTCAGTATGATAAAGAGGGTGGAAGCAGATTGCTAACTTACAAATCACAATTTAACTAGATCAGTGTCTGCTATAAAATGTGTGTTGTACTACCTGGCAATAGTAATTCAGTATGATAAAGAGAGTGGAAGCAGATTGCTAACTTACAAATCACAATTTAACTAGATCAGTGTCTGCTATGAAATGTGTGTTGTACTGCCTGACAATAGTAATTCTGTATGATAAAGAGAGTGGAAGCAGATTGCTAACTTACAAATCACAATTTAACTAGATCAGTGTCTGCTATGAAATGTGTGTTGTACTACCTGATAAGACATATTATACATTATTTTAAGTCATTGACTTTTCTCAACAATGTAAATCTATGCTAATATACAGCATTTTCTGTGGATCTCATACGTATATATCAAAGATCTATTTTACTCGTACAGAAACTGTCAACTCGTAAACATTTCAGCAATATATTTTCACCACTTGCCCCCACAGGTCTCCACAAGCGTTTTCCGTAACGGGATTACATGTAAGTTGCAGCTGACAAGTTTGCTTTCAGAGAAATGTTTGTGTGAAAGCAGGAGGATTGGTATTGTTGGAAATAGCTGGCCGGTAATTATTCTTAAGTGACGCACGATTCTGTTAAGTGTCCTAAATCTATTGTATTATTTTATTATTTATTGGGTTATTTTACGACGCTGTATCAACATCTAGGTTATTTAGCGTCTGAATGAAATGAAGGTGATAATTCCGGTGAAATGAGTCCGGGATCCAGCACCGAAAGTTACCCAGCATTTCCTCGTATTGGGTTGAGGGAAAACCCCGGAAAAAACCTCAACCAGGTAACTTGTCCCGACCGGGATTCGAACCCGGGCCACCTGGTTTCGCGGCCAGACGCGCTGACCGTTACTCCACAGGTGTGGACTAAATCTATTGTATGGCACCCTTAGTTCCACTTCCCCTTCAAAGGAAATCTTATGCCTGAGTACTTGAAGAATCTCTTCAAAATCACCACTCATAATTAGATCTGAACCAAGGCCCGCAAGTAACCAGGTTAACCACCAGGCGGACAGATAACTCTGTTTATGTCCTCTGTCTGTTTTCCTGGATTGTGGGTTTCCCAAAGCTTTGCGGTGTTCGTAATTATTGTTTGGCTCTCCTTGGTCTTGTTAACTTTGACCTTTAGCATTCCCCCACTCTGTTAGATAAGACCTTGCCCCACTTCTTTCCGCCGGGTTTTGGAGACGCTCGTGAGAGGGTGTCCTATCTGACTTGAACTTACATGTTAGGCAATAAAACTCGTGGGGCGGCGATTACCACGTCCCGTGTCCCTGTGAGGGCCTGAAAACACATCACGCACCCCACAACCCTCACGACTTTCTTAATACTTTCCTTTTATAACCTTCAAACAGATGTCATTCGTCAGCCATTAATATTCCTACAAGAAGACTTTGCCCTGTAACAAGTCCAATTCCCTTTCAAGACTTCTGGCCAGCACTAGACAATCACCAGCCGCACGTGGTTAGCTTGACACACGACATCATTATCATATACAGAGTGTAAACGATATAAACTGACAAGATTGTATAGGGAGTACATATCGGTCTACTGAATAAAATCTATACTAATAATAAATCTTTAGCCGAAATTTTTCTGGTAATTTTCGATTTTCCAAAAATAATTGGTCCTAACATATATAATTAACCACCCTGAAACCGAAAATCGCTTTTTTGACATTTTTGTTTGTATGTCTGTCTGTCTGTCTCTATGTATGTTTGTTGCCTTTTCACGCGATAATGGCTGAACGGATTTCGATGAAAATGGGAATATAAATTAAGTTCGTTGTAACTTAGATTTTAGGCTATATGGCATTCAAAATACATTATTTAAAAGGGGGGTTATAAGGGGGCCTGAATTAAATAAATCGAAATATATCGCTTATTATTGATTTTTGTGAAAAATGTTACACAACAAAAGTGTCTTTAAAAATAATTTGCGATAAGTTTTATTCCTTGAAAAATTAGATAGGACTGATATTTAATGAGATAAATGAGTTTTAAAATTAAAATAACTGCCATCTAAGGCCGTGTAATGAATTAAAAAACAAATGACTTCGTCTATAAGGGGCCTTGGACAGCAACAATCGAAAGCTATGAAAGATAGCCTACAGAGAATGTTTGTATGTTTGTATTAAGTAATATCGGAAGCTATAATTAAGTATATTTCACCACTGGAAAGTGTAGTTTCTCAGATGGACATAATGCTATAATGTTATTACAGTAATGGATATAATATAATATAATATAATATAATATATATAATATAATATAATATAATATAATATAATATAATATAATATAATATGTAATATTATATATATAATTAAGTTATTTGAAAGGTTCAGAACCATAGTGGGCCAAGTGCCATTTACTGAATACGTAGAAAACAATGGTTAAAATTAAGTTATTACCATAATTCAATGGAAACCTATAACAAGTAAAATAAAATAGACACATTAAATCTAAATGATATCAATCTTCATTAAACTATGGTTGCATGTAATAAAAATTAAGAAACATGTTAAAGGAATTGTCATTGCACCAAATGAGTGTCTCTGGACCAAAATGATCGCATTTTAATTATTTGGATGCAATTTAAATTAAGTAACATATTAAACGATTTGTCCTTCTATCAAACACGAATGTTCCCTGGATCAAACGTCCTATTTTAATTATGTAATTACTTTATATTTATTTCTAACGGGTGCAGCGGAGCGCACGGGTACGGCTAGTTTGTAATAAACAAAGCTCGGAACTTGGACTTGTGTCTTTGCACGTGGCTAAGCGACCGGACTTCAATGTCAACAAACTCCCGCTTCCAGCACGGAGGTACTGTCAAGTCTGTTATAAAAGTGGTTTCTGAATGGAACAACATATTGGTAGTATTAAGGTAGGGTGAAACACGTAATTTTATAGCATATGCATAATGAAAATAAAAATAGTAAATATATCAAATTTACTGTTCTGCCCTGTACATTTTATTACAGTGTACGACTACGTACATTCGAAGATTTTTGAACCCATAACTTCGTCTGTTAGTTAAACATTATTTCAAAAGAAAAAAAACTTATTTCCACTTCACATGAATTGACGGAGTAAACTTTAATAGTACATTATGCAACGAGCCTATAATGGTAGTAATTATAATTTTCATACGAGCTTCTTAATTACCATTATAGGCGAGTTTCATACGACTTTTTATGCTCGACCATATTTCTAACTTGAAATTACCGGTATTCAGATGTATACATTTTATTTGTAACTGACAAGATCGGAAGTGACCTTGTTCTAGGTCGTGAATTGTGAGATGTGCAGACGCGAAAGTATTGATTTTTTCCGAGGAACAATAATGTCATTGACCTTGATGTAATCCCGTTAAACTTGATAATATTATAACCTTATTGAATTCGACATAGAAAAACGAGATGACAAATTGAATTTATTTGAATATTATTTACAATTAACGCTAATTATTATAGTAACAGAACATAACCTTCTGCGACAGTATTGGATTTCCAGCCTCCGTGACTTTTCGCTAATTTTCTTTCGATTGCATATCCGAGAATAATCGATACTTGCGGTTTTATAACGGTACAAAGCTGACTTGTCATTGGCTGAACACATGTAAGCTGAGTTATCATTGGCTGAAGACCTGTACTTTAATGAGTAGGTGTACTTTGACATGCATTAAAGGACTGCTACCAGGTGTATAATTAGTACATTTCGGCATGGTCGAGCATAAAATACTGAATTTTTTCACTGTCATGGTTTTCTGTTAGATTTTCAGCAGTTGCTAGCTGATCTCGTATGTGAGAAAGATAAGTATATCGTAAATTTTTCTCGAAAATAGTTTTCAATTTGTGTGTCACTACTACGGCAGGTCCCTCTACGACTTGATTCATGGCTATGGACAAATTTTCCACCGATTTAAGGGACTGCAATGTTTTTCACCGTTTCCAGTCTCTAGTTTGTGTGTGGCACTACTTATAAAATATAAACTCATCATTCGAAGAAAGTAATGTATCGCCTCCGAAATCCATAACGAAATTGTTTACCTGAAATTTAAAAAATGTACTGTATTCTTATACTTCTATAATACCCATTTGAATAACACGTATTTTCTAATTCCACAAACAGACCGTTTACCTGTAATTCTCTGAATGTCATTGGCTTTGACATGACACAGTTTCCTCGTCCGTCTTCCTGTCATTAGTTGTGGCCACTTTCTTAGTACATACGACTGTCCCTGAGCACTTGCAAGTGTGAGCTTTGTGTTCGATGCACCTGTAACCTTACTCACGCACATGACACACAAGTCCCCAAGTTCCGAGCTTTAGTAATAAAATACCATGTTTTCAAGATTGATAGTAGTTTAATTATTTGTTTACATTTCGATTGAACGTGAATTTCATTACCAATAACCTTGAACCCAACACATACCAATACACAACAGAATGACAAAAGACTCTTCAGCTCACGTAAGTAAATAACGACTGTCTATTCTCATTTTCAAAAAAGTAAGACTCACAAAACACTTTTTTTCCTAGGAAAAAACAGAAAAAGAACGTTTGACTTTTTCTTTAGTTATTTATGTTCTATGACCAGCATTTTTGGCAGTTTATATCGTTTACACCCTGTGTGTGTATAATTCATACAAAATGGCGAAATGGGCTGAGCGAGTTTTGGGATCATACACTTCAATTTCATACATGATTTCCGGAAAGCTCGTCACAGATTTTTCGTAACGGGTACAATTCGTCAAAAATTAAGCATTAGTAACTGATATAATTCGTCACACATTAAGGATTCGTAACGGGTATAATTCGTCATATATTAAGGATTCGTAATGGGTATAATTCGTCACACATTAAGGATTCGTAACGGGTATAATTCGTCACACATTAAGGATTCGTAACGGGTATAATTCGTCACACATTAAGGATTCGTAACGGGTATCATTTGTCACACATAAAGGATTAGTTACAGATTAAGGATTCGTCACACATTAAGGGTTCGTAACGGGTATAATTTGTCACACATCAAGGATTCGTAACGGGTATAATTCGTCACACATTAAGGATTTGTAATGGGTATAATTCGTCACACATTAAGGATTCGTAACGGGTATAATTTGTCACACATTAAGGATTCGTAATGGGTATAATTCGTCACTTTTTTATTTTATTTCAGTTGATTATTTAACGACGCTGTATCAACTACTAGGTTATTTAGCGTCGATGAGATTGGTGATAGCGAGATGATATTTGGCGAGATGAGGCCGAGGATTCGCCAGAGATTACCTTGTATTCACATTACGGTTGGGGAAAACCTCGGAAAAAACCCAACCAGGTAATCAGCCCAAGCGGCGATCGAACCCGCGCCCGAACGCAACTTCAGACCGGCAGGCAAGCGCCTTAACCGACTGAGCCACGCCGGTGGCTAATTCGTCACACATTAAGGATTCGTAACGGGTAAATATTCGTCACACATTAAGAATTCGTAACGGGTATAATTCGTCACACATCAAGAATTCGTAACGGGTATAATTCGTCACACATTAAGGATTCATAACAGGTATAATTTATCACATATTAAGGATTCGTAACGGGTATAATTCGTCACACATGAAGGATTCGTAATGGGTATAATTCGTCACACATTAAGGATTCGTAACGGGTATAATTCGTCACACATTAAGGATTCGTAACGGGTATAATTCGTCACATATTAAGGATTCGTAACGGGTATAATTCGTCACATATTAAGGATTCGTAACGGATATAATTCGTCACACATTAAGGATTCGTAACGGGTATAATTCGTTACACATTAAGGATTCGTAATGGTATAATTCGTCACACATTAAGGATTCGTAACGGGTATAATTCGTCACACATTAAGGATTCGTAACGAGTATAATTCGTCATACATTAAGGATTCGTAACGGGTATAATTCGTCACACATTAAGGATTCGTAACGGGTATAATTCATCACATATTAAGGATTTGTAACAGATATAATTCGTCACACATTAAGGATTCGTAACGGGTATAATTCGTCACACATTAAGGATTGGTAACTGATATAATTCTCACGCATTAAGGATTCGTAACGAGTATAATTCGTCACACATTAAGGATTCTTAACGGGTATAATTCGTTATACATTAAGGATTCGTAATCGGTATAATTCGTCACACATTAAGGATTCGTAACGGGTATAATTCGTCACACATTGGGGATTCGTAATGAGTATAATTCGTAACACATTAAGGATTCGCAACGGATATAATTCGTCACACATTAAGGATTCGTAACGGGTATAATTCGTCACACATTAAGGATTCGTAACGGGTATAATTCTTCATACATTAAGGATTCGTCACACGGGATTTTTCACACGTAAAGGAATGGCCACAAATATACGCCAGACTTTGATTTACAATACGGAATGATTTAATTCCCGTCTTTGATTTCGTGGAAGACAATTATATAGGAGGAAGAAAACGAGGAAGAGGTAGGAAGCAACCACGATATCCGCCGAATTTATGGAATTGTTATTAGCGCACAGTAGAAAATGTTCCCTGTACAATTAACACATGTGAAGGTTGGCACACGAAACTGAACACGCTGATAGGAAGGGCTCATCCATCCCTCTATCATCTCTTCGAACTGCAACGTGAAGTAGCAGAAGTAGACAGGGACATCGAGAAATTACAAGCGAACACACTCCACCTACCTAAAAGAGGAAGTATACTCAGCTGGATTCCCGAATAGCTAGAATTGTACAGATTTATGAAGAATATAAACCACAAGGGAATGTTTTAACTTTTCTTCGTTGTGTAGGTCATAATCTCTTAGCAAATATGTTAATTTAACTCCCATGCAAACTGTTTTCACCTAATTCAGAAGAAATCTCAGTTGTACATGATCAATATTGTCATTAATAAATCATAAATTCATGTTCTAATATTATACATTAAAAATATGACAAATATTCCTCAGGTGTCCAAAAACACTTAGTGACAAATCGACAAGAGTGACAAATATTCCACATCTGAGAAATATGTATATGACGATTTCAGTATGATCAATAGTAGATGTGTCCAATAGAATAAATAATAATAATAATAATAATAATAATAATAATAATAATATTTATTTGAACGATCATAGGCAAGGTAAGGTAATAACTACCTCCCATTGAAGGTAGCCCAGAAGGACTCAGTATACTCTCCTACATGAATTTTGCAATATTAAATGTTTACATAAATTTTGTACACTTTTGGTTCGCACTCCCAATGAAGCAAAAGCATGTGGCCGGGAGTGGAGTTTACATCGAATAATGAAAAAGTAATATTACAAGTTTAAGCCTACACTAAAATAATTATGTAATTTAAATAATCAAATTAAATTGTAAAGCAAATATGATGAATATCAAAATAATAATACAATAAAGTGAATGAATTATATCAAAAACATAGAAGATTCTAATACAATAAATACAATGAAATTATATCAGTAAAACATAGAAGATTCGGTTTACTAGAAAGTACTTAATAATAAAATGAAATGAAAAATATTAAATAATACAATTGTGAAATAAATGCAAAATATTATGCAATAATATAATGGAATAATAATTATTCTATACATGAGTGATATTTTAATTTTAATTGATTTATTGAAATTTGAAAGATTGAAAGATTCCTAACTTAGAAAAATTGTTTTTTTTCAAAAATTTCATGTAAAGAAAAAATGAAAAATAACAAAAGTGAATATATATATATATATATATATAAAATACTAATCAGTGTTTAAAATTAGTTGAAGTGCTTGCTTTTTAAATATTTTATGCTCGACCATGCCGAAATGTAGTAATTATACACCTGGTAGCAGTCCTTTAATGCATGTCATTAAAGTACACCTGTTCATTAAAGTTCAGGTTTTCGATTATTCTCGGATATGTAATCGAAAGACAACTAGCAAAACGTCACACAGGCTGGAAATCCAATACTGTCGCAGAAGGTTATGTTCTGTTACTATAATAATTAGCGTTAATTGTAAATAATATTCAAATAAATTCAATTTATCATCTCGTTTTTCAATGTCGAATTCAATTTCAAGGTTATATCAAGTTTAACGTTTATCATACTAGATTATATCAAGGTCGTCGACATTCGTTGCCCGGAAAAAATCAAAACTTTCTCGTCTGCGCACATCTCACAATTTACGAGACTGCAGAATACTTTCAAATTTCAAATTAGAAATATGGTCGAGCATAAAAAGTCGTATGAAACTTGCCTATAATGGTAATTAAGACGCTCGTATGAAAATTATGAAACTCGCTTGCGCTCGTTTCATAAACATCCTCGCGTCTTAATTACTATCATTATAGGCTCGTTGCATAATGTACTATTACTATTGAAAGTTGCTAATTTTGAATGTTTTTTAACGAAGTTATTATACAATCTCGGGCCGAAATTTCAGGCATGCCTTAGTCCTGCTTCAGAATTGCATTTGGGTTCAAACAAAGGAATGTGACCAATTTTCCTAGAATCTCTCATATCATCTGTATGTCCTCTTTTTTTATGCATATAACTAATAATAAGAAAGCACATGTCACCCAATCCACAATATATATTTTTTCATATCTCCTTCTTCATTTTTGTAGTCCCCTTTTTCTCTCTATAGTTACATTGCAGTTGTTCATTTGTTCCTTTTTCTTGTCATACTCTGCTGCCACTAGCACTTCATTCTCGCTCGCTTTCCTTGTCTCCCTTTATGTCGTTCTCATCTCACTTTGTATCTTGTCATTTTTTGTTTTGTTTTGTTTTTTTTTTTTCATTCCCATCTGTATTTCTTTCTTCCCCATATTTTAATGTTTACCAGTTTTTCCCACCTGCGCTGCCCCCTTGTAGTCCATTATGCTCAGACAGCCAATTAAGCTGATACCCATCTTCTCAGGCCAAGTGCCCCCACCGTGGCTTCACTTCGTAATTTAATTGCTGGTTATTGCGCGCTCAAACGTAAATAGGAAATCCGGCATTGTGGAGCGAATGACTGGGAGCTGGGCGCCAACACTGGACACGCTGCAGTCTGCATTCTGTAGCATCTAATGGACGCTTCACACAATCTTACATTTAGATTTTCGTTAACTAATAATCAGTGATTGAAATTATGTAAACGTGAGAATTGGAAATGACGCAGTAGAGCAAGTGGACAGCTTCAAATACTTGGTGTATACTATAAGCAGTAACATGAGCTGCTGCCAGGAAGTCAAAAGGAGGATAGCTATGGTAAAGGAAGCTTTTACGGAATAGAAAAAGGAGCATCTTCTGCGGATCTCTGGAAAAAGAACTAACGAAGACTAGTTCGATTAATTAAAATTTTTCTCGGTGAAACGTACGGGAGAGTTCGTATAGGTCAGTTTCTGTCAGATGCGTTTTCAATTCACTGCGGGCTAAAGCAAGGAGATGCACTATCACCTTTACTTTTTAACTTCGCTCTATAGTTATGCCATTAGTAAATTCCAGGATAACAGAGAGGGTTTGGAATTGAATGGGTTACATCAGCTGCTTGTCTATGCGGATGACGTGAATATGTTATGAGAAAATCCAAAAACGATTAGGGAAAACACGGGAATTTTACTAGAAGCAAGTAAAGAGATAGGTTTGGAAGTAAATTCCGATAACACAAAGTATATGATTATGTCTCGTGACGAGAATATTGTACGAAATGGAAATATGAAAATTGGAAATTTATCTTTTGAAGAGGTGGAGAAGTTCAGATATCTTGGAGCAACAGTAACAAATATAAATGATACTCGGGAGGAAATTAAACACAGAATATATATGGGAAATGCCTGTTATTATTCGGTTGAGAAGCTTTTATCATCCAATCTGCTGTCAAAAAATCTGAAAGTTAGAATTTATAAAACAGTTATACTACCGGAGAATCAGTCCCATTCCGAGGCTTATTTGAAGGATTGTTGGGAGGCCGGCGGGAAAAAGACCTTTGGGGAGGCCGAGACGTAGATGGGAAGATAATATTAAAATGGATTTGAGGGAGGTGGGATATGATGGTAGAGACTGGATTAATCTTGCTCAGGATAGGGACCAATGGCGGGCTTATGTGAGGCCGGCAATGAACCTCCGGGTTCCTTAAACTAAGTAAGTAAGTTATATTACCGGTTGTTCTTTATGGTTGTGAAACTTGGACTCTCACTTTGAGAGAGGAACATAGGTTGAGGGTGTTTGAGAATAAGGTGCTTAGGAGAATATTTGGGGCTAAGAGGGATGAAGTTACAGGAGAATGGAGAAAGTTACACAACACAGAACTGCACGCATTGTATTCTTCACCTGACATAATTAGGAACATTAAATCCAGACGTTTGAGATGGGCAGAGCATATAGCACTCATGGGCGAATCCAGAAATGCATATGGAGTGTTGGATGGGAGGCCGGAGGGATAAAGACCTTTAGGGAGCCGAGACGTAGATGGGAAGATAATATTAAAGTGGATTTGAGGGAGTTAGGATATGATGATAGAGAATGGATTAATTTTGCTCAGAATAGGGACCAATGACGGGCTTATCTGTGGGCGGCAATGAACCTCCGGGTTTCTTAAAAGCCAGAAAGTAAGTAAATAATAATAATAATAATAATAATAATAATAATAATAATAATAATAATAATAGTCATATATATCTTCTGTTCCTATTTAAATTATTGATTTCTCTGCCCATTTACAAGTTAGTGTGCGATATGAAAAGCTGTTCTGGGCAAGCTGTTTTTCTGTTGCTCCCTCTATGTACAGCTATTTCTCCTTATTGGATATATTTTGTCCATATTCAGTATTTATGACTAATTTGTACAGAAATGGCGCGCATCAAATACAATGGTTTTAATATAAACGTTGATTAACCTACTTCCTATATCAACTTCATTACTTTATGACATTTAAAGCTTCAGTATCGTAATGTGGCACCAGAAATAACTACCAGGTGGTAAAATGTAAGATACCGGGTTGAGAATGGGAAAGGAAACCAAATTTCTTGAAGAAAACATGCACTCCTCCCTAGGCCATGACCTGCCAGGGCTTCAACTCGGATCTTTAAGATGGAAGGCCATTAGACCGTGACAGGAAAACAAATCGTCTGTGAGGCTGACACAATGCAAATGCATTTCGTCCCTTCCTGGAGCCCTTAAAAAAAGGGCGAGACTGTAAATAAGCCATCTCGGCGTGATTTGCATATGCAAAGAGGAGGACGACAAGAAGCGAGAGCCCAAACTTCCCCGCTGCAATGAGTTCAAGCCTGTTATAACGACAATTACGTCGTGGCGTGTCTGCTACACCATTCGACGTCGCCACTTGTGTGAAGTCTGGATATTTCTCATTTACTCGTGGCGTGAGTCCTGCATTACTCTACTCACAGGGAAGACGAGACAAAATTCCGGCTCCCCTTGTGGCGTCATTGCACATCTACTTTAACCGCTTCTGACCTGAATTTATGGATGTACAGGGTGGTAGAGACACCATGGAAAAACAAAAATACAAAGCAATCCTCTTTCTAATAACAGCTGGCCAAGGAACTGGCGGGTGCTGCACTCTGTCGGTAAAGAACGAAACTGATTCTGAGGATACCAAAATTGAATCATCAGGCATATCATATGAGTCGGAAATTACAAAAATGTTAGTGATTCCAAATGGATTCATTCGCGCGGAAAGGATTAAAATAAAATCCTGTAATTTAAATTGATGTCATAAATATACCAAAATAATCACAAACACACCCCACAAGAAACAAAGCAAATGGCGTCAAGCCAGCAACAACCAGTTTTGAAGAAGGCCAATAACAGGCCGAAACATGTCAACCAGGTACGATAGAATGTAACACGAGAAAGACATATAATACATATTCCGAAAATAATTTTGTTTAATCATGTATTTATGTATTTATTTATTTATTTATGTACCTACTTGTTTACTTATGTATACATATTTATTTATTTACTTAGCCTACTTACTGGCTTTTAAGGAACCCGGAGGTTCATTGCTGCCTCACATAAGCCCGCCATTGGTCCCTACCCTGAGCAAGATTAATCCAGTCTCTATCGTCATATCCCACCTCACGAGCAAATGCTGGGTAACTTTCGATGCTGGGCCCCGGATTCATTTCACCGGCATTATCACCTTCATTTCATTCAGACGCTAAATAACCTAGATGTTGATACAGCGCCGTAAAATAACCCAATAAAATAAAATAAATATTCCATCTCCCTCAAATCCATTTTAATATTATCTTCCCATTTACGTCTCGGCCTCCCCAAAGATCTTTTTCCCTCCGGCCTTCCAACTAACACTCTACATGCATTTCTGGATTCACCCATATGTGCTACATGCCTTTAGAACAAATGTTTATATGACTTTTTTGCTCAGAATGTCTTCGTAAATAAGCACCGTAAGTGACGGTAAATTCTCGTGAATCACTTTGTATAAAGTGAAGTATTATCCATATTCTCCGGAAGTTCTTAGAAAGGTACATAAATTATTCTTTTCCTACAGAGTTCACATTAATGGAGTTAATATTCATAAAGACAGTTTTGTTGATTGGTGAATAAAAACTTTTCTAAGTAATTTTTAACAATATTTAATTTATCTTGCGTAATATATCCAAGTTTATGCTATATTTATATAATTGTTAGGGCATGGTTTCAGAGCATATTTCCATAGCTTTTATGTCATAGAAATCCGAGCCGTAGAAATTACATTTATAAATCGGATCGACGGGTTTCATTTGAATTAATGGATGAGTTTTATACAGTCAATACTTAACAATATTACATACATTAAATCTTTATGTTACTACATGAGATAACATTTACAAATAATGACAAACGTTTTCACCAATAAATTGGTATCTTCAGGTCAAAGTAAAACATATTGACATAAAATGAACACTTTAGATATTCTAGTTAAGAACAGTCGTTAAAAAATTAAAATGGTATAATAGGCAATCTGAATAATATGCTATTAAAACAAGTGGCAAGATAAAGTTATCCAGATATCATAGAATATACTGGGGACGATGTATTAACATAGTACTCTATGATATCTGCATAACTTTATCTTGCCACTTGTTTTAATGGCATATTATTCAGATTGCCTATTATACCATTTTAATTTTTAACGACTGTTCTTAACTAGAATTTCTCAAGTGTTCATTTTATGTCTATATATGTTTTACTTTGACCTGAAGATGCCAATTTATTGGTGAAAACGTTTGTCGTTATTTGTAAATGTTATCTCATGTAGTAACATAAAGATTTAATGTATGTAATATTGTTAAGTATTGGCTGTATAAAACTCACCCATTAATTGATATTGTACTTAACGGACCAACATGTCTTTAAAATTGGGTTTCATTTGATCTCGTCTATAGTGAGGATCACATAAGTTCAGTTCCCAAACAGCAAATATTTCCGTCTTGCCAGTGTTGCCAACTGTTACCAGATATCACCGCATGTAGTAAAATCACAATCCTATGTACTGAATGACTTCTTAACTCACCGTACTTTACCTTTATGTTGGAAGGTTATTATAAATAGTTTCCATAATAATTTGTAATGTATTTTTCGTAGGCGAACTATATGAGAAATGGAGGAAATAAATCAAATGAAAAGTGTGTTGCTGTGTTCTATTTTTTTATTCCTTACATTATTATTGCGTTATTATTAGCATTAATAGGTTACTAAATGTAAATATACAACAACAAAGTATAGTACATAATACATTTAAGAATCAAATCTGTTCCTAGACAAATTATATTATTGTCACTTCAAAGATTTCAGCGTACATTTACTTCCAAAAGGTAGATAAGTTAATAACCAATTGACTTTTGGTTGGAATTCGAATGAACCTCTGATTATCTTTTGAAATTAGTAAGGAAAGGAAATGGTAAGGAAAGGTAAGGAAATGGATAATACAAATAGGCTAAAACTGAAATAATAACTACAACTTAACACATAAAATAACTATTATGTATTAATATTAATACTAACATTAATTAATTATTAATAAGTTCGAATTTGACTATCTTCCAGTAACTGACTCAGAAACCTAGTACTATTTAGTTTTCAAGAACGCCGGTACTGAGGACGGATACAACGAGTACGACAGTAACACCAACATAACAGTTACAAAAACACTACCAGTTGTAGTATTTGTCAGTACCGAAATTCGAAACGAAGTTGGCAAAAGAAAATTCAACCTTCAAACTATAAAATCACCATAATCCACTAGCATATGTAGTAATGGGGGAAAAATGGTTAGGTTTCACTCTTAGGGTATCAAGTTACCTGGTCTTCCCTATAGTGTTATATTGTTTCACGCATTATTGTATGTTGAAATACAGCCTACTGTTCCTTGCGTTTGTTTCTGGTCCTGTGAGCAGATACAGTTCTGCTCACGCTCAATCTGTTTTATCTGCAGTTCGCACTCTTGGCATATTACACCTATTGTCTCGCCGCCCCATATTTGGCTCTCCTCCCGGCAGTTAGAGCTGGTTTATGGTTCAAAGTTCGCCGGGGCGCGTTACACCATCGCTGATTATTATAATTTCACCACCCTCGCAGTCGAAGTGGCGCTACACGTCAAATTGCATCGCTTGTGTGTCACAATGCGCGGTTTATCACCTGTAAGAGTTCAGAAAGTGTCTTCACACGCCCTCCTAATTGCCGTGAATCGTCGTCATTACAATCATAGCCTGGCACGAACAACCGCCCACAGACCCCACCCTTTTCTACCTACCGGAATATGGAGCACTTGTTACGAGGAGCTTCTGAAAATAAAATTTAGATTTTTCGTCGAGAAACTCTAAGAGGCTGCTATAGCCATTGGCGTAGCTCAGACAGTAACAAGTTGTATTCGAGATGTGAGGCGTGGGTTCGAGTCCTGCTTCAACTAATTAACTGGTTTGTTTTTCCCGAGGTTTTCACCCCTACTTTAAAGCGATCGTCATATAATGCCATCGCTAAAATTTGAAATTACAACTGCAAGTTGTTCCCCAGGATTATGTATAACACCATACATCAGCCGTGGCGAAAATCTGACTCAAGTGCACATTGTGGCTCGCAATGGTTTCTCTTGCTTTCTACCTCACACAACCCCCACCCTCTCACTCACTGGAGTCGAACTCCGTTCCATTTGTATTTGTCCCTGACCTGCGAGTGGCGTATCGTCGCAATGTCTCTCTCGAATACATGTACCTCTACAAAAACGAAAGTTTCAAGTAGGATGGGAGGACGCAATTTTTTGCTGCCAATATGATGAGAATATTAAATGTATGATTTGTTCACAAGTATTATGAGGAAACGGCTGTATAACATAAAACGGCATTATACTACATTTTACTCATGAAACATTAAAAGGTTAAGTGTTATTATTATTATTATTATTATTATTATTATTATTATTATTATTATTATCATCATCATCATCATCCTGTACGTCGATCCTTTTTCAGCAGATGTACGAATAATGCGGTTAGATATTCAATTTAAAGTCACAGATTTTCAATGTGATGTTAAATGAAAGCTAGATGTAAGGACTTGACAAATGTTGAACTTCCAAATTTTTGCCAAAAAATAAATATCCAAAGCTTCGTTCTTTCGCTTGCTCTGTTGAAGCCATGTTCGCTACAACTTACGTTTGTGAAAAATTATTTTTAACATTGAAAATAGGAAAAACCAAATTTAGATCGCGACTGACAGACATAATACCTTCGTGATCAACTACGACTGGCAGTAAGTGACATAATTCCTGATTTTGAAACTCTGTCGCAGAGACATTCTGAAGACAGTTAATTTTAGGTTGTGATAATGTTCATTTATTTCTTCGTTACACGTACTAAACATAGTTTGTAGCCTTGAACTGTATAAAATTATATTTAAGTGCATGACGTAAGGAAAATGAAAATCCGTTAATAAGTCAGACAGTTGCTTCACTTCCCCTTCGGGTGTCCGCCTCCCTCCATAGATGGTATGCATGTTGCTGGTTACACAGTGGCTCGGCGGACGATCACATTTTCGCCACGGCTGCCATACATCATTAGTATATGTGTACAATGATGGTGTATAAGCAGGCTGCTTGTATTAGTACCTTACGGCTGTAATAAGGTTATGTTCATCTGCCTTATGTTTAATATCGTATTTGTGAGTAAAAAAATTAATGGTACTAAATTATTTTTCTGAAATCTGCAATCACTTTGGGTTGCAATTCTGATAGTTTATAGTGTATTTTTGATAATATAATACAGAGTGTCCCAAAAGTCAGTTTCCTCTCCTTAATATTACTATCATATTAATTGAGGACTTACCATTTGTGTCGTTTTAATTGTAATTCGTATTATAACTATGTTGGTAGTACTGCATACAGCACATTCCTTTGTCAGCATTCAGTTGTTGCAGTCATGTAACGAGAAATGCTTAAATTGCCATGTGTTCTGTTTCAGCAATGGCATACATATTTACCAGTGAACAGCGTGTTAACTTGCTCCAATAGAAGCATAACAAGAAGACGATTAGAGTTCATAATGATTCATGAAAGATTTCCTGGTGCACCGTTGTCATGACGGCAACATTTGAGAAAATTGAACATCTGTAGGGGAAATTGACTTTTGGACAGTCTACTAGAAAACTGCTTTCTAAAGGCAATCCTAGTTTATGGCTTCATACGAATTGCAGTAATATCAGTTTTAGTCTCCAGACTGCGCTGGCAATAATGTTTTGTTCTCTACCTCTCTAGCATTTAACCTCTCCCAAAACGATCATTATACGAATAGCACTCAAATTCTGTCTTAGAATGGAAATTCGTTCTTTGCTTATAAACTCTTCGATTTTCATTAGTCGGCCTGAGTTGCGAAGTCGTATAACGCTGGCCTTCTGTGCTCGAGGTTGCAGGTTCGATCTCGGCCCAGGTCGATGGCATTTAAGTGTGCTTAAATGTGACAGGCTCATGTCAGTAGATTTACTGGCATGTAAAAGAACTCCTGCTCGATAAAATTACGGCACACCGGCGACGCTGATATAACCTCAGGAGTTGCGAGCGTCGTTAAATAAACAGTAATTTATTGTTATTTATTTTCATTATCATCCGCATCACTTTCACGTCTACTAGACCACATATTTTATAAATATTATTGTAAGTTGATGTAACACTAATAAAATAGTTTAAAGATATACTTTTATTAGCAATATTTGTTTCATTTTATTGGTAGAGAAAACTATACAATGGGGGCCTACATATATGAATTAATATTAATAATTTTATCAAACGGCACATTGGAGTTTTAAAGTAGCCTACAATAAAATTGTACACCATACTTTTGTGAAACACAATCCCCATAAATTGTATAAATTACAGGTGAATGTACTTGTAATGTATTATACTATAATTTTGTGGGCTAGGGCCCTGGTTATGAGCAAAATTAGAGTCCATTAAAGTGTCAGTGTTTCTAATTTTATTCACGGTTATTGTATTTATTAACATTCCATGGTATTCACACATTCCTTCACAGCTAGAACATGGAACAAGTCAAAAAGCTTAATACTATTATCAAATCTTAATTTATAGTCACAGTCTAGGTGAAATATATACAGACGAGATTTACAATATAGTCTACTAGTACAACACAAAGTTTTAGTATCAATTTCATGAAGCGTTATTGAATGTCATGAATTCACCTACAGAATAGAAGGCGTGAGAAATTAGGTACTTCTTTAATTTGGCCCTAAATAATCTTATGTTTTGAGTTTCATTTTTTATATCGGTAGGGAGGCTATTAAAAATTTTTACTGCCATATAACGTACTCCTTTTTGATAGCACGATAGACTTGCCGATGGAGTATGAAAGTCATTTTTAACGTGTATTTATGCTATGAACTGTTGAATTAGTTACAAAGTTTTCACGATTACATACGAGGAAGATTATTAATGAAAATATATACTGACAAGCCATGGGCATTATTTGTACTTTTTTAAAAATAGTCCTACAAGATTCTCTAGATTTGGCACCTACTATTATTCTAATTACACTTTTTTGTAATAGAAATATACTGTTACTATCTGTAAAATTTCCCCAGAATATTATTCCAAAACTCATTACCGAGTGGAAGTATGCAAAGTATATTGTTTTTAAGGTATTGATATTTACTATCTTTTGCATAGATCTAATAGCAAAACATGCTGAATTTAGTTTGGGGGTAATTTCTTTAATATGATTTTTCCAATTTAACACATTATAGATTTTTAATCCAAGAAATTTGATTGTTGTTGTTTCTAATAGGGATCTATTGTTAATTATTGCACTAGAAATTTGCGAGGTTGAATTGGGACAGGATTCAAATTGAATTATGTTAGTTTTGTTACAATTTAATACTGAGAACCAGTCACATATTTTGAAGAGAATTTCCTCTGTTGAAGATTGGAATGTGTTGGAGTTATTGGCTGTAATTGCTATACTTGTGTCATCTCTGGAACATGTGAATATTGAAAGAACTGTTAAAGAGAAGCCGCATTCCTGTCTGGCTTAAGTTATGGCCCTCTCTTGGATAGTTCTTGTATGAAATTAAGTAATACCGAATACATTTTAAGGGAAAAATTGTTCCTGGGCCGGGTATCGAACTCGGGACCTTTGACTGAGCGCGCCAACGCTCTACCAACTGAGCTACCCAGGAACGCATCAGACACCGGCTCAATTTTTCCTCTTTATATCCACATGCCTCAAGCGGGCTGACGAGACGTCAGAAACCCAACATTGAGAGCACACAAACTCTGTGTGACTTGAATTATAGTTTTCTGTTAACGGACAGTGACGTATATTATGCAAATCTGGCTTTCGGGTAAAAACTCCCTGTGAAGAAGACTTGAATAATTTCAAATTATTCACAGTAAGGTTTATCTGAAAGCCAGATTTGCATAATTACTAATACCGATTTTTGACCACCCCTCATATCATCAGATTATGCTGTGCGCAACACCTTGGTGCACACTCTCAAACGGTTCCCATAACGATTTAACTTGTCTCTTCACTTTATCTGCTTTCTGTATAACTTTTCACGCACATTTAGTGTACTTCCCATAATGCAAAGCTATGCGTGTTAGTTATAGTGATGCGATGTTGTTTAGATTGTTGACTGAACTGCACCAGGGTCGGTTATGCTACACGGCACACAGCCAAGGGTTATGCACACCGGCCGCCATCTCTCAGAGGTTAATAAGGTCGGGATGTATCACCACAATCTGGGGCAGGGGTGCACAAATTCGGTTCGTATTTTCCTGCGAAATGACGGAGAAGAAGTATAGGGCCTATTGTGTCTAAAAAGCTAATTCAAATCAAATACTTTAACAGAATACAGCAATAAGCGCCTTGCACGGCCAACACCAATACAAATACTCTTTATTGCCCAGACACGATACCTATAGGGTATTCTGAAAATATATATAACATAGCAATTGAACATACACGGTCTTACTAATAAAACTCTATATACAGACGTTTAACTGTCTTATATTTATACAATGAGTAGCTCGTTTATAAGTCGTGTGTAAATTCCTTACTAATAATCACTACATACGTCGTGTATAACAGTACAACTGTTACACAGATACGTCATAGGTTCGTCATTACTTCCTTACGAAAGGTAATAGAATATCTGAGGTTCTCTATTGCATCCGGTAGAGCGCTGTAGTGTGGCGTTTTAAATATCGATAGTACAACTGGCTCTAATCGATTGCAACACTATATTTTGGTCAAAGAGTACAAGCTGCAGCAATATTATTCTAATTTTTCTGTGCTCTTTGGTTTGTTCTTCTGTGGTTACAAGGTAACCATCATCATAAAATGACAGTCGATACGAACAGCTGTTAGAGGGGCGGCCATTTTTTCGCTATATACAACGCTTAAACAAGGGGTTTCGTGTATATAACTACTGCAAAGCAATTCCCATTGTATAGTTACAGCCTGTTTATACGTCCATAGCTTATTCAAGGTTTATTAGTAACGTTTTCTGTCTCAACTCTGGATAAGTCTGGTATAAAAACTATACACGGTTTATTAGTAAGACTGACAGTGTATAAAAATATTAACACGATCATAATAATCTCTTATCTTCTATAATAAAATATGTAAGGTCCTCCAAGCTTCTTTGTTCCTCAATACTTAAAAGATTTAAAATTCAGACTTCTAGCTACAATAGATACTTACTTACGCCTTCACATAAGCCCGCCATTGGTCCCTATCCTGAGCAAGATTAATCCAGTCTCTACCATCATATCCCACTTCCCTCAAATCAATTTTAACATTATCCTCCCATCTACGTCTCGGCCTCCCCGAACATCTTTTTCCCTCCGGCCTCCCAACTAACAGTCTATATGCATTTCTGGATTCACCCATACGTGCTACATGCCCTGCCCATCTCAAACGTCTGGATTTAATGTTCCTAATTATGTCAGGTGAAGAATACAAAGCGTGCAGTTCTGCGTTGTGTAACTTTCTCCATTCTCCTGTAACTTCATCTTTCTTAGCCCCAAGTATTTTCCTAAGCACCTTATTCTCAAACACCCTTAATCTCTATCCCTCTCTCAAACTGAGAGTCCACAACCATAAAGAACAACCGGTAATATAACTGTTTTATAAATTCCAACTTTCAGCTTTTTTGACAGCAGACTGGATGTCAAAAGCTTCTCAACCGAATAATAACAGGTATTTCCCATATTTATTTTGCGTTTAATTTCCTCCCGAGTATCATTTATATTTGTTACTGTTGCTCTCAGATATTATAATTTTTCCACCACTTCGAAGGATAAATTTCCAATTTTTATATTTCCATTTCGTACAATATTCTGGTCACGAGACCGCTACAATAGACAAACAATATTATTATAAATCTTAGTAGCCATAGGGCTATACATGAATTTATTTTGTATTGACTAAAAGGAACAATATTCAGGTGGAATACATCGCAGTGTCTGGTATAATATGCTCGTATGTAGGCCTATAACTGAATCAGTTATAGTAAAATTAGAAATAATATTTTTAACATTGCAATGAACAACGCAGCCAGTGACGTACCAAGAACATTATAATTAACAGTCAATACTGCGACTACGGGGTGATTTATATCGAACTAACACATTTCTTTCTTTAATTACTTCAAAATCAATGATGCTAGCCACAAATTGTTATACCGCAAATGTAGAGTATCTTTGGGAGATTACTAACCTCTGTAGCAAATGTTGAAAATTTTTTATCTATTCGGCTGTAAATTCACTTAATGACCATATTTTAACGTCAAATTAAGCAGGAGTTTTGATTCCCTGTCAGGAGATGCTGGCAACATTATTGAGAAGTTAGTGTTTTTGTGAACGTCTAATGTTGAATTAAAATCATCGCGGAAAGGTAGACAAACACAAAAGTCCTTTGAAAAGATTTTGACAATGCATTGAATGTCACATTGAAGATTTCCAGATCATGGAATTCTGTTAAACCAAGGAGTACGAGTTTTACAATTCATTTTGAAAGTGTTTCAGATAAGTCTCTGGATAATATCAATGAATGTTTCTGGTTTCAGTAAATGACTTATCATCAGGGAAAGTAAGTTCATGCCCTAAAAACGTGAAGAATATGTATGCATTTATGCCGAAAAAATAGATAAATATGCTACAAAATATGCATTATCAGTCTGAGATTATTTTAACAGAATATTAAGGTATAGGTAACTGACGTCTAGTCTATGGATTTTGAAGTGCTTGCCTCATTTCTCAATGCTCCATTTATGCTGTTACAGTTCACTACTAAGCAGTGACGTATGTTTTCTGTTGTCACTCTTCGCCTGTTGTCTCTCAGCATAGCTTTGTAGCGCGAAAAACTTCGTTCTACGTCACAAGAAGTAAGAAGGGCTTGCACAAAAGCTGTGAGCTGTTCTACTGGGTGTTCATTTCAAAGTGTGTCATGACGTCACTGTTGTGAGTCAGCGATTTGAAGCGAGTTACAGCTTATATGTCAGAGAAGCTGCCTATTAATCAAGGCATTCAATCTGAACTTGAGAACGTGTACGGTATAACTTGAATGTCGTAGCAACAGATGGCGGTCTGTAAAGTCTGTGTGCTACCATAACCTCTTTCGAACTGTGTTTTGCGTGGCCAAGTCGTACGCAGGGTATTTGTTATCATCGATTGCGTACGGCAACATTCCACAACACAAATCAAAATGCTATCCATGTTGACCGTCCAAGTTAATGTCAACAAACACGTAAGTAATCGTCTTAATCCTCTCCCCATATCCCGACAGTAAGAAAAAAAACTCACTTCAGTACGTGTTTCCAAACAGTTCACATTCTTGCCACTACTGGCGTTACCGTACGTATCGGTAAGTAATCTTCAGAATGAACGCCGTACTTGCTATGCAACTTCTCTCGCATTTAGGTAATACGCCTTTGCGGAAGTGTAGGAAGATTGAATTCTCTAGGCTCATCGGATAGCCACATGACGACATACAGCGAGCCATGACACATTTTGAACTGAACACCCAGTATAGAAAATTGTGTTTTTCCTTCGAGAATATCTTCAATTTCTTTAAGTTGATAATAGCCAGGGTTTTTGGAAAAAATATTTGCTAATTTCTCGTTCACTTTATCTCCTACATTTCCAGGAAATGACGTTAAACTGAATATTGTTCTATCGAAATCTGCTAAAGACTGCAGTAAGGAATACCAATTGCTAACTTGAGAGGCTCCCTATGAAGGCGTCATCGTTACGTTCAAAATTCATGAACATAAATTAGTCGTGTTTACGAGATTGAACGCTTTTAAAAATGAGGGAAAGACAAATATACATACATAATATGCAGTTTCTCTGCTTAAATGTTAAAATATGATGCTTTTATAAATAAAGGCAAAAGATGCACTTTTATGCACAATAAAAGTAATATCATTGTATTCAGAAATTTGTGATTCATGTAGATAATCTTTCAGCATATTCACACAACGATAGAGAACAAATATGCAAATGCATGAACTTCCTTTCTCTATTTTTTTTTTTAAGATTTATTTTAGGTCGCATAACTGCATGGTCTTTTTGCGACCACAATATTCATATACAGAACAATGCAAGACAAGCAGTGATGATTACAAACAAGATACACAATATATTACAATGTATCTAGAGGTAAAAAAAAATAATAATAATTAAATAATTAAAAAATGGCTTAATTCCAACTTCCTTTCTTTAAATATATCTAAATCAACTTTAGTTCCTTTTTCGTTAACAGCTGCCAGTGTTCAAAATTTAAAATTTAGCGATAAATATAGACTAATAATACACAGTGAAAATTGTTTAGATCCCAAAAGTTGTAAATGTCCACCCTTTGAAAGAAGCCACGTATGTCAAATATCTGGGTATCATTATTGATCAGAATTTAAAATGGCCTCATCACATTACTTATCTTTGTAAGAGGCTTCGTAAAACAATTTATAAATTCGTTAATCTTCGCTGCTACTTACCTATTAGAGTTTTACGAAATGTTTATTTGGCCATTATTCAGTCTATCATTCAATATGGTATAATTGTTTGGGGTGGAAGTACAAAAATTAATCTTAGTCCGTTAAATTTACTACAAAAACGAATAATTAAAATTTGTTTGAAGAAACGTTTCGATTATCCAACTAAATTAATTTATTCTGAATTTAATGTATTTAATATTGAACAAATTTATAAGTATACGCTGTTAAAATTTTATCATAAAAATCGTAATAAGTTTGTATTACAGACACACAATTATGACACAAGACGAAATATTAATTCAACATTAGTAGAACCTAAATGTCTCACATCTGCTGGTCTAAAGCATAGCATAAATTTTGGCCCTCAGTTGTACAATGCTTTAACTAAATTACACCCAGAACTTCTAACATGTAACCCACTAACATGTAACAAGAAAATTAGAAACGTGTTAATATCTTAAATTTGATTAAATAAATTTATTTAGCCTATGTGTATGAATTAATCAACCTATATTATATTTGTATTCTATAATTTTGAAATATGTGTTAATCCTACTTTTCACGTGCGATATTATTCTTCTCTAGTGTTAATATTATATTATATACTTAATTCCATTGCCGCTGTAATTATATTTTAGTTCTATTTTATTTTACTTATTTATTTATATTATTATTATTATTATTATTTTTATTTTAATATTATATCTGAACTGCGACCGAGCACGAGCGCTGCTCATTCGGTCTCAAATTTTGTTAATACTACTGTATCTTCTTTTTATATTGCTTGTATTATTTTATTTGTATTTCTCTTTGTTTGTTTTTGTAATTATATTTCTTTATTCTGTATATTTGAATTTAAATAAATTGAAATTGAAATTGAAAATAACAAAAAATTAATAAACAGAGTGTGTGAACAGTATAAATTTTACAATCAAATCATATTATACAAGGAAATTTCTTTAAAGAATTGAATTACTTGTAGAAGTACATCTGTATTATTGAGTGCTGTAGATATATTATTTGGTATGTTGTACTTTTTCCTTGAGGTGTGGTATTTTCGGCATTCTACGGTGACGTGTTTAACGGTGAGTAAGCAATGACAGGTTTCACAGGTTGGTGGTTCATTTCTTGATATGAGGTAGGAATGAGTTAATTTTGTATGTCCAATTCTTAATCTTGATAATAAAACCTGATCTTTTCTATTAAGCTTGTGGATTGGTATATTGAGAGAGCATGTTGACTTGACTTCGAAAAGTTTTCTGGAGGGATTGAGAGTCCAAAGTGTAATCCATGATTCTTTACATTTATTGTCTATGAGGGAAATGAAATCTCGATGTGGTAAGAAGGTATAGTCGGGGTTGGTGGAATCTTTGGTGCTTTGTTTGGCTTCTCTATCGGCTGCATCATTGTCTGCAATGCCACAATGAGAGTGTATCCAGATGAAAGTAACTTCTTTTCCTTTTGCTATAAGTTTATGGTATAAGATCTGAATGTCTTGTGTTAATTTATCAGTTGTCCATACATTACTCAGCGCCTTTAATGAGCTTAAAGAATCTGAAAATATGATGGAATTTTTATGGTCTTCATTTAGATATACTGTAGTGATTCTCTAATTGCATATAATTCGCATGAAAAAATTGAGAAGGATTCTGGTAACTTAACAGATATTATTTCGTTTTCAGATATCACTGCACATCCACTTCCATCACTTGATTTAGAACCATCAGTATAAATTGCGATGTGATTAGTGTATGAATTTCTGATCTCATTATATAAACATCTGTATTCAATTTGGCTGGTTTCACTTTTAGTACATTTGGTTAAATCTAAATTTATATGGGGTTTCGATAATGTCCATGGTGGAATACTGTGGAATCCAATAGTTTTTCTTGTAGGAAAAACAAT
Organism: Periplaneta americana; assembly: GCA_025594305.2. NCBI lineage: Eukaryota > Metazoa > Arthropoda > Insecta > Blattodea > Blattidae > Periplaneta > Periplaneta americana. The sequence goes on along the minus strand of JAJSOF020000003.1, from coordinate 205,703,707 downwards.
GTTAAATTCTCTACAATATTTGGAGACTCTTAAGTGTGGTGGTACTTGATTAATTCTCTATTTATCATATAATATTCAAGGAATAATGTTTTAAATATTTTACTTTTAACCTGTTTTTAGCATTCACCTCTAATATTAATAAAATCTGCTCTATTTATAACTGAGGTTAATATATTAGAAACTGTATGTATCTGATGATGTTGCAAGTGCGACGAAAACGTTTATATTTATCATAAAATATGTAATATAAAGGATTTCTTTCTTGAATATTATATGGTAAGCCATTGACTGAAACCAAAAACATTAATTGATATTACATAGAGTACGAGTTAATAGGTAAGCTATAACGTTGTATAAAAAAATTAGATATTCATTTAGAAATCTGGAAATTAATTAAAAAATTACGCGTACCTCTGGGTTTGACAGCGCCTTGGGCTCAATTACGAAACATCAATACCGATTGTTAAAACAAGAAAGAAGGAAACAAATGAATTATTATTTTCAGCTTCAGCGTGTTCATTATGATCACGGCCAGATGGAGCACTGCAAACTGACAGTTCAGCTCCGTGCAAAGGATGCAGAGAGATGCTGTGCTTGACGGCTGCATTGGACTCATCCTGTTTGTAGCTCTGGCACTTTCAGATGTGGCATCAGCCCTTCCTGAACTCTGCTAAGGTTTCTGCCATGTAAGAAGGTACTGAAGGGGTTATTCTTCTGTGCGTTGAGTGGGACTCTGACTCTGGAGCTGATGTGGGTTCGATTCCCTTGGACTGATTACCTTGTCGGGTTTTTATTCGAGATTTTCTCCAACTAAAAGATGAATGTCAGCTAATTTTATAACTAATATCGGACACATTTCGAAATGCAATCTTTCTATGCCCAACTCCACCAAAGTTAGATGAACTCCCTTTTAAAGGAATGATAAAAAAAAAAAACATCGTAAGCAAACATGCCACGCGATTGGTGGTTGCACTTCCGGTTTCCCATTCTTCCTGGTTCACATTCTTAACAATTCTTCTTACTTACTTACTTACTTACTGGCTTTTAAGGAACCCGGAGTTTCATTGCCGCCCTCACATAAGGCCGCCATTGGTCCCTATCCTGAGTAAGATTAATCCAGTCTCTATCATCATATCCCACCTCCCTCAAATCCATTTTAATATTATCTTCCCATCTACGTCTCGGCCTCCCTAAAGGTCTTCTCCCCTCCGGCCTCCCAACTAACACTCTATATGCATTTCTAGATTCGCCCATACGTGCTACATGCCCTGCCCATCTCAAACGTCTGGATTTAATGTTCCTAATTATGTCAGGTGAAGAATACAATGCTTGCAGTTCTGTGTTGTGCAACTTTCTCCATTCTCCTGTAACTTCATCCCTCTTAGCATCAAATATTTTCCTAAGCAACTTATTCTCAAACACCCTTAACCTATGTTCCTCTCTCAAAGTGAGAGTCTAAGTTTCACAATCATAAAGAACAACCGGTAATATAACTGTTTTATAAATTCTAACTTTCACATTTTTGACAGCAAACTGGATGATAAAAGCTTCTCAACCGAATAATAACAAGCATTTCCCATATTTATTCTGTGTTTAATTTCCTCCCGAGTATCATTTATATTTGTTACTGTTGCTCAAAGATATTTGTACTTCTCCACCTCTTCAAAAGATAAATTTCTAATTTTTATATTTCCATTTCGTACAATATTCTCGTCACTAGACATAATCATATACTTTGTCTTTTTGGGATTTACTTCCAAACCTATCTCTTTACTTGCTTCCAGTAAAATTCCCGTCTTTTCCCTAATCATTTGTGGATTTTCTCCTAAAATATTCACGTCATCCGCATAGACAAGCAGCTGATGTAACCCGTTCAATTCCAAACCCTCTCTGTTATCCTGGACTTTCCTAATGGCATACTCTAGAGCAAAGTTAAAAAGTAAAGGTGATAGTGCATTTCCTTGCTGTAGCCCGCAGTGAATTGGAAACGCATCTGACAGAAACTGACCTATACGGACTCTGCCGTACGTTTCCTTAACAATTGTTCTAAGATAAAAATGTGCCTCGTCCGTAAATAATATTTTGTTGATTCATACCAGAATTTCCTACGAAAATTTCAATAACTTGCAATGTATACTTAAGGCTCATTCACAATGAAAATTAAACATAACGTAAACATTAACATAAGCACATAAACATATGCCGCAAACTTAAGTAGCCAAGGCTCATTCACAATGAAAATTAAACATAACGTAAACATTAACATAAGCACATAAACATATGCCGTAAACTTAAGTAGCCAAGGCCCATTCACAATGAAAATTAAACATAACGTAAACATTAACATAAGCACATAAACATATGCCGTAAACTTAAGTAGCCAAGGCCCATTCACAATTAAAATTAAACATAACGTAAACATAACACGTGTGTGGAAACAAACATACCGAATCAACAAAACTACAGAATCTATTACATAAAAATGGAGAATTGCACAATGACTGACGATGTAGCTATTCAATTTATGTTTCTAATAACTACAATGGCATCAGTATATGGCTTTCAATACTTGAAATCAAAGAAACGGAGATGTAAAATAATCAACTTTTCGTCATATGATTCCATGTTGCGCGCCTAGCTATTATCACGGCCAATAGATCAAATATTGCCTGTAGGCAAAGCCCATGAGATGTTAAACAAAAAGTGAAAACACGCTTTCCGCTTGTGTACTGTTTCCAAATCGCATAAACATAAGCTTGAAAGTTTGGAGTTTGCAGACTTTCATGTTAACGTCTTATGATTAAGATTAAGTTTATGCTTATGTAATTCATTGTGAACGCTTTCATTAAATAACATGGACACAAGGTTTTATGCTTACGTTATGTTTATGTTTGATTTTCATTGTGAATGGGCCTTTACTATAGAAAGATTGTATCAAATCAATTCCGAAGTTTTTTTTTAAACTTGTAATATTCGAAGCACTGTTTACTTACATTTAAAAATGAATACAAGTACTGTTTACTTACATTTAAAAAGATTACTTTGTTAGGTAGAAAGAACATTATATTTGTGTCCTGGATTTGAATTCGATATAAAATTACAATAATTGAATTGTGTTCTAATATCAAATAGGCCTATTCAACCATATAGAGTTCACTTAATTCTTTCCACTATATCATTTAAGCTCACCTTACCTCCACCATAATTTTTATTTAGGTTAGAACTAAGGGTTGCCAACCCTTCCGTGTTTACCGGGATCTCCCGTATTTGCCCCTAATGTTTAACAGACTCCCGGCTCCCGTATTATTCTTCTCTTTGAGCATTTTTCTCCCTTATTTTTGCATAATATAAAAATGTGTATTCTAAACATTTGATTTTGTCATGAACGATGATTTGTATGATGAATTCTGTTGTTCAAGAGATGTATTAAAATGCGCAGACTTTTGGAAGGTAATGCTTGCCAGACATGAGTTTTAGTGCTCACCCACTTAAAATGAAACCGTCTTAATGTTATAAATAAGAAAAAACTGGAGAGTTTGTCTAAGCTTTCCAAGTAGTAATGCTCATACAAATAGGATGTTCTATCTCATGAACAATAATTGGACAGATGTTCGAAACATGAGCACGACACATGTAATCAAATCAGAGCTGCAAACTGTAGTCTAATTCAACTATTACGCCAGACAAAATCTATCTCAAAATACTCTTAATTTAAGCCTGGCTGCTGAAAGTGTACAATAAAGTTGTATTTAGTAACTGAACCGATATAATTTGTCAATTTTATATGCGAAATTTTGTCGATTCCTTAGTCTTCCGTATTTTTTCTTAAAAAAAATTTATTTAGGTTCATTGTAATAAATCCGCACCTGCATTAGTATCTATTCATTTTCTTACGGAAGAGCGATATATCGATACAGTTCCAGCAATATATATATTATCGAAATCAGGTTTGCGATATATTGTAAATCCCGAAAATACTAAGTACATGATTATGTCTCCTGATCAGAATATTGTACGAAATGGAACTATAGAAGTTGGAGATTTATACTTCGAAGAGGTGGAAAAATTCAAATATCTTGGAGCAACAGTATCAAATATAAATAACACTCGGGAGGAAATTAAACGCAGAATAAATATGGGAAATGCCTGTTATTATTCGGTTGAGAAGCTTTTGTCATCTAGTCTGCTGTCAAAAAAATCTGAAAGTTAGAATTTATAAAACAGTTATATTACCGGTTGTTCTTTATGGTTGTGAAACGTAGACTCTCACTTTGAGAGAGGAACATAGGTTAAGGGTTTTTGAGAATAAGGTTCTTAAGAAAATATTTGGGGCTAAAAGGGATGAAGTTACAGGAGAATGGAGAAAGTTACACAACGCAGAACTGCACGCATTGTATCCTTCACCTGACATAATTAGGAACATTAAATCCAGACGTTTGAGATGGGCAGGGTATGTAGCACGTATGGGCGAATCCAGAAATGCATATAGAGTGTTAGTTGGGAGGCCAGAGGGGAAAAGACCTTTGGGGAGGCCGAGACGTAGATGGGAAGATAATATTAAAATGGATTTGAGGGAGGTGGGATATGATGACGGAGGCTGGATTAATCTTGCTCAGGATAGGGACCAATGGCGGGCTTATATGAGGGCGGCAATAAACCTCCGGGTTCCTTAAAAGCCAGTAAGTAAGTAACACTACCAATAACCCATCCGTTTAGACCTGTCTGTCAACTGATGGGTCTTGCACACTTTGCTATCTGGCCTCCAGTAAAAACTGTTACGTGGGTTTATTAACAGCGGACTTGATTTATGATACTCCAGTCAGATGATAAGCTGCAAGCAAATATTGGACGGGCTTCGCCGGCCTAATTGTTTCATCGCCGCGCGTGACAGGCCGGAATTCGTGGCTTTCCATTCAATTAATACGAAATTCTTGAAATGCTTGTATTGGAATGAACCGCTCTCCCTTTCTTTCCATTTTTCTCGCCCTCCATAAATGTGTATGAAAAGTCTGCCTGGCTGCCGGCACGTACTCAGGTTGAGTGTTTGATCAACTTCCGCTCCCTGCTATGAATCAGAGATCAGGCCAGCTCGCTTTCTCACTTCGTCTTTGTTACCCTCTTTCTCATCGTTCTGTGTTCGGGTTGTGTTGCGTGGCGAAATAACTCGTTTTAAAATCTATTGTCGATCGGACATGATGATCAACTTCTGTATATTCTTGTTACTATTATCATTATTAATAACAGAATAAATGTGACAATAATGTTATGACTATTTCTATCATGCACCAATGGAATGTAAGAATCTTGTGTATTTTAACCAAACAAAGCCAACTATAACTGCAATCTTGTCACACCTGATGCTCATTTTTTTATATTTTATTTTGCTAATACTTGTAACATAAATACACAGATAAAAATTCTTTAATATCGTATAGCACCTGATCTTCAGATGTTAAATATTTTCATTGTTTCCTTAGCAATACAATGGGCCGTGATATTGTGTGATAGTCATGCTAGCAAATTTATGTAGTCCATTAAATATCTATATTTATAATAAATAATGTGTTTCTGTGTGTTATAAATAATTTATCAATATAGGTTATTAGCGAAATAGTGTTCCTCAAATATCACAAGAGTTCTCGTCTTGTCGATGATTCACTAAAGGAAAGTGTCCAGTTCAAAATAAAATGTTGTAACCTCAAATATTTGTTTAATTTGGGCAATAGATGGATTGCTAGGTAAATAGCTACATTGATTTTTGGGTAATAGATGGATTGCTTGGTAAATACCTAGATTAATTGTTGAGGATATAGCTAGATGGATTACCAGTAAACAGCTGAATTGGTTTCTGGGCGGCACTTAGTTGGATTGATAGGTAAATAGGTATATTGATTGTTGATCATAGCTTGGATGCCTTGGTAAATACCTAGATTGATTGTTGAGCATGTAGCTAGATGGATTACCAGTAAATAGCTGAATTGGTTTCTGGGTGGCACTTAGTTGGATTGCTAGGTAAATAGGTAAATTGATTGCTGAACAGATAGCTAAATGGATTGTCAGGTAAATATCTGGATTGGTTTCTGAGCAGCTGTTAGATGGATTTCTAGGTAAATAACTAGATTGAGTGCTGTATAGGTAGCTGGATAGATTGCAGGGCAAATAGCTAGATTGATTATTGTCCATGTAGCTAGAAGGCATTTACGTAAGTAGAAAATGGATGATTGGGTAGATAGCTAGATGGCTGATTGAGTAGATACATAAATTAATTGTTGGATAGACTGCTAGATATACTGCTGAGTACATAGTTAAATAGATTTTTGGTTTAGTTCCTATAGAAAGGTTGGGTAGATATAAATTTTAACTTGAGTTTTGTTGTCGTCTGACCAAACTATATATACAGTTTCTTTGCATTCTGAAACTTGAATAATTAAAGCTGGATGTCAAATATTTTGCAAGTTAATTTTGTGACTTCCATATACTCACGTAATCGAACAGCCGGATTTTCAATTAGGGAGTAAAGCTACCCTTGCATTCGGGAGAATGAGGGTTGTGCTCTGTGCAGCAGGGTAGGACTCGAAGTGGAGCAGTCGCGGAGAGAGATACGTGTGTCGTTTACTGCCCTTTACGATGCAGCTTTTTTTTCGTGCAGTCTGACCTCTGATAAAGAATACTAAGCGGCCCAGCAATAAAAGGCAGGAGTGTATAATTACACCAGACGGCAGATAGAAGCTGTCCCACAGTTGAAGTTGAGGGTTCAACGTTATTGTAATCCGCAGGGACTTGCGTTAGTATTAAGCCAGGCCTAAGTCCACATTACTTTCACTCCGTTACATCGTGCCAGCTCCATCTGCAAGGAAATAAAAAAATGTACATACACTCACATGAAAATAATCTTCCAGCTTAGAGGTTGTAAGGTGGGCATAAAGACGTTTTTATTCATTTAGAAAGGTTACAGCACTTTCCAAGGACATTCTGAAGAACTGTAGAACTACTCCGCACTGTCACGTGTCTACAGAAGACGCTGTGAAAGTAACCTCAAATGCAAACGTTGGTTCTTTGGGCTAAGGACTTACTCCTTGAAAGCACAGTTCTTTAAAAGAGATTGTTTGTTGGGCTAAAGGACGAAGACATTAGAAGTAAATGATTCGTTGGACTAAACAGCATAGTCCTTGATAATGTCTGTACCTGAAACTGTTGCTACTACCAAATACTAGACTACTATTACAACAACTGACACTTAAGCCTATTACTGTTGGGGGAATGACGTGACAGGTACTTAACGGCACCTCTTTCTTTAAATTATTTTTAAACAGATAAGTGCAGACGCTGTCACCCACTGGTTCCGAAAATAAATAAATGTCATGTTTTATTTAACGACGCTTGCAACTGCAGAGGTTATATCAGCGTCGCCGGATGTGCCGGAATTTTGTCCCACAGGAGTTCTTCTACATGCCAGTAAATCTACTGACATGAGCCTGTCGTATTTAAGCACACTTAAATGCCATCGACCTGGCCCGGCATCGAACCCGCAACCTTGGGCATAGAAGTCCAGCGCTATACCAACTTGCCAACCAGGTCGACACTGGTTCCGATTCCAGACGGCAGACTTCTACGACGCAGGGATATAAAAGTTGATCCCATGGTAGGACAAATGACTCAATTCCGGTGGGGAATATGTTCAAAATTACCTGAACAATTGGTCTGTCTGTTCCAATAAATCTTTCCATGAAATTGTGTTTTCTTTCTGTAAACGGCCCCAGAAAAAAACTTACTTCCTGGATGAACCTCATAATTGCGCTCGAGTGGCCAAAATTTGTATAAGCACTTGTTTTGACAGTATTAACATGGGGGAAGAAAAGCTTGAACTTTTTTATCTGCCCTCATGAGAATGTTTGCATGCCAGTTGAAAAATTTGGGTGAAAATATTTCAGTTTATTTTATTATGATTTTATTATTTTATGTATCGACAGGCCTGCTTTACACTATGGTCACTTCCACACACACACACACACACACACACACATATATATATATATATATATATATATATATATATATATATAGGTAATGGAAATTACGGGAAAACGGCTGGACGAATTTTAATAAATGACCCCTCATTTTGAAGCTTGGAACTCAAAGTTTTTCGGATAAATAGTAGTTTTCAGTGAAATGTCAATTTTTCAACATAATTTTCCTATTTTCCAAAATCCATCTGTCGTCAGTTTTGAGAACTAGCTAATAGCATTCACGGCCGACTTGATATACCTTTCGCTTTTTTGTAAAGGAGAAGCGAAGCGAGCATCAAGTCGGCCGTGTTGCATTTCAGAATAAAACAAAACACATACTACAGTAAACAATATTACACGAAGGCATGATCTCCAAGAATGCTGACATATTTAGAGCTCAAATTAAATTGGTTATCAAAAACTTAACTAACTAAAAATAATTCACAGGTTCGATTCTGTGGTGTGTAATTTTCTGGGTACAGCTGTGTATTGGATATTAAAAACTACAAAACTTGAGGTGGTTTGATTACATTATTACCATTAAAAATGAAATATTATTGTAGTTAATGGCGTGATGTGACTATTTTTCATTAATTATACATATTAATCCTATATTGATGATATGAAAGTGAAACGTTTTGGGGTTATATAAGTGCTCGCCGCTGCACCCGTTAGAAATAAATATATAGTAATTACATAATTACAATAGGACATTTGATCCCGGGAACATTCGTGTTTGATAGAAGGATAAATCGTTTATTATGTTACTTAAATTGTATTAAAAAAATTAAAATGCGATCATTTTGATCCAGAGACCACTCATTTGGTCATAAATTATTTTAGGAAATATAGAAAACGAATGCCTATCAAGTTTTCTGTGCATAAGAAGCTATTTTAATCTTACCTGTCCTCGATTAACTCAGAAGTTACTGTAATAACATTATAGCATTATGTCCATCTTGAGAAACTACACTTTCCAATGGTGAATTAATAATTAGCTTCTGGTATTACTTCATACAAACACAGAAACATTCTCTGTAGGCTATGTTTCATAGCTTTCGATTGTTGTTGTCCAAGGCCCCTTATAGACGAAGTCATTTGTTTTTTATTTCATTACACTGCCTTAGATGGCAGTTATTTTAATTTTAAAACTCATTTATCTCATTAAATATCAGTCCTATCAAAATTTTGCATGAAATAAAACTTATCGGAAATTATTTGTAAAGAAACTTTTGTTATATAATATTTTTGATGAAAATTGATAATAAGGGAGATATTTCTATTTATTTAATTCAAGCCCCCTTATAACTCCCCTTTTAAATAAAATATTTTGAATGCCATATAGCCTAAATTCTAAGTTACAACGAACTTAATTGATATTCCAATTTTCATATAAATCGGTCCAGCCATTATCACGTGAAAAGGTAACAAACATCCAGACAGACAGACAGACATAGAGACAAAAATTTCAAAAAAGCGATTTTCGGTTTCAGGACGCTTAATTATATATGTTAGGACCAATTATTTTTGGAAAATCGAAAATTACCAGCAAAATTTCGTCTACAGATTTATTATTAGTATAGATGTAGAGAATATTTTAAATTAGATTTTGGTTTCTATATTTTACTGAGTGGCAGCTATATAGTATATATAGTATATATATATTATATGTTACTGAAAGCTATAATACTTACGTAAGATAGTAATATTATTAAAAATCAAATATTTTCATAGTTATTAATCAAGTGGGGTTGGGTCTTTTTCATATATTTAACGGCGGTGTGGTGTAGATATTTATATGCGTGGTTCTCTTCAGTAATGGCTCGGGAGAGAGCAGCTTTCATTATTACGGAAGCAAATAACTTTCAGAATGTCTGGTATTCTTCATCTATACTGATAATAAATCTGTAGCCGAAATTTTTCTGGTAATTTTCGATTTTCCAAAAATAATTGGCCCTAACATATATATAATTAACCACCCTGAAACCGAAAATCGCTTTTTTTAAATTGTTGTTTGTATGTCTGCCTGTCTGTCTGTCTGTCTGTCTGTCTGTCTGTCTGTCTGTCTGTCTGTCTGTCTGTATGTTTGTTACCTTTTCACGCGATAATGGCTGAAAGGATTTCGATGAAAATTGGAATATAAATTAAGTTCGTTGTAACTTAGATTTTAGGCTATATGGCATTCAAAATACATTATTTAAAAGGGGGGTTATAAGGGGCCCTGAATTAAATAAATCGAAATATCTCGCTTATTATTGATTTTTGTGAACAATGTTACATAACAAAAGTTTCTTTAAAAATGATTTCCGATAAGTTTTATTCTTTGAACAATTTTGGTAGGACTGATATTTAATGAGATAAATTAGTTTTAAAATTAAAATAACTGCCATCTAAGGCCGTGTAATGAATTAAAAAACAAATGACTTCGTCTATAAGGGGCCTTGGACAGCAACAATCGAAAGCTATGAAAGATAGCCTACAGAGAATGTTTCTGTGTTTGTATGAAGTAATATCGGAAGCTAAATTAACCGATTTGTATAATTAATTATTATTTCACCATTGGAAAGTGTAGTTTCTCTGTATGGATATAATGCTATAATGTTATTACAGTAACTTCTGATATAATATAATATAATATAATATAATATGTTATATTATATAATTTAAGTTATTTGAAGGGTTCAGAACAATAGTGGGTGAAGCGCCATTTACTGAATACGTAGAAAATAAAGGGTTAAAATTAAGTTATTACCATAATTCAATGGAAACCTGTAACAAGTAAAATAAAGTATACACATTAAATCTAAATCATGTCAATCTTCATTAAACTATGGTTGCATGTAATAACAATTAAGAAACATGTTAAAGGAATTGTCATTGCACCAAATGAGTGTCTCTGGACCAAAATGATTCCATTTTAATTATTTAAATATAATTTAAATTAAGTAACATATTAAACGATTTATCCTTCTATCAAACACGAATGTTCCCTGGGTCAAACGTCTTATTTTAATTATGTAATTACTTTATATTTATTTCTAACAGGTGCAGCGGAGCGCACGGGTACGGCTAGTTGGAAATAAACCTGAAAAATGTTTATTTGAACGTCTAATGAACTTAGTTTGCAGCATTTGCTGCACAAGCCACTAATGGATTTATATATCTGCCCTCACCGGGGTGATAATGTCAGACTTCAACGCTGGATCCTGTATCAGGATGACGTGCCAGAAGCCACTCCTTCCCCAGGAAATGCAGCATTAATAAGCAAACGTTGTATTGAAGGAGAAGTAGGTTGTCGGCTCCACTTATCGGTGCACTAATTTGATAATGAGGAGCCCAAGTCGGCCAACTGCTGCTGGGTGAATTAGCCACACGGCGGCAGCTGCTAACTGCATCAAGTGCGGCAGTTAACCAATTACTGCGAAAAACACAAACGCGGAGCTGACCTCGTCTGATCTGGGCGTTCGCACGTAAACCATCTCATGAGAGGTGAAGCAATTCGGGATGAGTTTCAATCCGACTTTTAATATTGAACTCACTTCGCACCTTATTATCGAAAAGTGTAAAACTCAGATCTCTGCCTCAAGCAAAAAAGAGATTCATTCTCATAGTGTCCATATGAAAGCTATGAAAATCTCACGGCATCCAATTAGTTCACAGAAACATAACCAGTAAATATTTTATAGCTGTATCTTCCATGTCACGGATGTTACAGATGAGTTAATGTTTTCACTTTTCCAGTTTCAAAAGAACTGTGACATTTCTTCCATGTCACGGATGTTACAGATGAGTTAATGTTTTCACTTTTCAAGTTTCAAAAGAACTGTGATATTTCTTCCATGTCACGGATGTTACAGATGAGTTAATGTTTTCACTTTTCCAGTTTCAAAAGAACTGTGACATTTCTTCCATGTCACGGATGTTACAGATGATTTAATGTTTTCACTTTTCCAGTTTCAAAAGAACTGTGGCATTTCTTCCATGTCACGGATGTTACAGATGAGTTAATGTTTTCACTTTTCAAGTTTCAAAAGAACTGTGATATTTCTTCCATGTCACGGATGTTACAGATGAGTTAATGTTTTCACTTTTCCAGTTTCAAAAGAACTGTGACATTTCTTCCATGTCACGGATGTTACAGATGATTTAATGTTTTCACTTTTCCAGTTTCAAAAGAACTGTGACATTTCTTCCATGTCACGGATGTCACAGATGAGTTAATGTTTTCACTTTTCCAGTTTCAAAAGAACTGTGACATTTCTTCCATGTCACGGATGTTATAGATGAGTTAATGTTTTTACTTTTCCAGTTTCAAAAGAACTGTGACATTTCTTCCATGTCACGTATGTTACAGATGAGTTAATGTTTTCACTTTTCCAGTTTCAAAAGAACTGTGACATTTCTTCCATGTCACGGATGTCACAGATGAGTTAATGTTTTCACTTTTCCAGTTTCAAAAGAACTGTGACATTTCTTCCATGTCACGGATGTTACAGATGAGTTAATGTTTTCACTTTCCCAGTTTCAAAAGAACTGTGACATTTCTTCCATGTCACGGATGTTACAGATGAGTTAATGTTTTCATTTTCCAGTATAGAAACAACTATGACATTTCTAAGTAAAAATATTCACTTGAACTGTAAGATTAATTGTTATTAACCCAAACTGCTGAAAGTAAATGACAGAAAGAATATAGTACAGAGTAAAAAGTTCCTTGATCCTGGAGCTCTGGAATTAACAGTGCAGACTCTCAAAATATTTCTTCAACAATAGCTTCTTGGAAAACATACATCTATCTATCTGATCTATCTATGAGAAAGTACCACAAACTTTAGAGAAACAAAAAAGTATTCATTACTCAGCCAAGACCACTTAGATTCGATGCCCATGAAACTTGTAAAACATTCCTTTTGTAAATAAAACACCAGGATATTTAAATTTAGAGCTTTATTTTTGGCTTATGCTAATAATAAACAAATATTTCTGAGAAAGACTTTTTCATTGGAATTCTCAGTTTGCCCGGAATGGTTGTTGTTTTCATGAGCTGTGAAAAAATCAGCTGCCTAGCTCTTCGGAGAAAAGCTCCTTAAGTAAGACATAATTTAACATAGTCTAGATAGGCAATTTTATATCCCCTTAAAATTTCAAATTATATCAATATATGCACTAGTAAAATTCTATGTAGTCTTCTGCCAAAAAGTCTGAAAGTTAGAATTTATAAAACAGTTATATTACCGGTTGTTCTGTATGGTTGTGAAACTTGGACTCTCACTTTGAGAGAGGAACAGAGATTAAGGGTGTTTGAGAATAAGGTTCTTATAAAAATATTTGGGGCTAAGAGGGATGAAGTTACAGGAGAATAGAGAAAGTTACACAACGCAGAGCTGCACGCATTGTATACTTCACCTGACATAATTAGGAACATTAAATCCAGACGTTTGAGATGGGCAGGACATTTTTCTTTTGTATGGGCAATCCAGAAATGCATATAGAGTGTTAGTTGGGAGGCCGGAGGGAAAAAGACCTTTGGGAAGTCCGAGTCGTAGGTGGGAAGATAATATTAAAATGGATTTGAGGGAGGTGGGTATGATGGTAGAGACTGGATTAATCTTGCTCAGGATAGAGACCGATGGCGGGCTTATGTGAGGGCGGCAATGAACCTCCGGGTTCCTTAAAAACCAGTAAGTAAGTAAGTAAGTAAGTAAGTAAGTAAGTAAGTAAGTAAGTAAAATTCTATAATATTCTTAACATTTATTGTCGAGAAGTTGAAGCGTGCGAATCGCTCTCCAAAACAAGCGATGAGTTGTAGTTCATGATATTCACTCGGCATAGGCTTAAAAAGCGTAGGCTATGTTGTCACTGAAGATGGATTTATATCTTGGAAAGTTCCTCTCAACGCCGTAATACGATACTTCCGGAATACTTGAACGATCTCTGGAAAAAGAACTAAGGAAGAGACTAGTGAAGTGTTTTCTGTAGAGTGTCACATTTGTAAAGAACAGAAGATTGGACATTACGATGAAGTGAAGAGAAAAGATTGGAAACATTTGAAATGTGGATATGGAGAAGAATGGGCGTGAGAAATGGGCAGACAGAATAAGAAATGAAGCTGTGTTGGAAAGAGTGGGTGAAGAAAGAATGATGCTAAAACTGATCAGGAAGAGAAGAAGAAATTGGCTAAAATGAAACTGCTTACTCAAAGATGCACTGGAATAAATGGTGAATAGGAGAAAAGTTCGGGACAGAAAGAGATAGACAACATTAAGATATATGGATCGTATGCAGAGACTAGAAGGCAGAGAAGAGGGAAAATTGGAGAATGCAATGTTTGCAGTGACGGATTTGTCTTTGGGCAGAAAACTCTGAATGACTGAAGGAATTGGTTACCTAATATTGATGGTTTGTACCGTATTACATATTTGAAATGTGCTTTCTGAAAAAGTTTTGTTTATCAGATTCTCACTTCACGATATGCAAATAACTTATTCCAGAATGTCCTCAAAAACGGCGCAAGTGAATTCGAAATACTGTGGCAACTATTGATGGGCGATAGTCAATAGTTCTATCGATAGTTATGACTTCAACTTTCAACTATCGATAGTCAAATATTGTTTCTAATGCAATCGATAGTTCTGATGACTAGTCATTTGGTCAGAAAGTATCTATATTCTCTGGAATCTTCAGCTCCTTCGGAAAGACTGTTATCCAAAACTAAAAACTTGATCAATCAAAGGTGAAACCGTCTCCATTCCAACAAATTGGAAATGCTTATTTTAATGGAAAACGTACCCTTGGAGCAATGGTAACACGTTTAAGAAAACATATAATGATAGCTATTGTTGGGACTTCAAAAACTGATCATGATATTGTGTGTTGTTGGCACGTATGTAATACAGATTCAGTTCAGTGAACTATTAAATTAATAGTTCAGTACGCATTTAGACATAAATTCAGATACATATTCAGTTTATAACCAATTAACAAAAAAGTTTGTAATGACTATCGATAGTCGGAACAACAATCAATAGTTCTATCATACTATCTTGACTATCGCTCATTTCTAGTGGCAACATGTTCACATTTAGGAAATTAATTCCTGCTTCTGTCCAATAAATTTACTTTTTAAGAACCTGTACAATATCAGGAAATAAAATGCACTATTTACATTACTGTATGTATGTATGTATTTATTCACACTGCAATGGGTATATACCCGGTGTCAGTGGTAACTAATTACACTCAATAATGACAATAATAAACTTATTAATTAAAAATATAATTAATAATAATACTAATAATTAATACTAATAATTAATAATAACAATAATAATAATAATAATAATAATAATAATAATAATAATAACAGGGAATATCCTAAATTAAATGAATATTTCATTTAAAATAACATTTAAAATAAATCTAATTTTTATCTTAAACCTAAGTTCAACTAAAACCCACGAAATGATATGTTCATACCTGCAAATTATTTTTCAACATTACACTCATTTCGCTGTCAACTCAATCACTGCACTGGAACTACGACACATTTCACTGATTCTATCCTGATTTCACTAACACTTCAAAAACATTTCACTATTCAAATATTTGTTTTGTTTTATAAACTATAAAGCTTCACTGACAGGAACACGTTTCACTTACACAACACACTTCACTGAACAACACACTTCACTGACACAACATAATTCTTCACTGATACAACACTCCAATAACAAATATCATTTACATCGTTTAAATACTGTGTATAATTACCGTCTATTAGTAAAGTCCTTAAGCCTATTTATAAATATATTTTTGGTTGTTGGTAAAGCCTTTAGTAAGTCTGCAGGTAAAACATTCCAGTCCCTGATAGTACGATTGAGAAAAGTTTTCCAGTGTCCGTCCTCTGTCTTCTTTTCCTCAATTTATATGTGTGGTCGTTCCTTGAAGAGTAATTTGGCAGCTTCAACCTATTTTTATTTCTCTCCAGTTCAGGCTCACCTCTGTATATTTTGAACATTGCGATAATCATATTCGCGTTCTCCTGTCCGTGAATGTAACCCATTTTTAATGACTGATTATTACAACACTTGAGAGCCCGTTTTTGAATCTTTTCCAGTGTCTTAATATGTTCTAGTCTGTAAGGATACTTCAGTGGCAGTTGTAGGCTGCATTGTAGCGATATGTCTGTATTTGAGATGTAATTTCGCTCCTAGCATAATATATATTCCTTATCATGTAGCCGTCGTTATGGACGGAAAGGGACGCTGGGGTGGAAAAAAAGAGGCAAATTGTGAAATTTTGCACATCAAAACTTATCAGTAATCCCAACAGCGAAGTTCAGTCCGCGTGGTATGCCTGGCCGACTACTTGAGATTTTTTTCATGAGGTCATTACATTTTAATGGACTACTTCTTAACGAAGCGGAAGGATACAGTTTGAAGGACGCTTCATTGTTGGAGATGGATCGCTGGGGGCACTTGAGCGCAATTCTTAAAACCACACGAGGGGGACGATCAATCAGCAGGAGCCCTTCTTGCCAGACTTTGCGACTTTTTAGTGGTGTCGAGAGTTGAAGTGGGGGCGGACGGCCCTTGCGAAGTAGTTTGATTGATAAGGGCGCGATCTGCTTTGTTTACAGCGGCAGACCTTGCATCAAAGTGGTAACTGCAACAAATGCGGATACATAACCGCCAGCTCGAGGCCATGATCGGCCGCTTCCTAAACTCTGCCGAGTTTGCGGGATCATTTATCATAGCGCCGGAGAAGTTAGTCCTAATTAAAGCGTACATTGAATAGCCTTTGACTGGAATTTAAGTAGTGATGCAGCAAACTGCCTGGAGGTGCTTGGCTTCCGTGCAGCAGTGGCTTAATGACCGGCAGAAACTGCAAAGACTGCCATCAAACCGATGTACTCCGAGAAAGACCACTCCTCAGTCTTCCAAATACAGAGTAGATAAAACTGAAGTGCAAAGTCATTTTTAAGCATTCAGACCGTGTAATGGCACTGACCATTAGGTTACTCGCCCGTGAAATATACGGCAAGCATTTTTGGAATAAAATAAACTAATTGTTAAACTCTATTGTAATAATGTTTTATTGAATTTTTTTTAAACTGTATTTGTCCCATCTCAAACGAATCTACTTATGTAATATGAGACGTATATACCTAAGGGAGTGATAATGGAAATTTCAAGTTATCTTAACCGATGGCTGTTGATTGGTTTAGATATCAATGCCAATAAATCCGTACTATTATTTTTCTCGCGGTATATGGCATTCAAATCATTCTAGCCTATCTGATGATATTTTTTTCCCCCTTTCTTAACTGTAAATGAGCACAAACGCTACTTAAGTATAAATTTTTCTGACATTTTGTATATTCGATTCCCTAACCGTTTCAAATGTACTGTATATCATTTTATCTTTCAGGTGTATTTCCAAATTATATGTAATACGCTTTGTCAAATCTGGCAATCTTTACATAAGGGAAGCTAAATTTATTCTTATAATATTATTTGGGAATATACAGTACATACATAGTGTCCGAAAAGTCATGGTGAGGTTTCAGAGGATTGTATTATTTGAATGAATAGAGGTAGAAATGTGATATTGATGCCAGATGAAAATAAAACTCTCAAAGTATTTCGTATGTAAGTTTGAGGTACTAGACGAAACAAAAGACGGTAACAATCGAACAAATGCAATAATTTTCATTGTCACAATTAATTTATACAAGATGGATGTCAAAAGAAAAGTGCAATTTGTTTTGAGGATGGCAAAATTGGAAGCTGTGACTCGTGTACGACGTGAATTTCATCGGGTATTTACCGAAGAACCACCACACGAGAATAATATCCGTTGTTGGGATAGACAGTTAGAAGAGACTGGAAGTCTATTGGAGAAAAAGCTTACAGGAAGACCATCGACAAATGCCACCCGAAGATATTTGTCTAGAGTCCAAAGACATCAGTTCGTAAATGTGCCCGACAATTAGGACTTCCGAAAACAACAGTTCATAGAGCTTTAAAGAAAAGTCTTCATCTGACTCCTTATAAACTCCTATTGTTACATGCACTTCATCCAGATGATTATCACAAAAAGTATGAGTTTGCTGTGGATATGCTTAATGATTCACAGATTGAAATTTTGCCAGCCACAAAACACATTGCACTTTTCTTTGGACATCCATCTTGTATAATTAAATTGTAACAATGAAAATTATTGCATTTGTTCGATTACTACCGTATTTTTTTCCTCTAGTATCCCAAACTTACAGACGAAAAAGTTTGACAGTTTTATTTTTATGTGGCATAAATATTTGATTTTTACTTACATTTGTTCAAAAAATATAATCCTCTGAAATTCCACCATTACTTTTGGAACATAGTGTACAGCAGCTGTAAGGTTCGGGAATCGAGCCTTTCAATTGATATCGCCAAACCGAGAAATTAAGCGTCTAGGGGAAAAGATTTCACAAAAACCGCAGCGTGTCTCTGGCAGTATGGGCCATAGCTCCGTCTTGTTGAAACCAAATGCTATCCATGTTTAGTGCGACTCTGAATAATGTTTGTAACATTTGCCGATACCTTTCACCATTCACTGTAATAAACCTCTCCTTTTCATCTTTAAAAAGTATGGACCAATGGCGACTCTAGCAGAAACCGCACTCCATACGTTCACCTTTTTCACTGTATGTTGGTCGTTCATGCAGTGCCTAGACAATGTTTAATTGTGTCTGCTATCATTTAATTTTGCAGTTGTGCCAAACTCGTCAGAACAATTTCTGAGTAAAATTGCCACAAACCATGAAATGCTCGTGTTATTTTGATAGACCTATTTATAAACCTTGTAGTCAAATTAGAACGATCTGCTGAATTTCGTCAGAACCAACTGCCGAATTCTGTACTTAAACACATTCACATATATTTATTTATTTATTTATTTATTTATTTATTTATTTATTTATTTATTTATTTATTTATTTATTTATTTATTTAAATTTAAATACACAGAATAAAGAATATAATTACAAACAAACAAGAAAAATAGAAATAAAATAATGCAATCAATATAAAAAAAAGATACAGTAGTTTTAACAAAATTTGAGACCGAATGAGCAGCGCTCGTGTTCGGTCGCAGTTCAGATATAATATTAATAGGCCTATAAGAGAATATAAAATAAAATAAAATAGGAAATAAAATTAAAATTACAGTTACAGAAATTATATAATACAATATTAATATAAAGAGAAATATAGGCCTTCTCTTCCACTCAACCAGGATCAAATCACATACAGAAAAATACATACCGGTATACAAATATTAACTTAAAAATAATAATAAATATAATTAAGTAAAAAACAGAGATTGAATACATATACACAATCAGTATTAACTTTAAAATAACAACAATAAAAAAATATATATGATAAAAAAGAGACTGAATACATAATCACAAACAGGAAAATACATTCTAGTATACAAATATTAACTTAAAAAAAGAATTAATACATATGAATATCATCTCACAACTAAAGGAATAGTAGAATTAGTATGATCAGCACAGCACGTGTTACATTGAGACAATGACAATTACATAGATTTTAGTGTTAATGGAAAAATAAAGTAATGACTATGTAAAATAATAATAATAATAATAATAATAATAATAATAATAATAACATATAGGTACACATATTCACATACACATTCATATATACATGTATACATACACTTGTACACATACATTAGTACATAATACATTCTTACACACCCTACATAGCCTACTTAGTTCGATATACGTGCATACCCACATTTTCGAGTGTATCAGAAGATTAATTTCCTTTATATAAACCCAAAATAAATTTCAAACAAATGTTTGTGTATTCCTGCAGGTGATTGCTTATGGATGTTTACCCTTTGCTGCTCCGCTCAATAGAACTCTGTCTGATACGTAATGTACATTAAAAATGAAACGTTCAAAAGGCTTAATTAATGTGCGGAAGATAGCATTTCTGCATCTGCTTGTTTTAAATGAACATCCCTTCGTAATCGAGATCTCTCTGGCCTGCAGCGAGATCCTGAAATTGAATTCCAACCTGGACGATGATGGATCAAATGAAATGGTAAGCTTCTGTATCAGCATCCAGACAGCAATGTGTGTAACAATGCACAGCATATGGGGTATGATTAATCCTCTGGTCTTAAGGATGAACGCCGCTCCATGCATGTCTGTCGGCACATTATTATGACTCGACACCAGGCAGTAGCTGCGATATTTTGCTGGACCATGAGCCTATCGGTCGCATTTTGGGGGGGGGGGATATCTGACTACTTCACCATCATTGTTATTTGACGGCAATTTCTATGTCTTTAAAAACTGAATGCTGTGCATGATTTCATCTAAATCTGAAGGTAGGCTACTTGTGTTGTTACCATTATTTATTTATTTATTTATTTATTTATTTATTCATTTATTCATTTGTTTATATTTTATTTGTTTATTTATTCATTTGTTTACTTATTTATTTATTCATTTATTTATTTATTCATTTACTTACTTATTTATTTATTTATTCATTTATTTATTTATTTATTAATCATTTATTTATTTATTCATTTATTTATTTATTATTTATTTCTTTACTTATCTATTTACTTATTTATTTGTTTATTTATTTATTAATTTGTTTATTTATTCATTTATTTGTTTATTTATTTATTCATTTGTTTATTTATTTGTTTATTTATTCATTTATTTTCATTTATTTATTTACTCATGTATTTATTTACTCATTTATTTATTTATTTAATTATTTACTTATTTATTTATTTAGTTATTTATTTATTTGTTTAATTATTTATTTACTCATTTGTTTATTTATTCATTTATTTATTTACTTATTTATTTATTTATTTGTTGTTTTATTTATTCATTTATTTACTTATTTATTTATTTACTAATTTATTTTTTTATCATTTATTTATTTATTTATTTATTTATTGTTTTATTTATTCATTTATTTATTTATTTACTTATTTATTTTCATATTTACGTATTTATATATTTACGTTTTAATTATTTTCTTATTTATTTAATAATATACTTATATATTTATTTAATTACTCATCTATCTATCTATCTATCTATCTATCTATCTGTCTGTCTGTCTGTCTGTCTGTCTGTCTGTCCGTCCGTCCGTCCGTCCGTCCGTCCATCTATCTGTCTACCCACCCACCCATTCATCCATCCAAAAAATTTAAATTACGGTTTATTTTACGACGCTCGCAACTGCAGACGTTATATCAGCGTCTCTGGTGTGCCGGAATTTTGTCCCGCAGGAGTTCTTTTACATGACAGTAAATCTACTGGCATGAGCCTGTCGCATTTAAATACACTTAAATGCTCTCGACCTCGGCCGGTGTCGAACTCCCAACCTCGAGCATAGAAGGCCAGCGCTATACCAACTACACTACGAAGGGCGACTCCATCCATCCATCCATCCATCCATCCATCCATCCATCCATCCTCCATCTATTTACTTTCTTATTTAATTCGCCAAATTACATTACAGCATAATATTGCATCGTTATAATTAAAAAAAAAAATCACCACACAATATCAACAAATAAAATGTACCGGCATTGGAAGGTTGTACATCATTCTTCTAACCATTAACCGTAAAAGGAATGAATCCGATATAGTGTTATGAAACCGATCAGTTACCGTACTGTATTTACTCGCATATTAAACCTCATTTTTGCTCTTCCTTAATGAAAAATATGGCAGGTCTTATATGCGCATATGTAAAAAAGAAGAAAGAAAATAATCTGTAACAGTATGCCTAAATGTAGAAATTAGTTTTAAAATACCAATACATTTCCTCTGCGTAATCAATCACATTCAATTTAGATGACAAAGAATAACTCACCAAATCTGACACCTTTCTCTTTCTCTGAATGACTGGCTTGGGAAGTAAGGTATTCGAAAACCGATACCATCAGTAGAAGAAGAAAGGGAATTTGTCTCTCTGTGCTGTGACAATGGAAGAATTAGCGGGACAGAAAATACTGTATGTAGCTTGAGGATAAACAGGCAAAGAAAGATGTTCTTCAGAACCTTCAGCCTGTATTGCATGAAAATTGCTGCAGCTCATATTAAACTAGGCTATAGCAGCGGTGGCGAAAATGTAATCGTGCGCCGAGCCACTGTGTAACCTGCAACGTGCATAGCACCTATGAAGGGAGGCGGACACCTGAAGGAAGTGAAGCAACTGTCTGACTTATTAACGGATTTCATTTTCCTTATGTCAAGCACTTAAATATAATTTTATACAGTATAAGGCTACAAACTAATGTTTAGTACGTGTAACGAAGAAAGAAATGAACAAAAAATGAACATTATCACAACCTAAAATTAACTGTCTTCAGAATGTCTCAGCGACAGAGTTTCAAAATCAGGAATTATGTCACTTACTGCCAGTCGTAGTTGATCACGAAGGTATTTGTCTGTCAGTCGTGATCTAAATTTGGTTTCTGCTATTTTCATTGCTGAAAATAACTTTTCACAAACATAAGTTGTAGCGAACATGGCTTCAACAGAGCAAGCGAAAGAACGAACCTTCTGATATATATATTTGGTAAAGATTTGAAAGTTCAACATTTGTCAAGTCCTTACATCTAGCTTTCATTTGACATCACATAGTAAATCAGTGAGTTCAAATTGAAGAGCTAACCGCATTATTCGTACATCTGCTGAAAAAGGATCGACGTACAGAGATGATGATGATGATGATGATGATGATGATGATGATGATAACAACAATAACACTTAACCTTTTAATGTTTCATGTAGTATAATGCCGTTTTATGTTATACAACCGTTTTCCTCGTAATACTTGTGAACAAATCATACATTTAATATTCTCATCATATTGACAGCAAAAAATGCGTCCTCCCATCCTACTTGGAACTTTCGTACATGGTTTCGAGAGAGACATACGCCACTCGCAGGTCAGAGACAAATACAAATGTTAATGTTATGTTTTATTTAACGACGCTCGCAACTACAGAGGTTATAACAGCGTCGCTGGATGTGCCGGAATTTTGTCCCGCAGGAGTTCTTTTACATGCAAATAAATCTACTGACATGAGCCTGTCGCATTTAAACACACTTAAATGCCATCGACCTGGCCCGGGATCGAACCCGTAACCTTGGGCATAGAAGACAAATACAAATGGAACGGAGTTTGACTCCAATGAGTGAGAGGGTGGGGGTTGGCGGAGGTTAGAAGCAAGCGAAATGCACAGCTATCACTGCGAACCACAATGTCTCGCGAGTCACGTTCTCGCCACGGCTGAACTATAGACATACCTATCCTGGACGTCTTGTGAGAATACAGAGCCTTCTGGTGTAGAAAGCAGGCAACATAATTTAACATGTACTAGGCACAATACTAATTGATTACATCGAGTTACGAACAGGATGGTAAACATGCTAAAAAAAGGGGGAGTGTACGCCGAGAAAACATGTGGGATACCCGTGTTTTCGGTGCGGTACGCGGAGAGCTCTCTTCTTCAACACTCTCGTAATGCTGAATGGGACAGTCGGACAGCTCGCTGTAGACAGCTGTTCTGGTTGTGGCAAGCAATTACATGTCCGCAACAGCGTTCAACAGTCCTTGTGGTCGTGGTAGCTTGTAGGTCACATAGCGCAAGGTTACACAAAATAATTAAACATTTAAAAATTTTACGAGACATCTGCTTGCAAACTAATGTTTCTATCTGCAGCAGACTGACTAAATTTGATTCTGCAACTCGTAAACAAACCGGACAACTTTCATTTAAATTTCGTACTGAACGTTTTTAAATAAAAATTATCTTTCTCAGAGACTCCACTATAGTGCTAATTGTTTAGCTGTTCTGGCTGAAGTCAGATATGCATGGTTAATCCAATTTTTGACACAGACTATTTTGTGTAACCACGTCCGATGAAGCCACATCCTTCCGCTAAGGCAGCCGCGGCGAAAATGTGACTCGCGAGCACATTGTGGCTCGCAATGATAGCTATGCATTTCTCTTGCTTCCTACCTTCCCCAACTCCCACCCTCTCACTCACTGGAGTCAAACTCCGTTCCATTTTTATTTGTGTCTGACCTGCGAGTGGCGTATCGTCGCAATGTCTCTCTCGAAACCATATACCTCTACAAAAACGAAAGTTTCAAGTAGGATGGGAGGATGAATTTTTTTTGCGGCCAATATGATTAGAATATTAAATGTATGATTTGTTCACAAGTATTACGAGGGAAACGGCTGTATAACATAAAACGGCATTATACTACATGTCACTCATGAAACATGAAAAGGTTAAGTGTTGTTATTATTATTATTATTATTATTATTATTATTATTATTATTATTATTATTATTATCATTATCATCATATCATCATCATCATTATCATCATCATGATCTCTCTATGTCGATCCATTTTCAGCAGATGTACGAATAATGCGGTTAGATCTTCAATTTAAACTCACTGATTTACAATGTGATGTTAAATAAAAGCTAGATGTAAGGACTTGACAAATGTTGAACTTCCAAATTTTTGCCAAAAAATAAATATCCAAAGCTTCGTTCTTTCGCTTGCTCTGTTGAAGCCATGTTCGCTACAACTTACGTTTGTGAAAAATTATTTTCAACAATGAAAATAGTAAAAATCAAATTTAGATTACGGCTGACAGACAAATACCTTCGTGATCAACTTCTAGTGGCAGTAAGTGACATAATTCCTGATTTTGAAACTCTGTCGCAGAGACATTCTGAAGACAGTTAATTTTAAGTTGTGATAATGTATCCCAATAGTTTGTTTTCTTATTCATTTGTTTCTTCGTTACACGTACTAAACATTAGTTTGTAACCTTATCTATACTAATAATAAATCTGTAGCCAAAATTTTTCTGGTAATTTTCGATTTTCCAAAAATAATTGGTCCTAACATATATAATTAACCACCCTGAAACCGAAAATCGTTTTTTTTTTATTTTTGTTTGTATGTCTGTCTGTCTGTCTGTCTGTCTGTCTGTCTGTCTGTATGTTTGTTACCTTTTCACGCGATAATGGATGAACGGATTTCGATGAAAATTGGAATATAAATTAAGTTCGTTGTAACTTAGGTTTTAGGCTATATGGCATTCAAAATACATTATTTAAAAGGGGGGTTATAAGGGGGCCTGAATTAAATAAATCGAAATATTTCGCTTATTATTGATTTTTGTGAAAAATGTTACATAACAAAAGTTTCTTTAAACATAATTTTCGATAAGTTTTATTCCTTGAAAAATTTTGATAGGACTGATATTTAATGAGATAAATGAGTTTTAAAATTAAAATAACTGCCATCTAAGGCCGTGTAATGAATTAAGAAATAAATGACTTCGTCTATATGGGGCCTTGGACAGCAACAATCGAAAGCTATGAAAGATAGCGTACAGAGAATGTTTCTGTGTTTGTATGAAGTAATATCGGAAGCTAAATTAACCGATTTGTATAATTAATTATTATTTCACCATTGGAAAGTGTAGTTTCTCTAGATGGACATAATGCTATAATGTTATTACAGTAACTTCTGATATAATATAATATAATATAAGTTATTTGAAGGATTCAGAACCATAGTGGGCCCAGCGCCATTTAATGAATACGTAGAAAACGAGGGTTAAAATTAAGTTATTACCATAATACAATGGAAAACTATAACAAGTAAAATAAAATATACACATTAAATCTAAATGATGTCAATCTTCATTAAACTATGGTTGCATGTAATAAAAATTAAGAAACAGGTTAAAGGAATTGTCATTGCACCAAATGAGTGTCTGTGGACCAAAATGATCGCATTTTAATTATTTGGATGTAATTTAAATTAAGTAACATATTAAACGATTTATCCTTCTATCAAATACGAATGTTCCCTGGATCAAACGTCCTATTTTAATTATGTAATTATTTTATATTAATTTCTAACGGGTGCAGCGGAGCGCACGGATACGGCTAGTACTGTATAAAATTATATTTACATGCTTAACGTAAGGAAACTGAAAATCCGTTAATAAGTCAGACCGTTGCTTCACTTCCCCTTCGGGTGTCCGCCTCCGTCCATAGGTGCTATGCACGTTGCAGATTACACAGTGACTCGGCGTACGATCTCATTTTCGCCACGGCTGCGCTACGGGCATGTGAGCGCCGATTTGTGTATAAAATTATCCGTGCCGTGAAGAGTCTCTCAGTAATATCTCGGCATCGAGACCAACTACAGACCTGTGCGACCACTTGTTTGATTTGTAGTCGCGAGTTCTGCAGTGTTAAAGTGGTAATAGGCACGTACGATACACGTTGAATGAACCATAGTGAAATATTTTATACGAATTTGGACTAATTTCGGAATGTCGCTTCATGTGGGAACATACAGTCTATTGCATGTCCTTCGTTAATTGCTTCTCTTTTCATAGATCCATACTCTGCATTTGTAAACTGAAACAAAAACATAACATTGAAATCAACACAACTATAGTTTCATTCCCGAAATACAGTGACGTAGGCCTATTTTACATACCTGTTTATCCCTAATGGTTTTAACCCAGCTCCTTGATACTGGTATGGGAACAGTTGTTGCGTTCGCAAGCCGGATGATTCTAGAATTCTATAAATGCATCGCCTTCAACGAGGATTATGTGTAAGGTATGCATGAATGCCCGTTCTAGTTCCAGACGTCTTATTATACTGGAATTTGTTTTAATAGGCCCTACTGATATTTTATTATTGTTGTCTAGTGTCTATTATTTTGTTTCTAAAATCGTCAGTTACTGTAAATTATCAGTTATTCATTTACAAAGTTACTTATTATTGGTATCCATTTCACATCACCTCATACTAATGCCGAGATCAAGAAAGCATGGGGCTCTATCTCCATGCCCCCCCCCCAAGTGCCTTTATGGCATGTAAATGGGCTACCTTTACCTTTATTAGTATCCATTTCAACTCCTACTTCATCCCACAATTTCACAACAAGATATGGGGTTTGGCGGTCGGGTTGAGCCTGATTACAAAATTTGTTAACATTGATTATCCTACCCAAAAATTGTTTTTAGAATTTAAAGTCTTGAAAATATATCATATTTGTATCAATGCATTATTAAATTTGATATATAAAAATCACATATTTTTCAGATCACATACTCACAAACTAAACTAAAAACATGGATACAATACGTTTTTTCAACCCATGTGTTTAGCACAGTTTTCGACCATAGTACTAATATTCTTCTTCTTCTTCTTCTTCTTCTTCTTCTTCTTCTTCTTCTTCTTCTTCCAGGGATTAAACCTTATTGGTTCGTTCCGGCTCCAATTATTAAAGCTGTTCTACCCATCTCTTTCGTGGACGTCCTTGGTCTCTTTTCCTTTCTCTCGGTCGATAGTTTAAACTTCTCCAAGCCATTCTGTTAGTATCCATTCTACAGACATGTTCATATCATTGTCTCCTATATTCTTCTATTTTATCTGTAAGGGTAAATATGTTCAATTCTTTGCGAATATCTTCACTTCGTTTTTTATCCATTAAAGTGTATCCCGCTTACTTACTTACAAATGGCTTTTAAGGAACCCGAAGGTTCATTGCCGCCCTCACATAAGCCCGCCAGCGGTCCCTATCCTGTGCAAGATTAATCCAGTCTCTATCATCACACCCCACCTCCCTCAAATCCATTTTAATATTATCCTCCCATCTACGTCTCGGCCTCCCTAAAGGTCTTTTTCCCTCCGGTCTCCCAACTAACACTCTATATGCATTTCTGGATTCTTCCATTCTACATGCCCTGCCCATCTCAAACGTCTGGATTTAATGTTCCTAATTATGTCAGGTGAAGAATACAATGCGTGCAGTTCTGTGTTGTGTAAATTTCTCCATTCTCCTGTAACTTCATCCCGCTTAGCCCCAAATATTTTCCTTAGCACCTTATTCTCAAACACCCTGAACCTATGTTCCTCTCTCTGAGAGTCTTTTCTTCAACCATAAAGAACAACCGGTAATATAACTGTTTTATAAATTCTAACTTTCAGGTTTTTCGACAGCAGACTGGATGATAAGAGCTTCTCAACCGAATAATAACACGCATTTCCCATATTTATTCTGCGTTTAATTTCCTCCCGAGTGTCATTTATATTTGTTACTGTTGCTCCAAGATATTTGAATTTTTCCACCTCTTCGAAGAATAAATCTCCAATTTTTATATTTCCATTTCGTACAATATTCTGGTCACGAGACATAGTCATATACTTTGTCTTTTCGGGCTTTACTTCCAAACCGATCGCTCTACTTGCTTCAAGTAAAATTTCCGTGTTTTCCTAATCGTTTGTGTATTTTCTCCTAACATATTCACGTCATCCGCAAGACAAGAAGCTGATGTAACCATTCAATTCCAAACCCTGCCTGTTATCCTGAACTTTCCTAATGGCATATTCTAGAGCGATAGTTAAAAAGTAAAGGCGATAGTGCATCTCCTGCTTTAGCCCGCAGTGAATTGAAAAGCATCAGATAGAAACTGTCCTATACGGACTCTTTGTATTTTCATCTGAGACACATTTTAATTAATCGAACTAGTTTCTTTGGAATATCTTCAATAAGAATATCATATAATGCTTCCCTCTTACCAGAGTCATTATATATTTCATTTCTGCAGCTTCTATTCTTTTAATTGTTTGCTTGTTTAAAGTCCATATTTCTGAGCCATGATATTAATAATTACTCACAACAAATTGCTTACATACATTTTTAAATTTCAAACTGTTGCAGGTAAATAGATGTGGGTATTTTCTTTATTAATTTGTTATAAATTCTAGGGCCGATATTAATATTAGCCTATGGTTGAAAACAGTGCTCGTTAAAAACTTGGGTTTAAACAAACGTATTGCATTCATGCCTTTAGTTTTGTGTTTGAGAGTATAATATGATCTGTAATATGTGATTTTTATGTATAATATTTAATAATTCATTGAGTCCAACCTGTGGAGTAACAGTTAGCGCACCAGGTGGCCCGGGTTCAAATCCCGGTCGGGGCGAGTTACCTAGTTTTTTCCGGGGTTTCCCTCACTCATTGTGAGAAAATGATGGGTAACTATCGGTGCTGGACCCCGGACTAATTTCGTCGGTATTAGACTATCACCTTCATTCCATTCAGACGCTAAATAACCTGAGATGTTGATACAGTATCGTGAAGTAACCCACTAAAAATAAAATAATGCATTGATGTAAATTTGATGTATTTGCTTTTTCTGTAGGACATAATTTAATTATTCTTCGCTGTAATAAATCTAGCGGACTAAGGTTAGTTTTATAAGTACTATCCATCTAAATGTTTCGCACTGGGTTATAGACTGAAATAAGGCAAGGTAAACTGTACGTAATACATCCATTATTAATTAATTTCGTAACTGAACAAAGTAATATACGTAGCCTATACGTAATTTGTTACAAAGGTAGTTGATTTGTTTGTCCCATTTCAGATGTTTATCAATAATTATTCCTAAATATTTAATCTCTAGAGATTCATTGATAATTGGACAATTACAGCAATGCGAAACAATTAAAATTGTGTAGTTTAATGTTCAGAGGAGAATTAGATAATTTATAATATTAACTGGTTAATGAAATATTACATAAAAATAAGCTCTTTCAGATTTTCCCCTACATTAAAATATTATAGCATGCCATTTAGTAATATTCTCGATTACTTTACAACTCGCACAAAAACAGTTGCAAAAATATTTTGTTCCCATAAAAATACTTCTTTTTAAATGCATAGTTTGATATATCTGAGCTTTTTGTCTAAAATCGCCTCATAATTTCAATTGAATCGATTATTGTTGAAAGGAACCAAATCCACATTTTTAAGTTTTGAGATAATCGAAAAAAACTGTTTAGTGAGTAATCTATCGAAGATTAAACCAAAATATATTGTGCACATAAAATATAGGCATACAGAATTAGTTTAGACTCACAAAAATATTCACACAGTCATTAGAATCTTTCTAATCTAGAAAACACGTCATTGGACTTAGTTCCTTTCAACATGGAAATGCACTATTTATAAAAATTGTAAACACATTTTGGCCTATAAGAACAAATTGGGAATTTATCAAATCACCTGTAATGCATGTGTTAAGAAAAAAATCAAATATAAAACATGTTACTTGCATGGTGCAGTATAACATAACATTATTTTCACAATATACATAGAATGTTTACAGCAGTCATACATCTTTGTAATGAGAATAACTCAGAAAACAAAACAAAGGTTTTAAAATATCCATACTATTCGACTGAATTAACAATATTTATTATTATTGGGTAAATACAGAGCAACAGTAAAAATAATTACTGTTTTTTCAATAAAATCTTTTCGTTCCGTTGAATTGCAATATCGTCGCAGTGACCAAGTCCAAAATGCAAAATTGTAGGAAAGGGCCATTTAAAGGTTTTGAAAATCCAAGATAACTGTACTTTTTAGATGTTAGTAATAAGTTATTTTGAATGGTAAACACATTTTGGCCTATAACAAATTGTTTATCAAATATGTAATGCATGTAAGAAAAAAATCAAATATAAAACATGTTACTTGAATGGTGCAGTATAACATAACATTATTTTCACAATATACATAGAATGTTTAAGCAGTCATACATCTTTGTAATGAGAATAACCAATAAACAAAGGTTTTAAAATATCCATACTATTCGACTGAATTAACCAATATATTATTATTATTGGGTAAATAAATACAAATAATTACTGTTTTCAATAAAATAGAGTTCCGTTGCCCATTGCAATATCGTCGGTTTCTTGGTAAAAGTGAAAAAAATAAAATTACCATTTAAAGTTTTCATCCAAAGATAAAATGTTAGTAATAAGTTTTTTTTTCTATATTATTAGTTTTTAATATCAAATTATGTTGGCCTTGGTCATTGCACGATATGTCATCATAGAAATCTTTGCTATCTCCTGATGTAGTAACATAACGATAAACTTTCCTCACAACTCCTGTTTACTTGTTTTGAATGGAACTCGTCCTTCAGGATAGGTTTTCCGTAATAGACTAATAAGATTACAATTTCTCGTGTATTCCGTCTTCGATTATCTGATACTGCTATCAAGTACAGAATAATCAAATCTGAACATTTAATGCGACGAACAACTAGTAATCAACAATCAGTCTCTGCACTCATAAAACCCGCGAAATATTGGAGGCAGAATACACTGTTAGCACAGGCCCGCCAACCTGGAATCTTCGTAGTTCCGTGTTGAAAAGCACTATCTACAGGAGTTAGTTCCTTTCAACAAAGAACGATTCAATTATACGTTACTTTTGAAACACTCTGTATAATTTACAGTACTTCCCCGTTAATAGTACTTATCCAGCTTCAGGAATATCGATAAGCTGCCAAATATGAAGGCACGGGTCGGTGCGCGGACGGACTTCAGCTGTTTTCGCCGGAGATATTTGCATTATTAAGTGTGACGCCACACAGGCCGAGTTGTGTTTGTGTTTGTTAACCCTGAGGCACCGTCTAACCAGATTTGACTCCAGTGAATGCGGTCGCGCTATGGACTTATACCATGTTTTATTCATTCGCTTTCTTAGCACTGCCTTACAAGTGAATATTCATAGAGGCCGCTGATCGGATTAAGTCTGCATGAGCGGGGAGAAAACTCCGACCGGCATTTAAAAGACAGCGAGTCACAACACTCCACGGGGCAGAGGCGGAAGTACAGTATTGTCGACTTCACATACTGTATAATACAGGGTTAGTTAAAAGTCCCGCACCACCTAAATTACTTTTGAACCATGTGGTTCAGTGACATGAAACTTGGTATGTGGGGATAACCATATGATAAGAACTCAATAATGGTATTACAGAGTTTTTTCTACTTCCGGTGTAACCGGAAGTAACTCAAACTCTCTTATTTTAAATGGAACACTTCCGTGTAACCGGAAGTAACTCAAACTCTCTTATTTTAAATGGAACACTCAATATATATTTTAATTTTTGAATAGTGCTCATTAAGAGCTTTTCAAAAAGTATCCACGCTTGATACTTCTGTACAAATTCACAATTTTCATACGAGCGTCTTAATTACCATTATAGTCAAGTTTCATACGACTTTTAATGCTCGACCATATTTCTAACTTGAAATTATTCATAATTATTCATGTTATTGTTATGTGAGTGAGTGCAATAGCCTACCTCATGAATTGTGACATGTGCGCAGACGCGAAAGTATTAATTTTTTTCGGGAAACGAATGTCGACGACCTTGATATAATCTAGAGAATAATATGAACATTAGTCTTGATATAACCTTGAAATTGATTTAGACATTGAAAAAAGAGATGACAAATTGAATTTATTTGAATATTATTTACAATTAACGATAATTATTATTGTAACAGAACATAACCTTCTGCGACAGTATTGGATTTCTAGCCTCCGTGACCTTTCGATAGTTGTCTTTGGATTGCATATCCGAGAATAATCGAAAACCTGAACTTTAATGAATAGGTGTACTTTAATGACATGCATTAAAGGACTGCTACCAGGTGTATAATTACTACATTTCGGCATGGTCGAGCATAAAAATAAAATAACAACTAAAAGTAAAATTACAGCTGCAATGAAATTACATAATATAAACGTCTTGCAATTATCGTGGACAAAAAATTGATATGGTATTCCGACAGTTTCCTGAGATATTGCTTAGTGACTTAATACGAATCCGGTATCGCAAACCAGCTATAACGGCTGGGGGATCATCGTGCTAACCACGCGATACCTCCATTCTGGTTCACCTCTGCTTCGGCATGTGAACATAAGGTCAGCAGCCGGCTGGTCGTTCTTGGCCCTTCATGGGCTCTAGCGCCACGGATTAACTTCACTTTACTTACTTTTCATCTATAAATTATTCACCTTCATTTTAGAAACACCCTTTTAAAATACTTTTGAAATATTCGTATTACGCCATTAAGGAATACCTCAGGAAACTGTCGGAATACCATATCAATTTTTTGTCCAAAATAATTCCAAGAAGTTGAATATAACGGCAGATTTCGTGGATTATAGCTTTAGTTAGTGACAATAACATTCGTCTGTTGGAATAAAGATAAGGAAATAATTATGAGAACAAATCTTCTAACACTTCATTGGAAAGGTAACTTGTCAGGGGCGGCTCGTCCATAAGAGCTGCGGAGCTGCAGCACTCCCTGCTTTGACAGGAAAATAAAAATTATATTTATTTTAATTTGTAGAAGAATTGTTACAGCTTTTATTGGTAAATTGCTTTATATTTTATCTGCCGGAAATATGTACTATTATCTTACGCATAATCTTTTTGCGCGTCGACTGTATTGGAATTGACACTGCATTCAAAGCCGTCCTGGGATCTGCAGGGTGGTCAGCTCATAGAGTGTGCCTTGCATGGTCAGGGGGTAGAGAGGTGAAGGAAGCAGAGGGAAACTGCCGCTGTTTAAAATCCATATCTCGCTGCAGTGGCTTGCAGACCCAGGCCACAAGGGATCTTTCCTCTCCTCCCACACCGCTATTGTAATGCTGCGTCAAATGGATTCTCTCTATTCCCTTGAAACTTAATGACAAAATTTTTTTTTCTTTTCACATACTTATTGTTTTAGAATCTTATCGAGTTAATATAACGAAATTAATATTCTCTTTTGCCTTATTATTACGTATATATCCAGCCTCCAGCAGAACCTAATATTTGCCTTAACTCAAAATGATTGCACGAGTAGAATCCTTTTGATATAGCACGTAAAATACGAAAGAGACTTCTTTTCCAGCTTTAGAAAATTGTTGACCATCAGTATATCTGAGTGTTGCTTTGTGTGACGTCTTAATACCGTAACTTAACCAGTGCAAATTTGCAAGCATGAGTGTGTGTGAATTACAGAATGTTAATTTTATTTTTCTCAACTTTCCCTTGCGGAGAATATTGATGTAATGAAGTGAAATTAAAGGGTCGTCCGTTACCCGACTTAAATCTTACTTAAGCTTCATCCAGCCGAAATAGTGCATATACGAGTATGTAAGGAAGTATAACAATGAAATTTACGCTAAGCATTTGTGGTTACGTGGATGTGAAGAAAAAAATCTGTATTTTGTTTTCCTTGCCTCCTCTTCGCTGGTGATGCTGCATGGACTAGGAGTAGTGTGACAGATTTAGGACATTTGCCCCTAAAAATTAAAATGCACGAATCTTCGCAGTCTCGCCTGAAAAATGTTGTTTCATTGGCTATTTTACGCAACTCATACTGCTGTGCAATTAAGTGAAACGAACAGAACAAACGTTCTCAAACATAATCAAGAAGTGAGAAATAATCGTGAAATTATTATTTTTTTAATATTGATTGTATCAAATTTTGTGGCCAGTATGAGCTTCCCCTTAGGGGACATGATGAAAAAACGATTCGAAGAACCTTGATGTGTTTCGTGGGTTGCTACAGTTCGTGAGTAATCTAAACGAGCCTCTCAAAAATAATTTGGAACATGTCACTGTTTAAGGTTATTTTAAGAGAATTCAGAATGAACTGGTAGATTGTAAGTTGAGTGTCTGCCGATCTGAAATTCAGACTGAAATCGATGGTATTAGTTTTTCTTAGGGATTAGCAAATGATCCCACAGACATCTCCCAACTAAGTCAGGAAGTTTTAGTTTTTCGATATGTAATACATTTATTTTTGTTCTATACTTATTAGTAGACTTCGTGGAATTGCCACGAGATTCGCAAGGTTTACTACGCACGCGATATAGACTGTATGAGAAGAGGGCATGCAATGGATGGAGTATGCCTCTGATGTAAACACTGAGCAGTATACTGCGGTTACAATAAAACCTGTATCCTGCATTCAAGAAATATAATGAATGATCATTGAAGTAGGAAATGTCTAAACATGTAAATACACAATTACTTTGTAGTGAGATATATTAACTCTTAAAATTTAATGTAATACACTCACATCATCCTTGAATATGTGCATTGCAGTGAAGAGTTACGTACATTTTGAGCGACTGCAAAGTGAACCTCCTCCGATGGTCACTCAAACAGTTTTTATATTGGGAAAATGTTCGTTCAACATCACACGATGTAATAGGTGCATATTTGAAGAACGGGAAGTGACTACTTTTTAGTACACCAACTTCAGGCGTCTTATAGTGACCTAATAGTACATCATGTAAATACGAAATTGTGAATAGGCAGAATTTTTAGCAATAATGTTTCTCAAATTACATTTCACTTTTCCTGAAATTAGTGAATTGTTATTTTGGATAACGGGTTTGTGACACTTTATCCACTATATTAAGGGCGTCTGAGAGTTGTAGTTTAGACGATTCTAGCAGGGTGATGCTTTTGGATACGATTTTAAAATTAGAATCATTGAACACAATATCTTCCAATAGCTGTTCAGAAGGCAATGATTTTACAGCTGCAACAGCGGACCTGTCTGTCCTATCCAATGCATCAATTACCTCCATTATTTTGCCGTAATGTTCTGCATAATAATTAACAGCATCCAACCACGTTCCCCAACGGGTCAAGACTGGCTGCGGGGGGTAAGGGTATTCCAGGGGCAATTATTTGGAACAGCAACACTCTCATTGTAGTATGTTTGATTGAATTCTTGTCTGCACTGAACAAATGTCAAGCTTTGACTATTCCAACCACAGTAATGTAAAAACAAGTGCTTACATAGGTATACATTAGCTGTAGATGCTCTATCTATTTGGACCGGTCACATCTCTTAACATGAACTGCTTATACTACGAGACCGGGCGGTCGCTCACCTCCTCTATACTACCGTACATCGGCAACCTGATTGCATGCTGCGTGTGGCAATTCAACGAAGTCTGCTTATTAGTAATGGTATCAAGAAGTGAAATTTGTATGTACCGAAATCTACTGCAGCTCTCCCAATCCACAAGTTCACGAGCCGCCACTGTAACTTGTATGTAGCATCGCCCACAAGGATCAATGTTCTGCCACAGTTGAATACAGAACTCAGCGAGGCGTCGTGCGACAGCTTAAAGCAGTACCGGTACACGTATTTCACGAGAATGGAGCTGCAGGTTGCTTACGGCGGGCATTGTACACGTTTAATGAAACTGACCTGGCCGGAAGGAGCAGAGCACCACGGCTCATCCATTGTTGATGAGAGCGCGGACCACCTGCTGCCGACAACTTTGACGAATCACACAGCTAAGTACCTGTATGGTTCATTCCTCCACGCAGAAAGGAAATCAGTATATTTGGGAGCATAATTTCACGAAGTAATTTCTAATTATTCGCTCGTTTTCATACTCTCTCTCGCTATCATAATGCACTGTGTCCGGGACAAAATTTACCAATAAGAAAGTTTAGTAACTCGCGTAATAATGGAGATAGGAAAATGGAATTTGCGGCAAATGAAAGAGGGACATTTTAAGTTTTATGTGTGCTGTTGGCAACATTTGGTCATTGATGTTGACATAGCTGTAATTAAAATGGCGTTCACAGTGCAACAAAAAGTTCAATGCTGCTATTGGCTTGCCGAATTCAAGTATCCGAAGATAGTGGAGAGAAGATTTAGACAACAGTGGCCTGAGAAGCAACCACCAGATAGGCACACAATAACAACTTGGCATAGAAAGCTTCTTGAGAGAAAACACCACGCGGGAAGAAAGTGACAGAAGCGCAAGTCGACAGAATTCCAACGGAGCCCGTGTAAGTCTGTTCGCCGTGCCAGCAGGGAACTTGCAATTCCAAAGTCAACTATCCACGATGTTCTGCACAAGAGGTTACGTCTGCATGCATACAAGATTCAATTGAATAATTTCGAGGGAAAAATTGTTCCGGAGCCGGGTATCGAACCCGGGACCTTTGGTTTGTTAGAGTTCCCGAGTAGCTCAGTGGTAGAGCGTTGGTACGTTAAACCAAAGGTCCCGGGTTCGATACCCGGCTCCGGAACAATTTTTCCCTCGAAATTATTCAAATCAACTTTACAGGGAGTTATACCTGAAATCTTGATTTGCAAGATTCAATTGGTTCAAAAGTTGAAACCAAACGACTTGCCTGCACGATATGATTTCGCTAGTGACATGCTGTTGAAAATTGATATTGAAAATGGATATCTGCAGAAGGTCGTGTTTAGTGATGAGTCCACCTTCCACGTCTGTGGGATCGTCAACAGGCATAATTGTCGCATCTGGGGATCAGCATGGCCTCCCAGATCCCCAGACCTAACCCCACTGGACTTCTTTTTTTGGGGTTACATAAAAGACATTGTGTACGAGACTGTAGTGGCAGATTTGTAGGATTTGCGTCGGAGAATTGTAGCTGCTTGTGCAACTGTCACTCCAGAGATGTTACGAAACACATGGCAAGAACTTGAATATCGCCTGGACATCTGTCGTGCTACAAGAGAAGTTTATTAGTGGTCATTCGAAACTTTGGAAGTTCCTTTTTCAATTCCCGCAAATAGCATTTTCATCCATCAATTATTTGGTGAGTTATTAAACTTTCTTATTGGTAAATTTTGTCCCGGACACCCGGTATTAATACTCGATCACAACGCGATAACACGCTAGAAATTCCACTTCACACATCATCTCTGTATTCCTCATCTTTCACTCTTGCTACCTCTCATCACTGGAACTCTCTGCCGCCTGAAGTCAAGGGCTGCCGAACATTGAAATCTTTCAAATCCAAGTTAGAAAATTATCTTATGACGTGTTGCCAAACTAACTTACGATTATGACAAGTGTTGTATTGCATGTTTCCACGTATTCAATTTTCTTTTTATATTCTAGTGATATCTAACTTATTTTATGCTCGACCATGCCGAAATGTAGTAATTATACACCTGGTAGCAGTCCTTTAATGGATCTCATTAAAGTACACCTACTCATTAAAGTACAGGTGTTCAGCCAATGACAAGTCAACTTTGTACCTTTATACAACCGCAAGTATCGATTATTCTCAGATATACAATCGAAAGAGAATTAGCGAAAAGTCACGGAGGCTGGAAATCCAATACTGTCGCAGAAGGT
This sequence comes from Periplaneta americana, assembly GCA_025594305.2. Lineage (NCBI taxonomy): Eukaryota > Metazoa > Arthropoda > Insecta > Blattodea > Blattidae > Periplaneta > Periplaneta americana. Next base: position 205,665,558 of record JAJSOF020000003.1, on the reverse strand, counting down.
TATGTTCTGTTACTATAATAATTAGAGTTAATTGTAAATAATATTCAAATAAATTCAATTTGTCATCTCGTTTTTCAATTCTAAATCAATTTTCAGGTTATATCAGAGTAATGTTAATCTTATTCTGTGCCAAGGTCAATGAAATTCGGCCTCGGAAAAAATCAATACTTTCGCGTCTGCGCACATCTCACAATTCAGGTCAGTTCGCACATAACCATAATTTTGAATAATTTCAAGTTATAAATATGGTCGAGCATAAAAAGTCGTATGAAACTTGCCTATAATGGTAATTAAGACGCTCGTATGAAAATTATGAAACTCGCTTGCGCTCGTTTCATAAACAATCATACTTGCGTCTTAATTACTACCATTATAGGCTCGTTGCATAATGTACTATTATATTTTTGTTTTCATATTTTCCGATAATGGTATATCTCTAATGTGATAAGTTGAGCTATATATAATCATAATTTTCCTTACTGTGTGTACTTAAAAATATTATATTCATTGTATGCTTTGTACTGCACTATTTCATTACTACTATTAGTATTACTTTATTATTATTATTTATTATTATTATTATTATTATTATTATTATCAATAATTGTCCTATTTTTTTATACTTTGTATGCCTCATTTATTTTGACCTGCTGTTCACATTTTATTATGCTTTTTCCTTTCTTTCTGTATGTTATATATTATGTCTGATTTCTACTTACTTGTTGTTTACATTTTATTATTATTATCTTATTCAGTTTTGTGTGTAAAATTTTACTTTGTAAATTTGCTTTTTTATCGCAGTTTTTACTCCTGGTTGAGTGTTAGAGAAGGCCGTTTCTTAACTCTGACAGGTTAAATAAATCATTATTATTATTATTATTATTATTATTATTATTATTATTATTATTACTATTCTTATTTTTATCATTACTATTATTATTATTATTATTATTATTATTATTATTATTATTATTATTATTATTATCATCAATAATTGTCCTATTTTTATACTTTGTATGCCTCATTTTTGACCTGCTGTTCACATTTTATTATGCTTTTTCTTTCTTTCTGTATGTTATTTTATGTCTGATTTCTTCTTACTTGTTGTTTACATTTTATTATTATTATTGTCTTATTCAGTTTTGAGTGTAAAATTGTAGTGTACTTTGTAAAATTGCAGTGTTTTTGTATCCCAGTTTTTACTCCTGGTTGAATGTTAGAGAAGGCCGTATTTAACTCTGCCATTAAATAAATCATTATTATTATTATTATTATTATTATTATTATTATTACAGTAGAACCCCGATTATCCGTCACCCTATTAACCGATTGTTGGATTATCCGACTGTCTTTCTCTCGCGCCTTTTTATTTATTTATTTATTTATTTTTTTTTTTTTTTTTTTGCTACAGAAACATATGAAGTAAATTCTGTTGTATGTTATATTAGTATAGGCCTACGTTTTTTTCTTAGAGTGTGTTATTACAAGCATTTACACTTACACAGTTTGGTCTATTCTTCGAGTTGCCGTACTGTACAGCTTCTATATAAAATGTATTCCATGAATGTCAAAAGAAACGTGTTGTGCTAAGTATCGAACAAAATGCAAATAATTAAGTGGTTTGGGGAAAGAAAAACTATGGGTCATCTCGCATCAGAATATGAGATTGATGTTACAACTGTGAGCAATTGAATAAAAATAAAAGATAATGTGTATACAGTATGTAAATCTACAACATGAGACCTCTACTATTTATATTTTTCCGATGACAGCCATTACAAGGAGTTTTCTTACCCCTTAAAACTACGTCGTTGACAACCGAATTTAAATTAATGAACTTCTGACTCACTACCAAGCGTGTTGAACACAAGACCATGGAGGAAATGACGAAAATTCAAGTATTATTCACTTAATTTACGAAAATATTTTATGGTACGGATTATCCGATTTTTTCGATTAATCGTTCCGTCAACCCCCTTCATTACCACGGATAATAGAGGTTCTACTGTATTATTATTATTATTATTATTATTATTATTATTATTATTATTATTATTATTATTATTATTATTATTATTATTATTATTATTGCCCTAAAATCCCAGATCTAGTAATGGCATTTCCTGCCTTGTACAGAGTGAAAGATATAAGCTGACATCAAACTTACACAGATGGTATTGAACAAGGATTACATTAATTATAAGGTTTTCTTCTCTATTGCAATTTAATTCGTCCTCGGTGGTCATTCTGCATCGATATTTTACTACTTAATTAACTTATTATTCCCAGAACATAAATTTTACCAGCAATCGAAAAGTATTGGGAATAAATTTTAGTAAGGAACAAAATGTTTCCTTCCCAGGCAGGATTCGAACCACGAAAGTCTTAGTTACCAATCTATCGTGCTCTGGAGTGAACAAGATTCTGAAATCAACTGCAAGAGTCTGTCCGGTTTTTTTGCCACTACTGTACAACGTTGAATATGGATTTAAAAAATGCTTCATTATTTATAGAGTAAAAAAATGTTTAACACGATAAATGTGCTCTCTTTTCAGATACTAGCCTCTCAAATCTGGACTCTGTATTCGATACACAAAGAGTGATCTATAATTTTTCAGTTCAAGGCAATTTCCACTTTTGTTTTGGTGGAAAACACAGCCGAGAAACTTAGTTTTTGTGAGGACAAAAAAATTTAAGAGATTCTTTTTTTTTTTTTAACTCAAGATATTCAATCTTGCCATCCAGATCTAGTTTGTCCTCTAAGAAAAAAAGTCAAATTTCAACTTTCCCTCAATAGATTTTTCTTCATATTTTTTCTTGAATTCCAGCCAATTGAGCACAACTGTCTGAAAACAGCTTTAGTAACCATCTGTGTCTGCCGTAGTTGTTTCGAGTTTTTTTTTTTCAGAAAAATACTGAAAAAGCTGTTTTTTTAATTGTGCTAACTTAATTGTATGTCCGCAAAAAATAACCCAATATCTGCAGTATAATATATAGCTGAATGTTCCATGACTTCTTCAATACAATGGAATAGGTCAAATTTATTTTCATCAAGTGATATTGACTAGAAACTAGCCACTCTTAGGCCCAATCGTATAAAACTCCCTGACTAAAGATCAACTTTGATCGAAGATCTAAAAGTGAACCGAGTTCAGACACTTCTTCTGTTGTATAAAACTTTTCTGCAATCAAATTACCTTGGTTCAAATGCAATCTAAGTTCACGTGAAAAGGATTTGGCAACATCGCATAAACAGGTGAAATACGTGATGCGCGGACCATGTTATACAGGTTTGTTCAGGGTTGCCAATCTAGCGACTTTAACTCGTTTTCAACAACAATTTCTTTTAACTTTTATATTGCTTAAATAGGGATTTAGTGACCTTTTTAGCACCCCATAGTGACAAAATTTAATCTTTCTTTGTTGATAATGAGAAATCTAGCGACATTACAACTACTTTTTGGCGACTTTTCGTAGGCCTACACTCTGTTGGAGACACTGTTTTTTTGCAATGTAAATAATGGCGGACAATAAGAAGAAGGTTGACTGTTCTCCAAATTGTTATCATGTTATGGTGTTTGATACTGCTAAACATTGTAAAGCTTTATAAAACGACAATTTTCGTTTAGTAATGCAGTTAATTGAATATTTATGAATGTACCTATCATATCCATTGATAATTAATGGTTGTTATAAACATAATATAATTATAGGTTATGTTATTTGATACTGCTGAACACGATAGAGCCTTATAAAATATAAGATTGTTTGTGTATTAAGGCAAGAAATTGAAATAAATATATGTAAATGTACCTACCATATCTATTAATAATAATAATAATAATAATAATAATAATAATAATAATAATAATAATAATAATGGATATTTTATTTGCACAATCTGTCACTCGTATATTTCAAACAGAAAAGAAATAACTGAACTTGGATCATCTAACTTAATCGGAGAAATTTCTTCAGTCAAAGTTGACTTTAGTTTGAGACAAATTAATCTCAGATTAGACTTTATACAACACAAAATTCCAAGTTCAGCTAAAACAAAGATCAATTTAACCTCTGATCTAAGATTAAATGGTTTATACAATCGGGCCTTAATATTACAGAATTTTAAATACGTTCAGCCGATTTCGAACCCACAAACTTTGGACACAGTGGATCTCTAAGTTTGCTGTTTAGCAGGGAAAGCATTCAGCGCTGCTTGAGCTGCCAACAGGTGTGCCTGCCCTTGTCTGCTCTTTCACACGTCCAGAAACATAAACCCCACGGAGTTCACTCAAGTTTTTATTTCCCTTTGGTGTGAATGCCGAGAGCTGGCGCCCGCCTTGTCACAAGGACCCTCCACAGCAGGAGTCGAAAAACCAGACCGTGGATTCTATTTCCTTCGTCTGAAAATGTAGAAATAAAACAGCAGCTAGTCTTTAAGCCTTGTTTAACGCCAGGAAAAAAAAAACACCGTTACATCATCAGAAAACACAGACAGATCTTTAAGCTGAAGAGGCTTTCCAGAGTACATTACATTTTTGGAAACTGATAATACTAATATGCGTTACAAGAGCGGTATGTTGAAGTTTTCATGTTCGAGGAAAAGTTTGAAAAAGCGAAACGTAGTTGAGCTTTTTTAATTTCCGAGAATTGAAAGAAAACATACCGCTGGTGTATCGTACATTATTTTGTGCGAAGATCGTTTATTACATACCTGAAAGAGGAATTTCTAATTAGTTGCAATGAAATCTCCATCTTGATTTCTGTTCAATGACGGCAAATTTGTAAAACAAACATATCTATCTTCAACATTGTTGCTTTAAAATGTTTTCTGTGTTTACTATACTCCAGCAGGCCGTGATATACGTCTGTCTTTTTCCCCAGTCTATAAATGCGGACTTAAAACAAACGGCTTCCTTAATGTTACATGCATCACGAAATGCAGTAACTTTAGTGGAGTTGTAGAGTTTACTTAATTTTTGCAAATATTTAAAAACAATAATTAAGATTGCAATTTAGGTGAAATTGTAGTGGTAAGTTTCCAATGTATAATTATTAATATATTTAACGTCTCTAAAATAATATGTTAAAAGCCTAAAGCAGTAAAATGAATATGTCACTTAAGCGGTAAGAAGAAGGAAATTGTTATGTGTGTTAGGTTGGGAATACTGAATGTGGAATTTTAGACTTACCGCGGGTTGGTTTTGTGCGGAAACCAAGCAAATACGTACGATCTCGCACAAACATTTTTTTAATAACAACAGTATAAGAAGACAGAGTACTTCCTTAATAAAAGTACTAGTACAGGGACATCACTTTATTTTTACCAACATTTTTAACATTAACCTGGCTATACTCGGAAACACTGTTACCTCCCTCCTTCCATTACAGGAGTTTGGAGTTGCTAGTTCAATATGTAAACAAATCATTTTACTAGCTATAGGAGGATAGAAAAGTAGTGTATCCATTTATGTTACAGGGAAATACATATTTACGATTTTCAGTTTGATAATTACTTTTACAGTATTTTATCAAAAAACAGTAGACTAGTAAAATTTTTTTTTCACAAACTCAACTCTTCAGGCGGTTATATACATAATGTAATGTCTACTTTATTCAGCATATTACTAACCTAATTTATTCCTGAGAATTTTATGAGCACTTCCGTAGGAAACCCCAATTTCTACAGCTAACTTCTTGACCGACTTATTAGGACCTCGCTGCATCCTTTCTCTAGCATCTTCTGTCACCTTTGTTGGCCATATTACACTTTTCTTCCTTTCTGTATACTCTGTTGCTCTAAATTTATCTACCATATTAATGACATTTCTACGAAAATATTCCGTAATGATATAATCAGAAAATTGTGAAAAAAACTGTTGTTCACATTCGGTTATATTGTAATTCCAGTTTCCATCATCGTCCTTCATACCTACAAACAGTAAAACAAAACTCTTGTTTAAATAATGCTGTGAAGTACCGCACCATATTTTGACTTTATTTACAAAACAATAATGTAGTTTTATTCTTACAACAATAACTCTTCACTTTCTACAATTTAATTCTACTCCCGTCAACAATGGGATTTCCACTCCACACAGTAACACAGTATTCGTTATTGCACTCCACAGACGACAATGACAATTTACTTGGATTATTGAGAACAACAATGAACTGTTAATTTTAACTAATGTTCACAAAGCACTATTTACAAATCAGAACTGTCAGTTCTCAGTTCACAGTTCGCTTGCCTTGGCTAGTTCTTCTAGCTCAGTCACTCAAGTTCACAGTATCTCGAACCACAGACCTTCAGAGACAGTCCACTGAACTTCGAACTCAGGTCCCCCAACTGCGGTCCACTGCACTCGAACTCAAGTCTTCCAACTGCGTTGCTTCCGCCTAGACCCTCGGACAGTTGCGGACACACACTCAAGTCGAACTCCGGTCTGGCTTCACTGCTACACAAGACTGGCTGGCTTCCTGACCAAACTGAACACTCCTCTCGAAGGCTGGTTTCCTTTTATTTGCTAGGCAACACTTCGCGAGCCTTCGATCTCTGGTCGTTTCCGTCACTAGACAATTCGGTTTCGAGAATAATGTGTCACGCTGCTGCCCCCTTCACTTCGCGCAGCAGTTTGCTTTCTTCCCCTCTCGGCAAGCACCACATGCGCGCGCAACCTGCCCGAATCACGGCCGACCTAGCCCTTCCTCCGCCGGTCGTGAGATCGAATCTCACGTGGCCGTCACAATATTATAGGGTACCGTACTTTCGATAATTCTAATCTTCACTTGTGCTTAGTCCACACAGATAAATTCAGTTAAGGCCCATTCACAATGAAAATTAAACATAAACATAACGTAAGCATAAAACCTTGTGTCCATGTTATTTAATGAAAGCATTCACAATGAATTACATAAGCATAAACTTAATCTTAATCATAAGACGTTAACATTAAAGTTTGCAAACTCCAAACTTTCATGCTTATGTTTATGCGATTTGGAAACAGTACACAAGCGGAAAGCGTGTTTTCACTTTTTGTTTAACATCTCATGGGCTTTGCCTACAGGCAATATTTTGATCTATTGGCCGTGATGATAGCTAGGCGCGCAACATGGAATCATATGACGAAAAGTTGATTATTTTACATATCCGTTTCTTTGATTTCAAGTATGGAAAGCCAAATACTGATGCCATTGTAGTTATTAGAAACATAAATTGAATAGCTACATCGTCAGTCATTGTGCAATTCACCATTTTTATGTAATAGATTCTGTAGTTTTGTTGATTCGGTATGTTTGTTTCCACACACGTGTTATGTTTATGTTATGTTTAATTTTCATTGTGAATGGGCCTTGGCTACTTAAGTTTGTGGCATATGTTTATGTGCTTATGTTAATGTTTACGTTATGTTTAATTTTCATTGTGAATGAGCCTTTATGCTGCACACCATACCTGTGTGAAAATAAACTTCAAAAATATAAGCTCTTTCTTCTATAAAAAATGCAACGTAGGCCTATTTCTGAAACACACTGTACTCTGTACTGTTTACTTCACTGCTAGCAACAGCGGCCGTAAGTTTGTGTGAATGACGTTAGCAAGGACATTAGTGAAAGGGGTGGGAGTCAAGAACATTTAGAAACACAGTGACAGTATAATAAAAATTGAAGTAAAAATAAAATTATGTCCCTGTACAATGGATCACTAAATAAATTAGGCCAGTTAGGATAGTTGCCGCATTGGTAAGGATTTATTTCATACAAGTTGCAGACCCTTTGGTAGCTGAGAAGGGAACCGTCCAGATCGTGTAGCTTGAATTTAATGAAAATGCATATTTAAGTTAATTTTCGTTCGTTAAGGAACGTGGTAATAGTCGTTCGTTTCGCTTTTTTCCTTTTTATGAAATATTCTAACTGGAAAATCGTTGTTACTTTTGCCGCTTCTTGCGCGCACTCGGACCCTCATACCTCCGCGTTACCGTATCACAGCTCTCGTATTAATGCTCTAGTCATTTTATTTTCTCACTAGCCGTGCCCGTGCGCTCCGCTGTACCCGTTAGAAATAAATACGAAGTAATTACATAATTAAAATATGACATTTGATCCAGGGAACATTCGTGTTTGATAGAAGGATAAATCGTTTAATATGTTACTTAAAGAAGACATTCATCATTTTAATACAAGACATAAATCAGATCTTCATCTACCCTCTGTTAGTCTAAGCTGTTTTAAAAAAGGAGTTCGCTATTCATGTATAACAGTCTTCAATGCACTGCCTAATTATCTTAAAGATTTGAAGAACAACGAGAAAAGGTTCAGAAAAGAATTAACCAAATTTCTACATACTTACCTTCTACACAATTGATGAATTGTTTATGCTTGTGAATTTTATTCTACTTAAATGACATGTACAATTTTATAAAGCTCAACTAAAATATGTTTTTATATTGACTTAATCTGTTTACTATGTATTGTATTTTTTGTTTAGCATAACTGATGAATTGTATGAACTGTAAATTGAATAGTATACTGTATAGGTCAACTGATGAATTGTTTAAGCTTATAAATTGAATTAATCTACTTAATTGTATAGCTTAACGAAAATAAGTTTGTAAATTGAACTAATTTGATTGTATATGTTTGTATAGTTTGGCTGATGAATTGTATATGTTCTTAAATGATTACTAGTCAGTGTAGCTCTACTGATGAATTGTATATAGACCTACTGTAAATTGAATGGTAATATGTATAGCTCAACTGATGAATTGTTTATGATTATAAATTGAATTAATCTACTTTATAATCTTATTAATTGCACAAATTTGTATAGCTTAATGAAAGTATGCTACTTTGTATTGTATATATTTGTATAGATTTGGCAATTGTATATGCTTTAAATTGAATAGTAATCTATATAGCTCTACTGATAAATTGTTTGTGTTTGTAATTTGAAGTAGTTTGCATGATATGTATTATCAATTTCTGTATATCACAACTGGTTGAATTGTTTATGCCTTAAATTTAATTAAATTGTTTTGTATTATAATATAGCTCAACTTATGAATGATCGTTTGCGTTTGTAAATTTAATAATCTGATTGGCTATGTATTTAAATAATTAAAATGTTGGTCATCATTTTTCGGGCTCCAGAGTCCACTTTGGTTTCTTTGGAGGTTTCCCCAGCCGTGGGACTGAAGCCGGATGGTCTTTAATCGAGTCCTTTAACACATTTTGATTTGATTACCTGGTTGGGTTTTTCCGAGGTTTCCCCACCGAAAAGGCAAATGCGGGTAATATTTTGCAACCACAGTTCTAATGAAGTAAAAAATGTAAAAAAATTGTACATTGACTAAATTGTAAAACTATCAATATTGTAAAATGTTGACATTTAGAATGAATTATGAATGAGTGAATGAATGAATGTCTATTTAAATTGTTTTAAATTTAAAATGCTTTTTTGTCCAGAGACCACTCATTGGCGCAATGACAATTCCTTTAACATGTTTCTTAATTTTTATTACATGCAACCACAGTTTAATGAAGATTGACATCATTTAGATTTAATGTTATACGTTATTTTACTTGTTATAGGTTTCCATTGAATTGTGGTAATAACTTAATTTTAACCCTTGTTTTCTACGTATTCAGTAAATGGCGTTTGGCCCACTATGGTTCTGAACTCTTCAAATTCAAATAACTTAAATTATTATTATATTATATTATATTATATTATATTATATTATATTATATTATATTATATTATATCATATTATATTATATTATATTATATTATATTATATTATATTATATTATATTATATTATATTATATTATATTATATTATATTATATTATATTATATTATATTACATTACATTACATTACATTACATTATATCAGAAGTTACCGTAATAACATTATAGCATTATGTCCATCTAGAGAAACTACACTTTCCAATGGTGAAATAATAATTAATTATACAAATCGGTTAATTTAGCTTCCGATATTACTTCATACAAACACAGAAACATTCTCTGTAGGCTATCTTTCATAGCTTTCGATTGTTGCTGTCCAAGGCCCCTTATAGACGAAGTCATTTGTTTTTTATTTCATTACACGGCCTTAGATGGCAGTTATTTTAATTTTAAAACTCATTTATCTCATTAAATATCAGTCCTATCAAAATTTTTCGAGGAATAAAACTTATCGCAAATTAGTTTTAAAGAAACTTTTGTTATGTAACATTTTTCACAAAAATCAATAATAAGCGAGATATTCCGATTTATTTAATTCAGGCCCCCTTATAACCCCCCTTTTAAATAATGTATTTTGAATGCCATATAGCCTAAGATCTAAGTTACAACGAACATAATTTGTATTCCAATTTTCATCGAAATCCGTTCATCCATTATCGCGTGAAAAGGTAACAAACATACAGACAGACAGACATACATACAAACAAAAATGTCAAAAAAGCGATTTTCGGTTTCAGGGTGATTAATTATATATGTTAGGACCAATTATTTTTGGAAAATCGAAAATTACCAGAAAAATTTCGGCTACAGATTTATTATTAGTATAGATAACTCACAATAATGCAATAGTAATGTAATCCAAGGCATCTGTCACTCATTCATATACCGTCGAAATCCATAGGTATGCAGCTGAAAATCTAGGAACAAGACTGGACATATTGTACTTTCAAGAACCGAAAGGGAATTTGGACCTAAAGTGAAACAACATGTACACAATGATAAGCCATTTAATATCGTGGTCGATGGAAGAAGTTCCGGTAAACTGACAAAACAATCACGTGAGGAGATGGTTAAGAGATGTATTTATCCCGGATGTTAAGAAACGAATGGATTCGTGGATTGGTAAGATAAATGACACTATATATACTTTTCAAGGACTAAACAATACTTTACATGGTAAGACAATTAAAACACAAACTATCCTTCCAAAACTACATGATTTTTGCAACCCTTGGATGTGTATTTTTTAAGGCAATATAAAATTGTAATTCGAAGGCTAGAAGAGTATTTCACACATAAAATTATCTGTAAAAACATTTCGGATACATTCCACGACAGGGGCTTCATAATGACATTACATTCTGTTATGCATCACCAGTTTCATTCATGCTAATATACGTGTGGCAGAGATGTGGATATGTAACAGAAAAACATGTGAGAAAGTTTGATAACGTTCTTGCAACAATGTTACATGTTGGAAACAGTGTGCGTTACAGAATAGAGTGAAAAAAACAGCTTATGTAAAATGTTTTTGTACTGGTCAATGGTTCTTTGTTCCTACCATTTCATTTCGAATCGACACTGTCATAGTTAAGGTGGGTCACAAAGTTAATACATATTTTAAATTCAAATTGCATAATTGTATTTCAACAAGAGCACTCTTTTCTAGTCAAGGGGGTTTATATACCGCACGACACTGCTGGACCTTATATTTTACTCAGCGTTAATAAGTTCAGTGCCTCACAACATAATTCAATAAAATTTTTTCCACTAATAATGAAGTCTTTGGCTTTTAATTTGGTATACAGGGTGATTCACGAGGATTTGCCGTTACTTGAGGAGCTTATTTCCGAAGATATTCTGAGAAAAAAAAGTCATGTAAATATTTGTCCTAAACTCAATATTTTCAGAATTACACTAATTTGAAATTGTTAGTAAAATACCATTATTCTTGAGTTTTGAGGGTAAACGAATATTACAGATAAATAATGAACTATTCAGGAGTATCATTTCTTTTATTAGCTAACATTCTGATGCTAAAAATGTGTTGTGAATTCCATAGTTGCTTCATACAGATTTTTGTTTCTTCGATTTTTAACTACAAAATTACATTTTCTTACGCATTTATCACAACAATTGTTACAATCACGCTACTCTTGTAAATTAATTAAGACTGTACATTACTTACTTACTTACAAATGACTTTTAAGAAACCCCGAAGGTTCATTGCCGCCCTCACATAAGCCCGCCATCGGTCCCTATCCTGTGCAAGATTAATCCACTCTCTATCATCATATCCCATCTCCTTCAAATCCATTATAATATCATACTCCCAGCTACGTCTCGGCCTCCCCAAAGGTCTTTTTTTCCCTCCGGCCTCCCAACTAACACTCTATATGCATTTCTGGATTCGCCCATACGTGCTACATGCCCTGCCCATCTCAAACGTCTGGATTTAATGTTCCTAATTATGTCAGGTGAAGAATACAATGCGTGCAGTTCTGTGTTGTGTAACTTTCTCCATTCTCCTGTAACTTCATCCCTCTTAGCCCCAAATATTTTCCTAAGAAATTTATTCTCAAACACCCTTAATCTCTGTTCCCCTCTCAAAGTAAGAGTCCAAGTTTCACAACCATACAGAACAACCGGTAATATAACTGTTTTATAAATTCTAACTTTCAGATTTTTTGGCAGCAGACTGGATGATAAAAGCTTCTCAAGCGAATAATAACAGACATTTCCCATATTTATTCTGAGTTTAATTTCCTCCCGAGCGTAGACTGTACATTAGGATGCACAATTAAACTGTAAAGAATCAAGTTCCTAAAGTCGGTACGATTTGTAACAATTTTTGTGGTAAGTGCGTATGAATGATGTCATTTTTAGTTAAAAATTGAAAAACAAAATCTGTACAAAGCAATTAACAACACATTTTTAGCTTCAGAACACTAGCCAATTAAAGAAATGACACTTCTGAATAGTTCTTTCTCTATTTGTAATATTTTTTTACCCTTAAAACTAAAGAAAAATGGTATTTCATTAACAACTTCAAATTAATGTAACTTTGGAAATATTGCGATTAGGACAAATGTTTATACTACATTTTTTTTTGCTCAGAATGTCTTCGCAAATAAGCTCCGTAAGTGACTGTAAAACCTTGTGAATCACCCTGTATAAACTATTAAGTTATCTCCTGTATTAAGCCCAACAGAAGAAGATACATTTTTTTCATTTGTTCATTGTGATACATGTCACAAAAAATATAATTTAATCAAAACAATTCAACTTATCACCATAACTATTTTTCCCTTAAGTCTAAAATTTTAAATTAGAGATTGAAGTGCATTGAAGGCTTATAGGTGGTCTAGGGATATTTTTCAGGATTACTTAAATTTAATTTACATTTTAAATGTTTGTTAAATTACTTTTTTTTTTTTAATTCTAAAAATCTCTCTAGAGTACCTACAATGCTTCAGTCTGGTTCAACCTCCAGTTTAAAATATTGGAGTTAAGAGCGCATTTAAAAAGTCCTATATTTAAACCACGTTCACCTGCAGCTTTTCCGTTTTTTGAGCGTTTCCTACTTCAATAAATAATAGTTAGAAGGTAAATTACTGTATTCATTTCACTACATTAGCTGCAGTATCGAGTCATCTATACCATAAGTGCTCTCAATCTCTTCTGAACTCAAGAGAAAAGTCCCTGTTTCTTCCCTCTGAATCTTAGGAATCCATACCTGAAAAAAATTGACGCACATCAGCAGGCAGTGGTATTTCAATGCGTTTGTTGTTATTTCAACTCAATTCCTCAATATATAGCTATTCTTAAAAATGTTTTAAATTTCATTGTTTTTGTTAAAAAGAAAAATCATCCCGTTTACAATGACATTTTAAGATCTAAATTATAATTATTTTGTTAACGCGTATTACTAAAATAAAGCTATAAATTGAAATTGTTCTACATTTCATGTGCATTTTATAAGAGAATGGAAATAAAAGCAAAACAAGCCATCTCTGGTCACTTCAGTTTTCTTCCCTCTGAATTTCAGAAATAGATACCTGAAAAAGAATTTGACGCAAATCAGGAGGCAGTAATATTTCAATGCATTTTTGTTATTTCAACTCAATTCCTTAATATAATATATATTCTTAAAAATGTTTTAAAATTCATTGTTTTTGTTAAAAATAAAAATCTTCCCGTTTACAATGGCATTTTAAGATCTAAATTATAATTATTTTTTAACGCGTATTGCTAAAATCTATATACATAATTTGAACTGGTAATGGAAATTACGAGAAAACGGCTGAACGGATTTTAATAAATGACCCCTCATCTTGAAGCTTGGAACTCAAAGTTTTCAGAAAAATAGCATTTTTCAGTGAAATGTCAATTTTTCAACATAATTTTCCTATTTTCCAAAATCCATCTGTCGTCAGTTTTGAGAACTAGCTAATTGCATTTCAGAATAAAACAAAACACACACTTACTACTTACTTACTGGCTTTTAAGGAACCCGGAGGTTCATTGCCGCCCTCACATAAGCCTATCCTGAGCAAGATTAATCCAGTCTCTACCATCATATCCCACCTCCCTCAAAACACACACTACAGTAAACAATATTACACGAAGGCCATGATCTGCAAAATGCTGACATATTTAGAGCTCAAATTAAATTGGTTATTAAAAACTTAACTTACGCTTCATGCATATTTTGCTTAATTCTCATTATTATTATTAAAACTTAACTTACTAAAAATAATTTACAGGTTCGATTCTGTGGTGTGTAATTTTCTGGGTACAACTGTGTATTGGATATTAAAAACTACAAAACTTGAGGTGGTTTGATGACATTATTACCATTAGAAATAAAATATTATTGTAGTTAATGCCATGATATGACTATTTTTCATTAATTATACATTGTAATGCTATATTGATGATATGAAAGTGAAACGTTTTGGGGTTATATAAGTAGATGTAGAGAATAAATTAGATTTTGATTTCTATATTTTATTGAGTGGCGGCTATATAGTATATGTTACTGAAAGCTATAAAACTTACGTAAGATAATAATATTATTAAAAATCAAATATTTTTATAGTTATTAATCAAGTGGGGTTGAGTCTTTTTCGTATATTTAATGGCGGTGTGGTGTAGATATTTATATGCGTGGTTCTCTTCAGTATTGGCTCGAGAGAGAGTATCTTTCATTATTATGGAAGCAAATAACTTTCAGAATGTCTGGTATTCTTCATTGAAAATAAATCTGAAAAATGTTTATTTGAACGTCTAATGAACTTAGTTTGCAGCATTTGCTGCACAAGCCACTAGTAAATCTAGAAATTGACATTGTTCTACATTTCATGTACATTTTATAAGGGAATGAAAATAAAAACAAAAGAAAATATCTCTGGTCAGTTCAGTTACTTTATTATAAACACAATCTATCTCCATACTAGTATACCTCAGAGATACTTGCAGAACTAATTTCAGCACTTTTTTTTTTGTAAGAAAGTAAATGTTAAATGTAATTTCGTGTTAACTAGTCACGATATGACCTAGATGTCAAAGCGACTACAAATAAATTAATTAAAAAATCAAGGATTCAATATACCTATGCTGGAAAGGGAAAAAACAGATTGGTCCTTCAATAGAAACACTTCTGTGCTGTGCACAAAGCAGCCTACTTGTTGTAGTTGGAATACCGCCGAGATAAATTTTAAATCTATTATTTTCCGATTGAAGGAGGCAAGAAGATAGCTGAGGTTGCCCGCAGCCTTGAACGCTTGTCGTTCGCAACTGCCGTCGTCACAAAGAAAACAGACCGGCCTTTACTCTTTGTGCACCAGACAACTCAAAGAAATGTATAATACGTTCAGATGCGTGGGAGGCTAGGCATTGTGTGTCCTAACCAGGCATTCTACGAAAATGTGCGTCGAACGAATTCAGCAAATATGAGCGGGCGACAGACGAGCTGTTGTAAAGCACTTCTGATACCTCTAAGGCAGCGTTTCTCGAACTATAATCCGCGGACCACATGTGGTCCTCGAGGTCTGCCCTTGTGGTCCTTCAAAAAAGACAGAAGAAAACATAAAATTCAAACGAATTGCATATCACATTATAGCTTAAAATCTCAGAGTTTGGAAATGAACATAGCAATCGAATTTCACTTTTTCTCCCAGTACTGACATTTAATGAAATTTATACCCTACCCGTCTGTCGACTTCCCACTCTACTATCAGCAACAAAAGAGGGATTTAAAGCACTATACACGTGGTGTTTCTCGACATCTTTTCCCTGCACATCTGGCGCCGCGCCTGTAACCCAGCCAGGGACCACCCGAATTCATAACAGAGGACCAAAGTACCGAACCTTAATTCAATTTTAAAATATAAGTATACTGGTGTTAAAATATGCTACGAAAATGATAAATTTGCTTTCGAAGGGAACAAGAGCAAGGTGGTCCGCGGAACTGTTCTGACTTTAAAAAGTGGTCCCCACTTCAAAAAAAGTTTGAGAAACGCTGCTCTAAGGGAATTTGTGTTAAATTGTACCACAGAAAACTAGACGGATTGTGACTGGCATAATATTGAGAATCTACAATTACTGAACCTATAAGTAATTTATATTATGCCGTAATAAGTACAACAAGAAGTTTGAAAATGTCCTTCTCTATCATCGATCTCAGATCCTTGGGCAAATCTTACTGGCAATATAGCTTTCCCCAGCTTTCATTACTGTAGTAAGATTTCAAGTACTTCATAGTGTCATTTCATCGCATCACAACGAATTTGTTTTTTTAATTTATTAGGTTATTTCACGACGCTTTATCAACATCTTAGGTTATTTAGCGTCTGAATGAGATGAAGGTGATAATGCCGGTGAAATGAGTCCGGTGTCCAGCACCGATAGTTATCCAGCATTTGCTCCTATTGGATTGAGGGAAAACCCCGGAGAAAACCTTAATCAGGTAACTTGCCCCGACCGGGAATCGAACCGGAACGAATTTGTTCATCTATTTCATTACATCACGAATTTATTGACCTAAAAGTATTTCATAATGTCAGAATTAATTTAATCTGTTTCAATGTATCGGCACGAATTTGTGAATCTATTTCATTGTATCTGACTGCATCAAAACAAAAGTGTAATAAAAGATTTGTTACATTTTGTTCCTCGTCCAAATCATCATTCTACTTTCATTTCAAAGATTTGTTTCGCTTTTCCTTCCTCTTCCATTCTTGAACATGGGTGTATCACTTCAGTTGGCGTTTATCTACCATCAAACTCATTCCTTTCCTTTGACCAGCTTCTTGGCCTTGACTTACTTAGTTACTTATTACTTACTTATTACTTACTTACTTACTTCCTTACTTACTTACTTACTGGCTTTTAAGGAACCCGGAGGTTCATTGCCGCCCTCACATAAGCCCGCCATTGGTCCCTATCCTGTGCAAGATTAATCCATTCTCTATCATCATATCCCACCTCCCCCAAACCCATTTTAATATTATCTTCCCATCTATGTCTCGGCCTTCCTAAAGGTCTTTTTCCCTCCGGCCTCCCAACTAACACTCTATATGCATTTCTGGATTCTCCCATACGTGCTACATGCCCTGCCCATCTCAAACGTCTGCATTTAATGTTCCTAATTATGTTAGGTGAAGAATACAATGCGTGCAGTTCTGTGTTGTGTAACTTTCTCCATTCTCCTGTAACTTCATCCCGCTTAGCCCCAAATATTTTCCTAAGCACTTTATTCTCAAACACCCTTAACCTGTGTTCCTCTCTCAAAGTGAGAGTCCAAGTTTCACAACCATACAGAACAACCGGTAATATAACTGTTTTATAAATTATAACTTTCAGATTTTTTGACAGCAGACTGGATGATAAAAGCTTCTCAACCGAATAATAACAGGCATTTCCCATATTTATTCTGTGTTTAATTTCCTCCCGAGTATCATTTATATTTGTTTATTGTTGCTCCCAGATATTTGAACTTCTCCACCTCTTCAAAAGATAAATTTCCAATTTTTATATTTCCATTTCGTACAATATTCTCGTCACAAGACATAATCATATACTTTGTCTTTTCGGGATTTACTTCCAAACCTATCTCTCTACTTGCTTCCAGTGAAATTCCCGTGTTTTCCCTAATCGTTTGTGTATCTTCTCCTAACATACAGACGTGGACAAATTATTAGACTAAAACTTTTTCTTGGAAATATAATATAATTCGTCATATCAACTATCAGTAAAATTAACAGAGCCTCTATTGTTGTAACTATGATTGTTTACATCTTCTGGTATATTTTTCCAATGGTTAAGTATATTTTCTTATAGCTATGTTGGTACTACTGGTGTTTTAATTACATACTGCAGAAGATATTCCCCCATGGCCTGCAAGAAGACCCGACATGAACGAAATTGAAAATCTGTGATCTATACTAAAGAAGAAGAAGGTGAACAAAAAGAGGCTTACAACAAAACATGGACTAATTTAATCACTGTCTGATATCTGGCTAAATGATGCTGATATTCAAAGAAAGTGTCAAACTTTGGTTTCCAGCATCCCTGACAAAATCAACGTGTTAATAAAGAATAAGGGAATGTTCACAAAATATCATTAACCTCAAGACTCAATTTTCTGTTCATTATATCTGTGCAAAATACACTTTTGTTCATTATTTCTACCGATAAATACAGCTTCGTTGCACATATAATTAATTTATGTCTAATAATTTGTCCACGTCTGTATTTACGTCATCCGCATAGACAAGCAGCTGATGTAACCCGTTCAATTCCAAACCCTCTCTGTTATCCTGGACTTACCTAATGGCATACTCTAGAGCAAAACTACTGGCCTTGACTACCAGAATAAATAAATAAAACAAACAAATAAATAATTGTATTTATTTATCTGGTATAGAACAGTTCATGTTGCTATATGAATGTAATTACACCATAATTCGTAACTCGGTGCATGTCTCCAGCTTGCTATTAATTTCTCCTTATATGCTAGCTGTCCGCAGTGCACGATTGCCTGTCTGTCAGCCCTGCATAATAATAATAATCAAGTGGTAATAGCCTAAATTATGCAACCGGATCGAATGGGTTGTAGCCGATAACGCAGGAATCTGCATGCATTATCATACAAATAACTTCCAGTTATGTCAGGCACTTAACTCGGAGATTGGGAGCATTCTGCATATCCATGTCGCGTGTGTCGACCCCAGTAACGTTGTGGTGGAGGAGGACTAACCTCAATACTTAGGCCCAGGATTTACTTTTTAGGTATGAAAAAGTGACTTTTCTTAGTCCTCTTTGTAAGGACGCATAAAAAGTGTCCATCCACACTGCCCTACTTAAATTAGATAATAATTCTTGGCTCGATAGCCCATATAGTAGGGCTGGGCCGACCAGCCGACTACCTGGACTTAGATCGACATGCTTCAACAGAGGTGAACGATCATCCAACCAGTAAAGGGGATCGTGTGGTTAGCACGATGTTTCCCCAAGCACTTATAGCTGGTTCGCATAACCGGATTTCGCTACCTATCGTAGCTTCCCATATTCATCACTAGGGCTAGGATTTTGATGAAATTGCATCTTTTTTTCTAGTAAGCCAGAAACATAGCTGCTTTAGTATTTATATGTTATGTAATAAACTAAGTGTTTTAAGACATATTTGTTACGGCATTTTTTTGTATTTTTGTCTGTTTCAACTCATAGGAGCATTTTTTTTTGTTTTATTCAGTCATTTTTTAGATATATTCATTTAATTTTGGCCATAAATCCCCATTATTAATGTAAAATAATGTTTATTTCCTTTGATATTTTCTCTACATATTTTGTCCATTATTTTTTATAATATTTTAATCGTTTTTCTACATAAATATTGTCATTTTAACGTAGTACAACCCATGTAATGGATCAGTCCAACCACCCCTTCAATATAGACTCCTCTATACCTGCTAATTCCGTGTAAGAGTGGCCTTGTGGTAGACTACATGGAAACTACATCAGGTAAAATAATTTTTAAAGTGTACCACTTAGAAAAAATTGTGTAAAATTAAATGAACTTAAATGTTAGTACTAGAATTTAATTTAATTACTAGTCTAAATATCAAGTAGTACAAAACCTCTTTTCCTACTAAGCCAATTATGTAAGATCGATTTTTAGGGCATTTTAAGGGCATTTTTGAAAGATTTTTAGGTCATAAATGCATTCTTTTTAGGACATTTTTTCATGATTTATAGGTCATCAAAATCCTAGCCTTATTCATCACGATGCTGGGTGGGCACCGGTCCCATACATTGGCCGAAATTTTTATAAGAAAATTCCTTCTCTAAGAGGACTCGAACCAGCGCGCATTCCGTAACGCGAGTGAAGGCACGTAGCCCGTAGCCCGTAACCTACACTAAATTCTGAAATAGATTTTTACATCAGTAATAAATTAATATGACTATTAAAAAATGTATTAATGTTATTGAAAATTAAATTTCCTCTAAATTATCCTTCCAGTTCTTAATGTCAAACAATCCAAACAAAAGCATAACACGTCACTGCTATCAGCAAATATAAATAGCGACTCACTGCACAATATAAACAGTACTTATTGTTTCTGTGGTTTTACACAAACTTTCACTGACGTTATCTCAGCTACAACCAGCAAACCATGGCACGTCATGGGATACTTGGTGAGAGACGTAGCCTGCTTTCACATCTGTTCCCACTAATAATGGAAGAGTATGTACTCCTCAGCAAATGCCACAGCAGAGAACATCGCTGCTTATTTCTTTCTGTGGGCGATAAGAATAAAAATGAGATTATAGCATATACTACACTTTTTTATTAAATACTTTTGTTAGTAAGAATAAAAACATTTAGAGTAACTCATACTCATAACATGGAAGCATAGTAGAACATACTCAAGGGTCGCTCTTATATAGAATATATTCATTATTTGGTAAGAATAAACGCTAGTACAGGACATATCAAAAGTCCGGTAACACTTTCAATATTTTATTACACAAAAACTACTAATGATAGCACTTTCAAACACACGTCAGTTTAAAGTCAAACTCTCAAAGTTCTGTTTACACCTTACAGAGATTCAATGTATGAACCACGAGTGACTCGGCAGATGTCCAAACGATAATCAAACTCTTCCCATACCTTTTCAACATATCCTCTGTGACCGTGGCGGCAGCTTCTCGAATTCTGGTTTTTAGTTCATCTAAATCACGTGGCAAAGGCGGTACAAACACACTGTCCTTTAGTTACCCCCATAGAAAAAGTCACATGCAGTCATCGGGTGACCTAAGTGGCCATGTCATGAAACATCTGTCTCTTACTCCAGCACGTCCTATCCAACGATCAGACATCTCCGTATTCAGGTAAGCACGAACTGCATTGTGGAAATGTGGCGCAGCCCCATCTTGCTGAAAGATGAAATCGTCATCGAGATCTTGTCTAAGTTGAGGCACCAACCATTGCTCCAACATGTCCAGATATGAATGTCCAGTCACAGTAGCCTCAATGAAGAAGAAAGGTCCGTGCAGTTTTCGTTGTGACAACGCACAGAAAACATTCACCTTTGGTGAATCACGCGCATGTTCAATGATTCTGTGAGGTTTCTGTGTACTCCAAACACGACAGTTGTGCTTGCTAATTTTCCCACTCGTATGGAATGTCGCTTCGTCGCTGAAAATTAAGCGGCTGAATAACTTTGAGAGTTTGACTTTAAACTGACGTGTGTTTGAAAGTGCTATCATTAGTAGTTTTTGTGTAATAAAATATTGAAAGTGTTACCGGACTTTTGATATGCCCTGTATATCCTCATTTTTATAAGTTCTGTCTCATGCTATTCTGAGTATGGTTTGTAGCAGCTCAGTTCTGAGTATTTGTTGATGTGTGTTTAGTTTAAAGTTAGTCTGCAATTACTCAGGATCGAGTAACCCATTCCACGTAGCATTGCTTTTACACCGCTGAAAACTGATGACTGACTGAGTAGTCTGTACTACATTTTGGTTTCAGGTGTTTACTGTAAATCAAAGCTACGTAGAATGGGTTATCCTGGACATCTGCAATGTACTACGTATTCTTTGCACCAATTTAAAGTCAAACCACTTCCTCTGTACGTACTATGTACAAGAACCATGCCGTCAAGGCATCAAATAATGTTCTTTTATTAACGTTCTCTTTATTAAAATGACCCACTGTGATACATTTTTGAACAGATCTTGACGAGCTTAATTGAATAATAAAGACATAGTGGCAATTAAAGAAACAATGTTAGTGCTCGTATCTCATTAATAACTAACGCTACAAGATTACCTCACCATCAGTATTATTTCCCCCTTACAGTTGTACACCTTTTGTATGAAACATTTTTCATTTGGTGCTTGTGTACAAAGTTATTTTGGTTGGTCAAGATAAATGGATGAAAAATAGGTATGGAATATTGCTAATAACTTTTTAAATGTTAGTTTTACAAAAAAAAAAAAAAGAGTTTATACAAAAGCTGTTGGCGATAAACCATACAATATGATACCAGTGTTCCAAAAAAGTTATTCAGTTATACAGAGTGCGGCAGTAAAGCTATTTTTTTTTAAATGGCACCCTATATTAAAATGTATATATTCCTTATCGTCGACCTGGTTGGCAAGTTGGTATAGCACTGGCCTTCTATGCCCACGGTTGCGGGTTCGATCCCGGGCCAGGTCGATGGCATTTAAGTGTGCTTAAATGCGACAGGCTCATGTCAGTAGATTTACTGGCATGTAAAAGAACTCCTGCGGGACAAAATTCCGGCACATCCGGCGACGCTGATATAACCTCTGCAGTTGCGAGCGTCGTTAAATAAAACATAACATTTATTCCTTATCTCCATTAAATTGTACGTATGAATATGTAATAATTTTACCTAGTGACTCGTTTCATGTCTTTTAACTAGGATATTTATTAAACTGTTTCGTGGACGTCAAAGTTGAGACAAATAAATATGTACGAGTAAAATCATGTTCAGTAGGCCATAAAACTAAACAAAACACTGTCACTAACCAAATTTGACAACAGATACTCAAACTGAGAACCATTCACAGCCAAACAATGTCCCAGTCTATCACGTGCAGCACAGGACAAAATAGTACTTATGCCAATGTACATTCGAAAAAGGACAGAGTACAATATCCACCCGACAGTCATTAAGTGGGGTATAACTGTTGTTTCAAAAATGAAATACTTGGGATTTATGCTCGACTGCAAGATGGATTGGTTTCCTCACGCGCGGTTTCTAGAGAACAAAATACTAAGGCTTCGAAATAACTTAATCCGATGTTCCAAAGCATCCTGGGGCATATCGTACTACCACCTTCTCACCATGTATAACCACACCATCTTTCAGTCGTCTCGTATGCTGCGGAGGCCTGGTGCCAGACAATATCCAGAAGAGCCTCCATCAAACTAACGCAGATCCAAAGATCATTCCTAACGTTTACGATCAAATCCTACAAAACTGTGTCCAACGTTGCAATGCAAGCAATAGCAGGGATTATGCCGATAGAGCAAGCCCTGCATCTGACTAAAGATATGAAGGCGGTTAGAAGAGGCTTACCCACCAATGCAGTTCTGCCCAAACTCAAGAAGACTGAACTACCAACAAGATACGGAGGAATCCATCCGAAAGACAACAGCGTAACAATAGGCAACAGTGGTACAGTCATCCCAGCCAATATACAGATCTTCACGGACGGGTCAAAAACTGAAAAACACGTCGGAGCAGGCATGGTCGCAGAAGAAAATTCAATGGAGATCTACACCGAGGCACGTAGACTGGACAACGAATGCTCGGTATTCCAAGCAGAACTTCTAGGCATCCAAATGGCAGTAGACTGGATTCAACAGCAAAGTAAAGATAAAATCTCATATGCAATACATGTAGACTCATCTCAAGCAGCACTCTTTGCCATCGCTAACAAAAGAACTACACAACCAATAGCAGTCTACATTAGAAAGAAAATTATCACTCTCAAGAAGTCAACTCATATTTCACTAAACTGGGTCAGAGGACATACAGGAATCAGAGGCAATGAACGAGCCGACTATCTAGCAAAGATAGCTGCCAGTTATAAAAGTACTATAGCCTACAACTCCATCCCTATGTCTCGAGCTAAGCAACTTCTGGAAAATTACTACACAAACATTTGGAATGCAACTTACATCAACGCCAAGGTAGCACATCACACCAAACAGTTCATCCCCTCTATCCACCACAGGCTCTCTATATCCCTATAGCCTAATTACATTATCACCCAATTTCTGACCAACCACGGTTGTTTCCGTACATATCTTCACAGGATCAACAAGGCACCATCTCCCCTATGTAACTGCCCAGAAAAGTCACCTCAGACAGCAAGACACCTTCTGATGGAATGCTCCTTGTACTCAAGAGACCGGCCTCGTGTTCTAACAACCCAAACGCTGCCCCAGATACTGAAGTTCCACATCAACACTGTCGCCGTCACAAACTTCATCAGCAACATCTTCCGCACACTTCAAGAATAGACTCTAAACAATAAAATTGTAGTCACCACTAATGTAAATATCTTGTGATATGCCTATGGCAAAACACAGGTTGTAAAATAGCACGTAAATAAAAAAAAAGTCTATCACGAAAACAGTCCATTATCTTTCCACAGTTACATGACTGATCTACAATGAACTGTTTTCGCGATAGATTGAGATA
The DNA here is from genome assembly GCA_025594305.2 of Periplaneta americana. Classification (NCBI taxonomy): domain Eukaryota; kingdom Metazoa; phylum Arthropoda; class Insecta; order Blattodea; family Blattidae; genus Periplaneta; species Periplaneta americana. The sequence continues at coordinate 205,641,058 of JAJSOF020000003.1, read as the reverse complement.
TTGTTTTGTTGTGAATGGTTCTCAGTTTGAGTATCTGTTGTCAAGTTTCGTTAGTAATAGTGTTTTGTTTAGTTTTATGGCCTACACAGCATGATTTTATATACTTATTTTTCCCAAGTTTGAAGTCCACGAAACAAGTTTAGTAAATATTTATAAGATATAAAAAAGGGTGAATGGGTGACATTTCTACATATTCGTACATAAAATTTAGTGGAGATTCGGAATATATAAATTTTAATATAGGGCGCCATTTAAGAAAATAAAATTTACTGTCACATTCTGTTTGCCTCAACAACTAACTTTTTAGAACACTGGTATCGTATTGTATGGTTTATCTCCAATAGCTTTGTATAATTTTTTATTTGTAAAATTAAAATTTAAGAAGTTATTAACAATATTGCACAGTTATTGTTCACCCTATATGTAATACAGGGACATCATTTTATTTTTACTTCAATTTTTATTGTACCTGCGTTTCTAAGTGTACTTGACTCCCACCCCTTTCACTAATGTCCTTGCTAACGTGAGCCACACAAACATACGGCCGTTGTTGCTAGCAGTGAAGTAAACAGTACAGAGTACAGTGTGTTTCAGAAATATGTTGCATTTTCTGTAGAAGAAAAAGCTTATATTATTGAAGTTTATTTTCACAGAGGTATGGTGTGTAGCATAACTGAATTTATCTGTGTGGACTGAGAACAAGTGAAGATTAGAGTTACCGAAAGTACGGTACCCTATAATATGATGCGGTACTTAACAGCATTATTTAAACAATAGTTTTGTTTTACTGTTTGTAGGTATGAAGGACGATGATGGAAACTGGAATTACAATATAACCGAATGTGAACAACAGATTTTTTTTTCACAATTTCCTGATTATATCATTACGGAATATTTTCGTAGAAATGTCATTAGAGTCAGTAGAAGAAAAAATCAGCAGATACAAATTCAATTGGCTAGATCAAGTAAGAAGAATGGAAAATTCAAGAATCCTAAAAATTATGATGCAGTATAAACCTAGAGGACATCGTCGACCAGGAAGACCTTTAAGAAGACTGCTAGATGGGGCTGAAACAGGTCTGCAGAGGCCTAATTCGTGAAGGATGATGATGATGATGATGAAATGTCATTAATCTGGTAGATAACAACAGGGTGTACAGAAAGGAAGAAAAGTGTAAGATGGCCAACAATGGTGACTGAAGATGCTGTAGGAGATGCTAGAGAAAGGATGCAGCGAGGTCCTGATAAATCGGTCAAGAAGTTAGCTGTAGAAATTGGGGTTTCTTACGGAAGTGCTCACAAAATTCTCAGGAATAAATTAGGTTAGTAATATGCTGAATAAAGTAGACATTACATAATGAATATAACGGCCTGAAGAGTTGAGTTTGTGAAAAAAAAAAATTGTTACTACTCTACTGTTTTTCGATAAAATACTGTAAAGTAATGACCAAACTGAAAATCGTAATACTATATTTCCCTGTAACATAAATGGATACACTACTTTTCTCTCCTCCTATAGCTAGTAAAATGATTTGTTTACATATTGCACTAGCAACTCCAAACTCCTGTAATGGAAGGGGAGGGGGTAACGGTGTTTCCGAGTATAGCCAGGTTAATGTTAAAAATGTTGGTAAAAATAAAGTGATGTCCCTGTATATATTGGTAATCTGCGACTTGAAGTCTCTTAATTCCCTTAGTAAAAGTACATAACTACATCCATAAACGAAGTCCACACCTGTGGAGTAACGGTCAGCGCGTCTGGCCGCGAAACCAGGTGGCCCGGGTTCGAATCCCGGTTGGGGCAAGTTACCTGGTTGAGGTTTTTTCCGGGGTTTTCCCTCAACTCAATACGAGCAAATGTTGGGTAACTTTCGGTGCTGGACCCCGGACTCATTTCACCGGCATTATCACCTTCATTTCATTCAGACGCTAAATAACCTAGATGTTGATACAGCGTCGTAAAATAACCCAATAAAATAAAAAAAATCATAAACGACACAGACAATCGAATGCAGCAATGTATTGGAACATGGCAGGCACTTTGCACGTGAGCTATGCTCGAGTGACATGTAATTACCAAGTTGATCAAAGTTTGGTACAGCTGCTGCTGCAAGTTGAAACGGAAATATAATTCATATCGGATGCAAATTTCAATTGGCCAGTACGTGCTGCAGAAATTGCCTACACAGCTGCTTGCTAGGCGACGGACGTGCGTGCCGGCACGTAACGTCTGCAAACTGGGCACGGCGGAAGAAGGAAATGGAAATGGAGCGAATACGTGAAGCCACAGAAGCGCTGAGACAATGAAAAACAATAAGATCCATGGAACAAAAATAAGAAGTGACAAGACACATAGAATCCGTGTAGTTGCGTGAAACGTTAATGATTGTTATTGTGAGCTATCTTGCATTTGTACAGTGACATCATTTTATTTTTACTTCAATTTTTATTGCACCTGAGTTTTTTAATGTACTTCACTCCCACCACCTCTACTAGTAAACTTACAACCGTCCTCCACACAGAACCAAGACCGCGCATATGCAGTCAAAGCCGCCTTACAATTATAGTAAGCAGTACTGAGTTAGTGAGTATAGTACGTTTCAGAAATATGTTCGCGTTTTCCAGTGACGAAAGAGCTTTCAATATTGAATTATATTTTCGCACAGGTACTGTCGTCCGTTTGCCTACTTCGCATCTCGGTTTTCCCCACCCGCTTCTGCTCGCTCCTCTGTAAAGGCTAGTGGCTGGGCTGCCTTAGCTCTTTTCTGAAAACATTAATTGGACGTCTACGTAATAATATACAACTGTTTAAAATAACTTAAATAAAAGGGCCTCGTTAAGTAATTAAGTAAGTTATTTCCTCCTTTCTACGATCCTGCGACAAAACCACTTGGACGGACAGTAGATAGCATGTCTGAGTAATTTTATATTTTCGGGTCGGGCAGAAGTGAAGATTGAATTTACAGTACGTAAGGTAGGGCTACTCTTTTATAGAGTAGGTACAGAATTATTTCAACATGAGTTACTAGTACGAAGGACGAAACTGGTAATTGGAATTAGGTACAATAGTCCATAGTGAGATAATATGCACAAAAGAACCGAACCTTTTATCGAAATGAACGGCCACCATTTTCAAAAATGTGTTTAAATATCCATATTATGATTATTTTTCAATTTAACTTCATTCTCTATATTGTACGCTAATGTGCTGTAGACAGTATTATATACACTGTATAATGAATACGTCAGAATGGCTAGCTCAGATCGTGAGTAAAAACCCTCATTGTTAATACAGTACTGTATTTTGATTAAACAAAAACCTAATGAAAATTATCAAACTCAAAATCGCGATATTTCCTAGTTTACGTAAATGGATGAACTACTTTTCTTCCTCCTATACCAAGTAAAGTGATTTGTTTGTATTTTACGCTAGTATCATCGAACTCCAGTCATGGAGGAGGGTAGCAAACGTGTTTCCGGTTGTCAACCGTTAATTCATAGGTATAATCAGGTTAATATTAAAAATGTTAGTAAAAATAAAATGATGTCCCTGTACTTTCTATTGCCTTTAGATTTGGTACCTTGTTGAAGACATACGAATAACTATGCAACTATCATCTACACCCACAAGAGCAAGAACTGCTTATTTTTTCCTAAGAGAGGATTTAGTAGCAGCTGGGTATTTTTATGGTCTCTGGTAACGATCTGTAAAACAAATTGTTTCTCAGTTTCATCTTTTGTGAGAATGTTATTGTAATCCTGAATGAGTTTGACTCCTCTTTCTGCAACGTCATTCACAACTATCTTCGTTTTGATTCTTTAGAAATTATTGTACTTACGGGCTTTTAAGGAACTCGGAGGTTCATTGCCGCCCTCACATAAGCACGCCATCGGTCCCTATCCTGAGTAAGATTAATCCAGTCTTTATCATCATATTCCACCTCCCTCAAATCCATTTTAATATTATCGTCCCATCTACGTCTCGGCCTCGCTAAAGGTCTTTTTCCCTCCGGCCTCCCAACTAACACTCTATATGCATTTCTGGATTCGCCCATACGTGCTACATGCCCTGCCCAGCTGAAACGTTTGGATTTATTGTTCCTAATTATATCAGGTGAGGAATACAATGCGTGCAGTTCTGTGTTGTGTAACTTTCTCCATTCTCCTGTAACTTCATCCCTGCCCCAAATATTCTCAAAAACACCCTTAACCTCTGTTCCTCTCTCAAAGTGAGAGTCCAAGTTTCACAACCATTAAGAACAATCGGTAATATAACTGTTTTATAAATTCTAACTTTCAGATTTTTTGACAGCAGACTGGATGATAAAAGCTTAGAAATTATTGTTGTAAATAAAAATGTCTTTCTTTTTATTCTGTGTTTAAAAAAACCTTATTTCTTAAATTTTTCATCTTATTTATAATTTTTCGAATTAACTGTTAGCTTTCATTCAAAATATTTTTAACTTCTCCACCTCTTCAAAAGATAAATTTCCAATCACATTTTTGGATATTTCCATTTCAAGATATTCTCGTCAACTCGAAGCAAGGGGGAAGGGTGCCCATTTTGAGATTCCCACTTTGTCTTTTAGGGGATGTACTTTCAAACCTATCTTCTTTAATGTGTCATCTGTCGTCTGCACAGTGTTTTCCCAATAGTTCGTGGATTTTCTCCTAACATATTCTCATCTATTGTTATCTTGTCTTCCGCTGTATTCTTTCAATTCTAAAGATCTCATTATTGGTTTGCTTTTATTTATTTTTAATTCATTTTCTTCTGTCCTCTCATGTAATCTATTTACTGCCGTTCTGGAGATCAGTTATGCTACTTTATCCTAGCACCATATCGTCTGCATACATTACTAACTAGACCTCTAATTGATTGGTGATTCTATTAATATTTGCCTTTTTGGCTATGTTGAATAGAGTTTCATTTCCTCTAGCTTTTGCATCAATTCTGGCGTGTGAACCGAGTCAAAGGAAACTCTGCACTCAGGAATCAACGTGTTAGACCTATCACTCGCAAGGTCACGGGCGGAAGTGTTGTGAAATAATTTACTTATAAAATAAATAATTATTTCTCTGAAAACAGAGAAATAAAGTAATTTACTTCTGTGACGGGAGGAAAAAGGTCTTAAGTAAAAATTGTATACTTTTCAGGAGAGCAGTACAAAGATTGAAATTGGTGTCAATTATAGAGTTTTTTTAATTAAGTGGTTTCCCTGGATGTTATATGTTTATATTTCTTCTAAAATAGGTAATGTTGCTCATTTAACAATTTTCTTGATTATTTCCAAAAATAGCCGCATTTAAACCCTTACAAGACTAGAACCCAAACTGAGTAGAAGGGCCTATTTTATTTTATTTTATTGGTGGTTATTTTATTAATATTTGTTATTTAGCCTGAATGAAATGAAGGTGATAATGCCGGTGAAATAAAGTTGGGGTCCAGCAAAAGTTACCCAGCATTTGCTCGTATTTGTTGAGAAACCCCGAAAAAATCTGATGGTAACTTTGCCCCGACCGGGTTTCGAACCCGATGGCCACCTGGTTTCGCGGCCAGATGCGCTGACCGTTACTCCACAAGTGTGGACTAGAAGGGACTATGTAAACATAAGAACTTTTTCATGTCAAAATAAATGAGAAATGTAAATTATTAGGAATGCAAAAGTCTTGAACAATTATAGGACTGTTTACCCTTGCTTAAATTTTTAAAAGGAAAGGGCATCAGTATGTGATAAAATGGCTAAAATACAAGTTAGACTTTTTAATAGGGAAGCATGGAAAGTAAACTTGTGATGGTTTGTAAGGTATAAAGTATTAAATGAGGCACTTCCAAAGCAAAGTGATACAAGTGAAATTTTTTTAAATTGATGTGACTGGTTCTATTCTAAATCTTTAACGTCACTTCTGTTCAGAGAAAAAGTAATATAAGTGTAGTTCCAGTCAGTGCTGCTCCATGTTGGCTTTACTCTTATATTACAATGCATAAGATTTTGTCTGAGAGGCAAACTAATACAAGTGCGTTATTTATATAGCGTTGCGTTTTTTCTGTTTATGACTAATTCATTTGCCACAATGGAGAGAGGTAACATATTACTTATTCGAAACATCTTCGTGGAAGGCCTGCACACATTGAGCTGGACCAACTATACAATAAGAATTGCTTTTGCTAAGTGGAGCAACTTGCAATAGCTAAAGAAATTTATCCCACCCAATACTACTATTCATTTGATGACCTAAAGCAAAAGATATGGTCAATAATAAAAACTATAGGACGTGGAAGAGTGCCACTGGAAATGAGTTTTGGAATAATATTCTGGGAAAGTCCTACAGATGTAATATTCAACCTTATATTATTAAAAAGGATCTAAAATAATCATTTAAAATTGCAAGTCTCATCCAGATCTCAGATGTTCTTCAAACTGTCAATAATATCCTGGCTTGTCAGTATAAAATTTCAGAGAATAAATTCCAATATATATGATACCACTTTAAAACTTTGTTGTGAAATTCCTCTATGGAAATGGGTAATTCCAGAACAGAGTGCGTTATCACATACAAATTCCAGGAAATCATTCCAAAAATTATCCTCCATACATTCTTAAGTTAGATTCCATGGAATTACTTTGCAGCACATATAAGGATCATCTTCGAATTTATACAGATGGATCTCTAAACCCTGATGATGGGCTATCAAGAGCAGGATATTATATTTCAAAATATCAAGAAATTACTACACTGAAATCTATTGATGCTGCTCTTCAGTGTGTTACTAAATTTCTGAAAAATCTATTTACATACTTACCGACTACAAGGGGGCTATATTGAATATTTTAAATATGTATTAACCTATACTTGTTCCATATTTATTACAATTCAGAAACAACTAAGTAAACTAAAAAATCCAAAACAAATAAGATTTCAATGGATACCTAGTCATTGTGGTATACCTGGAAACGAGAAAGTCGATAACGTTGCGAAATAGGCAACATATTTGGAACCAAGACCTCTTCAAGTGATATTTCTACCCAATGACTTTGCTTCAGTAAAATCTCATTTTATAAACTTATGGATCAACAATTGGCTCTCTTCTGAAAAAAGGAAAAATGTTACAGTCCGTTCAAAAGAAACCAAATGACCTGGAAATGTACAAAAACTTGCCCAGGCATGTTCAAACATTTTTAACAAGAGACAGAACAGGTCACATTGTCAAAATTACCTACACTTTTCACCTTTCTGATACTCCTACTTGTCTATGGTGTAATAATCATGATGAAGATCTGGAACACATTCTTCTATACTGTCCATCTATAAACCACAAAAGAAGTAAATTGAAATCATCAGTACCAGCTGCGGAAGACACAGCCCTGCAGTATATATTGACTACACCTCAACTGTGGCTACTAGTAACAGGCATCTATAATGAACACCGATCAAAATACCCCTCATTTCTCGTGAAAAACAACAACTGAATAGACTATAGTGGACTTTATGTTGTCAGCAAACAGCTGGATACATTAAGAAGATTGACTGAGTGATTCTTTCGGTTATACAGACACATTTTGTGTTATAATATGATAATCAGAAAGCACAAATGCTCTTAAGACAGGAATGTTTGAATGTTGTAAGCAATTTTCTTGTTTTTGTTTTAAATAATATACAAATACTAAACACTTTTGCATTTATATTACTTCTCCACAAAAATATTTTCGTGGGAAAATAATACAAGTGACTTTAGGACCCTATTTTACCTAAAATGATTTACAATAGATAATTTCTATTTAGAAGATAAAAAATATAGGTACCAATATATACAACTGTAACTTTACAGAACATAGTCCTGTAACAGAGTTTTTAATTTCCTTTTCAACTTCAAAGTCATTTATCTCAAAACTTACTAAATGTCACTTGTATCACTTTGCTTCTGAGTGCCTCAAATATTCTTAAGCCCTTTATTCTGTGTGTGCTCGGTTCAGAAAGTACTTTGGACATTTGGTAACGCTCTATAAATCCAGTCAGGAGTTCTGACTTTTTTACCAGATTGTAGAGAATTGTTTCCGCTTTGAGAATATATAAAAATCTCGTTTTCACAAAAAAATGACTTAAGTCCTTTTTCCTCCCGGCCACAGACTTCATTATCAAAAATAAAGCATACCTTAAGACACTATAATCAATAAAGGAAAGGTCAACTTTATATGAAACTTTTGTAAAAATGTTCATGACTTGCATTGAATCGTTGAAAAGGTTTGATTCTACGTCATATTTTTATCAAATTTATGGACAAAATAAGTTTAATTTAGTTCTATTAATGTGCAGAGGTCCGCCGAGCCTTAACAACGACCATATGAGGGAGGGATCGAACTTGTTAACGATTCAGAGTACAGCTTCAATAGCGTGGCCAATTACTCATTTGACATGCACCCCGATGCTCCAGTTGCTGCTAAGGTAGGTCTCATTCAACCCGGTATTATGTCTTGCCAACGATAGCTTTCTATTAGTAGTATTTTGCATTTCCAGAAGCACGTAATTTGTCCATTCAATTCTATACGGTACAAAAGTGGTGCAATTCCTCATTTATTCAGTTCCTATCTGCCCTGCTGCGTTCCATCCAATGCTATAGACTCGTGCTGTGTTGTGGTTCTGTTTGGAGACTCCATTACTCAGTCCTTGACCACGCTAAACTTTAGGACGTTAACAGCAAACTATTTTCATATTTCCTTTCTACACTTTAGCCTTAATATTTTGACAGAGCTACAGTAGAGCGTCTCGTTTAGGCACAGCGAAAACGTAAACAAGGCGCTGGTAACGTATGGGGGAGGACGAGCCGTACGATAAAAACGAGGGATGCACAAAGTTTCAGTTACAACATTTATGGCGAAGTCCACACCTGTGGAGTAACGGTCAGCGCGTCTGGCCGCGAAACCAGGTGGCCCGGGCTCGATTCCTGGTCGGGGCAAGTTACCTGGTTGAGGTTTTTTCCGGAGTTTTCCCTCAACCCAATACGAGCAAATGCTGGGTTTCTTTCGGTTCTGGACCCCGGACTCATTTCACCGGCATTATCACCTTCATATCATTCAGACGCTAAATAACCTAGATGTTGACACAGCGTCGTAAAATAACCCAATAAAATAAATTTATGGCGGAGCATTAATTGAAACTATATTTTCCATAAACATACAAAACAAAAGAACACAAATTGCATAACGTTATCATATACACATTTTAACAAACGAGCAATTGTAACGTTGAAATAATTCAACATAACAAATCAAATTTTGCTACCTATATGATGTTGCTTTCAAGCAGCATTTTTTATGGTAATCAAGTTCATTCTCTGTATGACTAGCATGATATCACCGTCTTCTGTGGCCGAATTAACAAAACTACAGTACTGTAATTATGTTTAGGAAATAATGTTGTCACTTCTGACCAATATAATGTAGTAACAATGCATGCTTAAATTTGTTAATATTCTGGCGTGAGATTCGTGGCAACGTTCAGCAGGATTCATGCAACTGACAGATTTACAGATCAGCTGCGTTCAAACTCCCTGTCCATAGGTCTTCTGCCGAACGGATGGCAGTTTAGTATAGACCAGTGATGTCAAAGCAAGCGCATTTTTCTGACCTTGACGTCGTGTCGTACGCGGGCAGCAAGCGCTAAGTGTGGAAAGAGGAAGGGTTGTCTATATGAATAAGCAACCTGTTGGATTAAGAAAACAGTGGTGCACAAACTTCAAACGGAACGTGAAATTTTATGTCGTTATTTTTATATGGCTTCTTTCTGTTTAATATTATCTATATTGTCTGTAAAACAAAAGTACTAACAATGATTTCTTAATATTGCACTTGTGTTTTAAATCTTAATAACATAATAGAGAGTTAAGAAGGAATATTTACTTAAATGCCATAGTAGTATAATATTATACTGTATTAAGTGGCTGAAACACATCATTCATAAAGAAAGTGATATTCCAAAGAAAGAGACTGAGTATGACATGATAAGTTGGAATTTATATTGATGGTATCTTTAGCCTTACAAAAGTAATCAATAAACTAATCAAAACAATATTACGGTACAAAGCAAAGTTACCTAGGTACTGTATCTGTTTTAAATGTAACTAATATTACATAACAAAACTCTTATCGCATTATGCTTTTAAGATGATATTTGTGAGCAACTTCCTATCATCAGAATATTAAATCATTTTCTCGAAATGTGCTGAAGCTATAGAGCTGACATTTTTACAACACATGGGCACGTATCTTTTGCTTATGATGTAACAGTAGTTGCTTTGTTAATTCATTTCCTTACAAACAATTTCCATGCGAATATTTTCAAAATGTTCAATACACTATCTTCAGTAATACGTATATACGGTATATTACATTTACGAAAACATTCTGTAAGGCTACTAAATAAATAGGCCTATACCTGAAAATTTCACTTTTCTATACGAAAAGTTGAGAAAATATTTCTTTTGAATAAAAAGTTCAAACTTGTGAAAAATGAGCATTAAAATTAATACAGTTTTAATAAGTTCTCTTTCCTTTATCTATTGAATCAGTGCTGGCCATCCCTGAATATAGCTCGACAAAGGGGCATATACCACCTCTTTCGTCTGTCTCTTTCCTTTCCTCTGTAAAGCTCTCAGGCTCTCCTGGGCTCTAAAGCGCTTGCTCCTGTGGGCATCAATTGACATGCCTGGTATAGGTATTCGATGAACAACTTACAATGTCATTCACAGTTCAGGAATATCATGATATGTTATTAATTTATGGTGAAAGTCGTCGTAATTCAAGTGGGGCAAGAAGGATGTACCGTCAATGTTTTCCGCAAAGAAGGTTATCTAATCGGCGAGCTTTGTAGCAGTTTCTCAACGATTATTAGAAACTGAGATTCTCTTACCCCGTTTCGAAAATCGTGGACCTCAACGACGATGGACATGTGGAAAATCTGATATAAATCGATATGTACAATTTTCAAATGTAATTTAACGAGTTCGTATTGATACGAAAACAAACTGATCTTAGACAATCACTTACGAATGGTTTATCTCTAAGAAATGATTTTTCGTCAAGTGTCATGTCCTAAAATATGACGAACTGCAAACTTTGTTTCCTTAAAAATGGCACTGCTTTACAGAAGCGGGAGAGATAAAAATTTTGCATTAGAAAAAAACGTTCATGTAATTTTCCGCAGTAAATCATTATTGTTTATTTTTAGACATACAATAAAAATTGGAGCAATATTGTTAAATAAAATGAAAATTTGCCATGTGTTGTATTAATGAGATTGAAAGTTTATATTTGCTTCGCGTTTTATGTAAACAACAGTTGGCCTCGTCGCCCCTGCATTAGAACAGAGCATCTGTTTTGTACCAATATGTCTGTCCCCGCTTCAGCTGTACTGTGTACCTGAAAACCCCCTCCTCCCCATCCAACAACGTTGCCAAACACCTAATATTGTAAACTTTAATAATTAGTTAAATTTGCTCTTAGAAAATAATTGTAAAGACATTTTTTGTTCCTTATGACATGAATAATCATTGGTTAAAATAATGGTACTTATACCCTTACAACTTCCATTATCCTATGATTGAGGTTCTGGCTGATATGTACATCTATTATCAGGCAGTACATCTCACTTGACGATATGTGTCAGAGGAAGAACAATTGTTTGTATACATCTGAATTCTGATTAGAGTAATATGTAGCTAGTCGGCGATGTATGCAATGGAGAGGTAAAGGAACTGAACACCCTACCCCCATTATCTCCTGGCCTAGTTGCCTCATAAGTGGTGGTTTTTGGTATCACTTGTGAGGGTCAGACCTGTCTTCGGACAATTGACTAAACAACAGAGTGCTGCATTGGAGTTAAATCGCTTGCTTGAACTCGGTCGAGTGTCGCACCCTCGAGTGAGATACGATCGGTCGTGATACGCTCGTAATAAATAGAAGCACAGTACAAGGTCATCTCACCGAAATGTCTTATCTTGTATGGAAGGCGACAGATAAGATACACATATGTTTTGCTCACACGGTAAAAATAAGGCTTTATTTTCTGCGTTTATGACAAACGTTTAATGGAACAGTCAATGGAACGTACCAAAACAGGAACATGATGTTATAAATAAAATAGTATGAAAAACTTCGATATACAGTTATTACTGGTAATTAATAATTATTCAATATTTGATTTACCATATATATAATATGATAGGTCCATACATAGTGTTCCGCCTATATACTGAGACAATGTAGAAACGTTTTACAAAATATTATTGATATAGCAGTAGATTAATAACAATATTAGTACAGAGATAACGTCACATAAAATATAATAAAACGAATAATCATGCTGCACAACTGTTACAGACGCAAATATTGATACACTAATTATTAGAGATTATTATTATTATTATTTATTATTATTATTATTATTATTAATAAAAAATCTTATCTAAATTTTCTTGAAAATCATCTCGATACACACAATAATAGAGTAGTTTTTCTCGGCGATTTTAATACTCCTGGTATGAATTGGTTATCTGGTTGTTGTGCTAATAACATCCATTACTACTCCAAAATTAAGGCTCAAGAGTTATTTTCATCTTCTTGCTTTCTTGGATTGAAACAAGTAAATTCAACAGTTAATAACAAAAACTTACTTGATCTTATATTTACAAATTTAACCGAGACTGAGGTCAATCTGGCCACTCACTCGCTAGTCTTTCAGGATGACTATCATCCTCCCTTAACTATAACTCTTGAAGTCACACTAAATTTTTCTCCCCAGAATCAACAAAATTCTTTCCCAAATTATTCTCAAGGTGATTACTTGAATTTATATTGGAGTCTATATAATTACGATTGGTCCTGTGTTTACCAAGCTGTCGATGTTAACGATGCAGCTAGCTCACTATGTTCAGTAGTTAATAGTGTCATATCCAAGGCAGTTCCTGTCACTCGAGTCAAAAGGTCTAGTTATCCACAATGGTTTTCTAGCACCTTACGTAAACTTATTAGAAAGAAAGACCATGCACATAAAAAATATAAAAAATTCAAAACTGAATTTTATTATCAAACATTTTCCTACTATAGAAAACTTGTGAAATCTAAAATTAAATCGGATAAATTATCATGGCTTCAAAATATTAATGAAAATCTTAAAACGGAACCAAAAAGTTTTGGAAATATGTTGAATCATTTCGTAAGACTGATAATTATCCCTCTGAATTAATTCTTAACGATAAACACATCACAGATCAGTTAGACATTGTCAATGCTTTTGCTGATCACTTCAAATCTGTTCAGATTAAACACAGCCATACATATGAAAACATTATTACGAATATAACAGACTCATTACCTATACCTAAAGTAACACATGATGACGTTCGTAAAGCAATTAAAAAACTTAAACCAAGAAAAACAACTGGCACTGACGGTATTCCAAATTTTATAATTAAAGGATGCTCTAATATATTTATTCCTCTTTTAGCCCACATATTTAATATTAGTTTGAAAAATGGTGAATTTCCTCACTATGGAAACAAGCTGCAATTATTCCTATATTTAAAAACGGAAAAAGAAATGATGTCAGAAACTACAGACCTATCTCGATCCTAAATAACTTTTCAAAAATTTTTGAAACCATTATTCACAGACATATATCGTTTTATGTGAAAAACAAGCTCAATTCTTCACAACATGGATTTACTAAAACTAAATCCACTGTCACTAACCTGGTCACATATCTAAATCAAATTGTACCAATAATTGAAACGCAGGGACAAACTGATTCAATATATTTTGATTTCAGCAAAGCTTTTGATGTAGTTCCGCACTATATCCTTCTTCATAAGTTAGGAAATATTGGCCTTTCTGTAAGCTACGTAAAGTGGTTCGAAAATTATTTAAGTAATAGAGTTTCATGTGTAAGACTGTTTAATATACACTCTTATTCTTATAATATAAATTGCGGAGTCCCGCAGGGATCTACTTTAGGACCTCTCCTATTTATTATATTCATAGATGATATATGTAAAAGAATAAGTGCTGACTGTTTATTATTTGCAGACGATTTAAAAATTTTTCGTACAATCAAAAGTAGTACTGACTGTCAGTCACTTCAATGTGACATTAATTCAGTCGCTAAATGGTCGGAAGACAATGGTATGAAAATTAACGTATCCAAAACTAATGTAATAACCTTTTCTAGAAAAACTTCTTCACTGAAATTTAATTATTATCTAAATAATGTACTAATTAACAGACCGGATTGCGTAAAAGATTTGGGAATATTCTTTGACAGTAAATTGTATTTTCATAGTCACGTTGATTACATTTACAATCACGCAATCAGAATGCTAGGAATAATACGGTCAAGAACTTATTCTTTTTCCACGCCCGATTCTCTTTTAATGCTATACTATACATTGGTGCGATCGAAACTCGAATATGCATCTGTAGTTTGGAACTCGATTACAACTACGGACTCGGCTAAATTAGAAAATATACAAAGAAAATTTATATCCTTATGTTCATTCAGATTTTTGCCCATTAATTCCGGAGGTATAGTTATGAGAGAAAATGTGAATATTTTAATTGTCAAAATCTATATGCTAGACGCCATGAGCTAGATTATCTGTTCTTTTGTAAAGTCCTCAAAGGTGATATATCCTGTGACTCTTTCTTAAACAATATTACCTTACGTATTCCAACAAAAGATATGAGAGCACACAAACTTTTCTATATTAGAAATTCGAAATTTCTTTCACCAGTCTCCAGATGCATTAAAAATGCCAACATGCATGGCTGCGAATTCGATCCCTTCAATGTATAGACTTTGTTTGCTCTTGGCAACGATTTATCATTTATGTATTATTTTAGGCATTATACTCAATTAACATTGTCTCATAGTATTCTTCGTTATCCATTCATCGTCATTATTGTAATTAATTGTAATTATATTTATGTGTAATAATTATTTTTGTTTTATGTTTTTGTTATATTTGTGCTGAACTGTAATTGGCCACTGGCTGTTGTACAGCACATTAAATAAATAAATAAATAAAATAAATAAATATTATTATTATTATTATTACTAGAAAACTTGATACAGTTCTTGCATTATCGTGATTGTGTTCTCCGTTTATAATAATTACATTTACATCCAATGACATCTATCAGATGTGGCAAAAACAAAATCACTCCTGTGTGGAAAAAAATAAAACATTTACCTACAACATTTATATTACATTTTAAAGGAAGTTTTGTAGTTGTACTATTGAGAGGTTAAACACTGCAAAGTTTTGAAATGATAAACATCTATGATGTTACTACACAGTTCGTCACTGTAACAAGAACGAATGTCTTACGCTCGGCTTATACCGTTCGAGGATTTAACGCTCGTGACAATTTTACCCATCATGCATGTGCGCTACCTATCGGATTATGCTATGAACTACTTGGCGCTCGAGCGAAAACTCCGATGCAGACCTCTGCTAAACAACATCATCATCCTGTATATTCCTATATTACATTTTCAGAAAATTTCCTCGCCTTAAGAACTGATCTCAGACATTCGTCTTTAGAATCTAGAAGCTACGCTAGCTCGTTTGCAAGCATTGTTAGGACTTTGTTCAAAGCGCCAAGACATTCAGCAGTACAGAGGGTTCTGGTAGAGAATGCTACGTGATTTGACTGCGGTGGTAGTTCGGCGTGACGACACGCTTAGGAAACTGTCTCTTGTCGAAATGTGAAGAGTTATTCGCTCTGTGTGCAAAGAAAGTATCATCAGCCAACATCGACCGACGCTGTTTGCTGAACTGAAATGTTAACTTGGCACAGTCACTGTATCCCCATCAGATGGAGAGCAATCCTGGAATGGAAGTGACGCTAGTTCACTACGTGACTCTCGTGCTTGAAGACTCTCCTGCTCATGAGACTACCTAATCATGCGCAGCACTATTAGGAAGTGCTAATATCCACCGTACAGTCCTGATTCCCTTCTCAGCGATTTTGTTTACATCGCTACGTACATTATTTCGAATTCAATGGAAATGTCAAACTGCAAGATAGCTGTTACAATAGAGATACTATTGGCCTACTACATTATCATTATGAATCAGGATTAATTTAGGTATGCGGATTAATTTAGGACGTGTGATTGCATCTCTTTGTTGGCTTGTTCAAGGATTGACTGTGTCTGTCACTTATTTCAATTCGCATATGAAAAATGTTCATAAAGTGTTAATTTAAAAAGCTTCATTGAAAAGATCTACTTATTTTGAAGGTGAATGTAAAGTGAGCCCAACGAAAAATGTCCGGATGAAATTACCTAAGTTTGAGAAAAGCAGATTTGCGCTTGCCCGGGAAGACCTCAGAAGAAAGTGTGTTTTTAAAAGAGTTAAGTTTTAATAGATTTGCACTAATAAACACTAAATCATTTCTTTTTAGCATTTTTATTGTAGCAATAAACTGCCCGTTATAATAAGTTTGAAATGTCTCAGGTGGTAGACATCTTTACTTTGGAGAGTGTCCGCAAGACTACAGAGTAGCTCAGAGTCAGAATTTTGGCTTTATAATCTTTTCGTTATGCCTTCCATTCCGCATCTTGACGGAATTTTTTACTACTTTTTAGCATATATTATCTATATTCACCTGGTTGGGTTTTTCCGAGGTTTTCCCCAACCAAAAGGCAAATGCCGGGTAATCTTTTGGCGAATCCTCGGACCTTACCTCATCTCACTACATCTCGCCAAAATATTGTAAAAAATTGCACAAAATTGTAAACATTGTAGAAAATTACTAAATTTTAAAACTGTAAAAATTTATAAAAATTGTAGCCCTAATTGTAATATTGTAAAATTTTGACTTGTTCTACATCTTAAAGCTTCATTGCTCATGTAAGATCTATGGAATAAATTGAATGAATGAATGAATGAATGAATGAATGAATGAATGAATGAATGAATGAATGAATGAATGAATGAATGAATGAATGAATGAATGAATGAATGAATGAATGAATGAATGAATGAATTACTTGTAATATAATAGTATTAATTTAGTGATAATGTTTAACTAACCTTTGAACCTTCTAAATATTTCATATTTACATCAATTAGTTTTAAGGCGGCAAATAGATTTTGATTTCCAGGACTCAGTTCGGTAGATGAATTTTTGTTTGTTATGTTTCCTACATCGATACGATTTAATTGACGTCACTGAGTAGTGGAATTACATGTGTTTCAAACTAAGCTGCGGTAAGCCGGCTTCTTTTTGAAATCCATTTTTTTTTATGGCGAAATAGCAGAGTTTACATCATCATGATGAAAAGTCGTTGACTACAGTGTGTTGCATTATGTCATGCACAGCGTGTTTGAGCTTTAATCCAGAGCTCCTAGTTTCGAATCGCTTGCACCTATGGATTTGTTTAAATGTAAGTTAGGTAATGCTTGTTATAAAATTAAATTCATGCATTCCTGACACTGTATAGGAACTAAGACGGAAAGTACTAGTTTGTAACAAAAAAAAATGTAACTGTGACGCAGTCAACTGTTGTGGAGTAACGGTTAGCAATCCTGACTGTGAAACAAGCAGGACTGGGTTCAAATCCTGATTGGAACAAGTTACTTGGTTGAGGTTTTCCGTGGTTTTCCCTTAATCCATTAAGAGCAAATCCTGGGAAACTTTCGGCGATCTGGAGTTGCGCTTTGACGTGGGTTCGATTCCTTCTTGGGCTGATTACCTGGTTGGTTTTTCCCCCCCGAGATTTTCTCCAACCGTAAGGCAAATGTTAGATAATCTATGGCGAATCATCGGTCCCATCTCACCAAATATCATCTCACTATCACCAATTCCATCGACGCTAAATAACCCACTAGTTGATAAAGCGTCGTTAAATAACCAACTAAAAAACTTTAAATGCTAGACGCCGGACTCATTTCGCTTGCATTATCACCTTCACTTCAGTCTAGATAACCATAGCAGTTGATAAAGCGACGTAAAATAAAGCAAATATAAGTTTCCTATTGTAAAATATTTTGTCTATTGCTTTCATACCACATTACAAGTTTCCTATTATGAAGCTTGAATTTATGTTGCTTTCAAACCATATTACAAGTTTCACATCATAAAATGTTGTGTCTGTATTACTTTCAAACCCATTAAAAGTTTCCTATTATGAAATATAGTGTCTATATTACTTTCACACCTCATTACAAGTTTTATATATCTTGTGTGTATCTTATTTTGATACAATATGACAAGTTTCCTATTATGAAATATAGTGTCTATA
The DNA here is from genome assembly GCA_025594305.2 of Periplaneta americana. Lineage (NCBI taxonomy): Eukaryota > Metazoa > Arthropoda > Insecta > Blattodea > Blattidae > Periplaneta > Periplaneta americana. The sequence continues at coordinate 205,622,752 of JAJSOF020000003.1, read as the reverse complement.
TTACTTTCACACCTCATTACAAGTTTTATATATCTTGTGTGTATCTTATTTTCATACAATATGATAAGTTTCCTATTATGAAATATAGTGTCTATATTACTTTCACACCTCATTACAAGTTTTATATATCTTGAGTGTATGTTATTTTCATACAATATGATAAGTTTCCTATTATGAAATATAGTGTCTATATTACTTTCACACCTCATTACAAGTTTTATATATCTTGAGTGTATGTTATTTTCATACAATATGACAAGTTTCCTATTATGAAATATAGTGTCTATATTACTTTCACACCTCATTACAAGTTTTATATATCTTGAGTGTATGTTATTTTCATACAATATGACAAGTTTCCTATTATGAAATATAGTGTCTATATTACTTTCACACCTCATTACAAGTTTATATATCTGAAGTGTATGTTATTTTCATAAAATATTAAAAGTTTCCTATTATGAAATATAGTGTCTATATTACTTTCACACCTCATTACAAGTTTCATATACCTTGTGTGTATGTTATTTTCATACAATATGACAAGTTCCCTATTATGAAATATAGTGTCTATATTACTTTCACACCTCATTACAAGTTTTATATATATCTTGTATGTATGTTATTTTCATGCAATATTATAAGTTTCCTATTATGAAATCTTGTATTTATGTTGATTTCAAACCATATTACAAGTTCCATGTCATAAAATATTGTGTCTATGTTACTTTTGTACTACATTACATGTTTCCTATTATGAAATCTTGTGTGTGTATTACTTTCAAACCCTTTACAAATTTCCTATTATGAAATATAGTGTCTATAATACTTTCACACCTCATTTCATACCATATTATAAATTTCCTATTATGAAATAATACTATACTATATATAATATATAATACTTTCACACCTCATTTCAAACCATATTACAAATTCCATATCCACGTTTATACTAAATTACAAGTTTCCTATTATGAAATCTTGTATTTATGTTGCTTTCAAACCAAATTATAAATTTCATATCCACTTTTATACTACATTACAAGTTTCCTATTCTGAAATCTTGTATTTATGTTGAAATATAGTGTCTTTCAAACCAAATTATAAATTTCATATCCACTTTTATACTACATTACAAGTTTCCTATTCTGAAATCTTGTATTTATGGTGCTTTTAAACCATATTATAAATTTCATATCCACTTTTATACTACATTACAAGTTTCCTATTATGAAATCTTGTATTTATGGTGCTTTCAAACAATATTACAAATATCATATCCACTTTTATACTACATTACAAGTTTCCTATTCTGAAATCTTGTATTTATGGTGCTTTCAAACCATATTATAAATTTCATATCCACTTTTATACTACATTACAAGTTTCCTATTATGAAATCTTGTATTTATGGTGCTTTCAAACCATATTACAAATTTCATATCCACTTTTATACTACATTACAAGTTTCCTATTCTGAAATCTTGTATTTATGTTGCTTTCAAACCATATTACAAATTTCATGTCCACTTTATACTAAATTACAAGTTTCCTATTCTGAAATCTTGTATTTATGTTGTATCTTATTTTCAAACCAAATTATAAATTTCATATCCACTTTTTTGATACAATTTACAAGTTTCCTATTCTGAAATCTTGTATTTATGGTTACTTTCAAACCATATTACAAATTTTATATCTTGTGTGTACTTTTATACTAAATTACAAGTTTCCCATTATGCAATCTTGTATTTATGGTGCTTTCAAACCATATTATAAATTTCATATCTTGTGTGTTTTATACTACATTACAAGTTTCCTATTAAATCTTGTCTATTTATTTCTTTCAAACCATTTTATAAATTTCATATCCACTTTTATACTAATTACAAGTTTCCTATTCTGAAATCTTGTATTTATTACTTTCAAACCATATTACAAATTTCTTGTCCATCTTTTTTGATACTAAATTACAAGTTTCCTATTATGCAATCTTGTCTTTATTACTTTCAAACCATATTATAAATTTTATATCCACTTTTTTGATACACATTACAAGTTTCCTATTATGAAATCTTGTGTTTATTACTTTCAAACCATATTACAAATATCATATCCACTTTTTTGATACATTACAAGTTTCCTATTATGAAATCTTGTCTGCATTTATCATTACAAGTTTCAAACCATATTACAAATTTCATATTTTTATACTACATTACAAGTTTCCTATTATGAAATATTGTATTTATTTGCTTTCAAACCATATTACAAATTTATATATCTTGTGTGTACTTTTATACTATATTACAAGTTTCCTATTATGAAATCTTGTACTTTTGTTGCTTTCAAAACATGTTATAAATTTCATATCCACCTTTATGTTACTTTTGTACATTACATATTTCCTATTATGAAACCTTATGTCTGTATTACTTTCAAACTCATTACAAGTTTCTTATTATGAAATATAGTGTCTGTACTACTTTCACACCTCATTAAAAGTTTTCCATATTTTGTGTGTATGTTATTTTCATACAACATTACAAGTTTCCTATTATTATGTTGCTTTCAAACCTTGTTACAAATTTAATATCATAAAGTCTCGTCGTTTATACTCGTCTAAGGGTAATCTAACATTCGTCATTCTAATGAATGTTTTGGAGCGGCTTTTGTGTCCCTCATCTAATAGTCTATATGCATTCAGGTGTGAAAACTGTAGCTGCAGTGAACGACTAGCTTTCCGCAGATAGTAAGCTGTAATTTTTCTCACAATCCCTGAACAACCCTGAAGTTGAATTTGTCGTTAACTAATATGACATGCAAAATTGAGACACATTTGAGCGCAGAGATGTCAGAGAACATTTCAGCAACACACTTTATGCTTTTTGTCTTTCCAAATCGGTGCTCCGGTGCGTGTATTAACATTTCGCCATTCATTGGGCTCGGGCTGAGTGGCCACGAATGCTCGAACCACAAAAAGTGCACACATTGGGTGCGGGCAGCTACAGTATTAATATTCTCTGTTTGCAGATAACGCCACCACGGTGTACTGCGAGCTCTACATCCGCAGCTTCGGCTCCATCAGCCCTGTTACCATGGTGAGTGAGCTTCATTTGTTTGCTCTATGAATTTACAACATTTTCGTTACTAAATCTCATCGCTTTTAAGTAGTTAAGTCAAAGTGTACATTATTTCGTTTGTTTGCTGTATTTTACGCAATTAACTGCGTAGCTAGAATGTGTTCAACTATTTCAGCGAGGCAGGAAATGGGAGGTTTGTATAAATGATGTCCTTGTAAATATTTAGCCTAAACAAAATACAGTTGGGGCTATTTCCAGGTAGCGTGGTTAGGAAAGCTGACACCACCACACAAAACAATTTTATTGTAATCTACAACCAAGGACTCGCTGCAATGAATTTATAGATTTTCATGAAAGTAGACGATTTTGTACCTCTCATAACAATAGTACAGGCTATTTTGATGTCGTCTATGCCCATCTACATTTATCTTTCTCTCTTTCGTCGGTCTATTCATAATTCTGTGGCCAGGAGGAAAAAGGTCTTAAATCAATTTTTTTGTAAAAATGAGATTTGCATATATTCTGAAAGCGGAAACAATTCTCTACAATCTGGTAAAATGGTTAAAGTCAAATAAGGCTCCTGACTGAATTTATAGAGCGTTACCAAATGTCCTAAGTACTTTATGAATCGAGCACACATAGAATAAAGGACTTAAGAATATTTAATACTTTATTCCTTACAAACATCACATGTTACTTTCCATGCTTCCCTATTAAAAAGGTCTAACTTGTATTTAAGCCATTTTATCACATACTGATGCCCTTTCCTTTTAAAACTTTAAGCATCAGGGTAAACAGTCCTAAAATTGTATAAGACCCATTTTGCATTCGTAATAATTTACATTTCTCATTTATTTTGACATGAAAAAGGTCTTATGTTTAAATAGTCCCTTCTACTCAGTTGGGGTTGTAGTCTTAAAAGGGCTTAAGTGCGGCTATTTTTGGAAATAATCAAGAAAATTGTTAAATGAGCAACATTACCTATTTTAGAAGAAATATAAACAAATAATATCCAGGAAAACCTTTTAATTAATAGCAACCCTATAATTGACACCAATTTCAATCTTTCTACTTCCCTCCTGAAAAGTATAAAATTTTTACTTAAGACCTTCTTCCTTCCGGCCACAGAATTACTGAACAAGATTTGCTTATAAACTATGGAGGGAATCTGTACATATTTATGTTTACGATTTAGTTCAGTCGACAGAAGATCATATTACTAGGTGGTCATTTTATATGTGGCACGTATACAGCGGCGCTGCTATCTTATGTTGTTACTCTGTGCGAGAGAGAAGACATGGTCTATGACTAGAATAAGAGAGCGATCGTGCAGCATGGGTGACGTAACAGCGGCGCGCTGTGTAGAACTAGCGACTGTCGTTCCACAAACAGCATGTCGAGTAGCAAGTATCATTTTACTTGAACCACGAAGTGACCCTTAATAGAGAATCAGTTCCGACTGTATTCTTCTATATTTTTATGTTCTTAGTGTAAGGAGAAAGCAGTTGTGAGAAAGAAGATCAATCCTATTTCGGAAGTTTCACGAAAATATGTTTCTAGGTATTTCGTTCCCAGAAAATTTATTCTTTCACAAATTCTTCTTTACTACATGCTTCATATTTTTTCCAGTTACTTCCGGAATTCTATACTAAAGTTTGACAGCTTTCACAATATTAAGAACATTATTTATTTATTTATTTATTTATCTTATTTATTTATTTATTTATTTATTTATTTATTTGTTTGTTTGTTTGTTTGTTTGTTTGTTTGTTTGTTTGTTTGTTTATTTGTTTGTGTGTTTATTTGTTTATTTATTTATTTATTTTGCTAATAATTGTAACATAAAATATAATATATACAGAAAAACTTTAGCTCGCCCCTGAAAGAGTAGAACTCGTGCTCAGGGGCGGATTCCTGAATTGAAATTAATAATTATACAATACAATTTGTCTTATGTCTACTGTGCAATTATAGTATATAAATTTAAATTTACAATTTTTCAATTTTTATAAAATCCATACATAACTTTTTAAATTTAATAGAACTATTAGAATTGACAAGATTAGAATATTTAAATATAAATTTGTTATATATTCTTGGGCCTAAATTACTACTATGATTAAATACTGTAACAGTGTTACATTTTGGTTCAAACAATCTTAAAGAATTCATACCTTTTGTTTCATAACTATCAGAATACAATTCAAAATTATTTCGATTTTTATGTATGAATTTTATTAATACAATATAATTTGTTGTTTCAAATCTTTAAGTTTCTGTGATCTGTCTTATATTATATTACCTATTATGATGTACCGAAGTACATATGATTTTTCCGGCACGAATTTTGCGTTACCATATGATGAAGTATGGATAGAACAGAGAAAAATTCTCTCTGGCACCGGTACTCGAACCCGGGTTTTCAGCTGTACGTGCTAACGCTTTATGCACTGAGTCACACCGAATTTCAGTTCCGATGCCGGATTGAATCCTTTCAGTTTAAGGTCTATCTCTCAGTACTCGATCCGGCATCGGAAATAGAATCCGGTGTGGCTTAGTGGTTAAAGTTCAGCACGTAGAGCTGAAGACCCGGGTTCGAGTCCAGGTGCCAGAGAGAATTTTTCTGTTTTATCCATCCTTCATCACCTGTGGAGTAACGGTCAGCGCGTCTGGCTGCAAAACCAGGTGGCCCAGGTTCGAATCCCGGTTGGGGCAAGTTACCTAGTTGAGGTTTTTTCCGGGGTTTTTCCTCAACCTAATACGAGCAAATGCTGGGTAACTTTCGGTGCTGGACCACGGACTCATTTCACCGGCATTATCACCTTCATTTCATTCAGCCGCTAAATAACCTCGATGTTGATACAGCGTCGTAAAATAACCCAATAAAATAAAAAAAATTGATTTGTGTAGTCGGCTAGTGACTGTATTTGAATTCGGATCTCTGGTATAGAAAGCCGGATGTTGTCCAGATCTCCTGTTGGGCTCTAGACTAGTGAACTTTTTACGCTGGTGTGTCTCTCGAGTTATGACAGTAAAACCCCGCGTCTCGGGTGACAGCCTTCACCGGCTGCAATCGATAACACGCGATGTGGCTTCAGAGGGAGGAAGACGTCCCAACCCAGACGAAATAAGGACTTCCAAATAAGAATATCTACAGTAATTAGTGTGCTTTCACGTAAAGAAACTGTACAGCGATCAAAACAAAACCATACCGTCTGAAATAGTGTACAGGAATGAAACAAAACTTAAGAACGAAACAGAGAGTAAGTGTGCATGTACAGGGACATCATTTTATTTTTACTTCAATTTTTATTGTACTTGAGTCTATGATTGTACTTCACTCCCACCCCTTCTACTAATGAAGTTCCAACTATCCTCCACACAGAACCTAGGCCACATATAGTAAACTGAGTTAGTGAGTATAGTACGTTCCAGAAATACGTTCGCGTTTTTCAGTGACGAAAGAGCTTTCAATATTGAACCATATTTTCGCATAGGAACTGTCGTCCGTTTGCGTACATCGCATCCCGAGTCCCCCCACCTGCTTCTACTCGCCCCTCTGTAAAGGCTAGTGACTGGGCTGTCTTAGTTCTTTTCTGAAAACATTAATTTCTGTTAGGAATTGGACGACTTCGTAATATTATAAAACTGTTTAAAATAACTTAAATAAAAGGACCTCGTTAAGTAATTAACTGTCACGTGATTTATTCCCTTTCTACGACCCTGCGACATAACTATATGGACGGGCAGTAGATAGTATGTCTGAGTAATTTTATCTGTGCGGGTCGGGCAGAAGTGAAGATTGAATTTACAGTACGTAAGGTACTCTTTTATAGAGTAGGTACAGAATTATTTCAACATGAGTTACTAGTACGAAGGACGAAACTGATAAATAATTGGAATTGGATGCAATAGTTTATAGTGCCATAATATGCACAAAAGAACTACAGCCTGTATCGAAATGAACGGCCACCATTTTCAAAAATGTGTGTAAATATCCATGTTATGATTGTTTTTCAATTTAACTTCATTCTCTATATTGTACGCTAATGTGCTGTAGACAGTATAATATATACTGCATAATGAATACGTCCGAATGGATAGCTCAGTTCGTGAGTAAAAACACTTGTTGTTAATACATTACTGTATTTTGATCAAACAAAAACCTAATGAAAATGATCAAACTCAAAATCTCGATATTTCCTAGTTTACGTAAATGGATGAACTACTTTTCTTTCCTCCTATACCTAGTAAAGTGATTTGTTTGTATTTTACGCCAGTATCATCGAACTCCAGTCGTGGAAGGGGATAGAAAACGGTGTTTCCGGTTCTCAAACGTTGATGCAAAGGTATAGCCAGGTTAATATTAAAAATGCTAGTAAAAATAAAATAATGTCCCTGTATAAGTACTTAGTTGAAATGAAAGTCGTTCGAGGTTTACTATATGCAACAGGACTATCGCCCGGAATTCACTTTAGAGTTATTGGTAAAGTGGTTATTGACTCTCTATCGGGAATTCTGGTTGGAATACATGTCTTTGTTGCTTCGATTAAATAATAAGACAAGAAAAACTAATGGTGCAAAGATTTCAAACGCCCAAAAGTGGCATAGTGTATTGTTTATCAAACTGTTATCAATTGTCACAAACAGCTCAACCCTACACATGTGAAATAATGGCATGTTGATATTTTGAAATACGACGGGAAATTTAATATGGCCTCAATTAATTGTGATTAGATTAGTGGACTTTAAATCGATACCTACTGGAATTTCCAGAGGCAAAAACACAGAGATGTTTCTTGTACCTAAAAATATTCGGATTAAGATTTCGTTAAATTTTAAGAACATTATTATACTACAATATTTAAATCAAATTCCTAACAATTCAAGCTGTAGTCATTGCAGGTGTATCACTGAATTCAACAAATGAATCACTTAATATTATCCTCCCATCTACGTTCGGTTTCCCCAAAGGTCTTTTTCCCTCCGGCCTCCCAATTAACACTCTATATGCATTTCTGGATTCGCCCATACGTGCTACATGCCCTGCCCAACTCAAAGGTCTGAATTTAATGTTCCTAATTATGTCAGGTGAAGAATACAATGCGTGCATTTCTGCGTTGTGTAATTTTCGCCATTATCCTGTAACTTCATCTCTCTTAGCCCTAAATATTTTCCTAAACAACTTATTCTCGAACACTTTTAACCTCTGTTCCTCTCTCAAAGTGAGAGTCCAAGTTTCACAACCTATTATTTTTTTTTTTTTAATTTGTTTATCCTTAAAAATATTTTTTCTACTCCTTCGTATGTCTTTATAGTGTGTTATTAAATCGAGTCCTCAGAGAGGAAAGAAATTTTCTCATGAAATTTCTGCCAAAGTATGGGACCGGTGCCCACCCAGCATCGTGATACACTTGAGGAGCTACGATAGGTAACGAAATCCGATTACGAGAGCCAGCTATAGCGCTGGAGGGGATCATCGTGCTAGTCACATGATACCACCATTCTGGTTGGATGATCGTCCACCTCTGCTTCGGCATGTGGACGCGAAGTCTGCATCCGGCTGGTCTGTCTGGCCCTTAAAGGGCTGTAGCACCACGTTTTATTATTATTATTATTATTATTAATTATTATTATTATTATTATTATTATTATTAACGTCAAATTAGCGTTATTGTGGAAAGAGGGGAGAATTTTGAAGAATACGGAGATACACAATTCTAGGAAATATGTCGTCTGTCTAAAGAAACCATGTGTTGATTAGTGGGAACAGATGCATTATAGGGGCCATACTTCACACATTACAGCCTACGCAAAAAAGGTCAGTGGAAGTAATAATGATTCGATTATCGTTTTTAGTATTCGATACTCGATAAGCATTAAATGTTACCAAATTGAAAAAAATGAATAAAGAAGATTCAAATGGTTTGTTACTAAATGTGATTTTAGTCAGTTTGTATTATATTTTTGGTCCAGGAAAATATATTTTACTACTGCCGTTATTTCCATTTTGAAGTAGGCTACAAGTCAGCAATATAAAACTGACTGTTAATTTAGAAGTTGATAACATATTTTATATCGATTATAACAACAATACATATTGATATTAACATTCATACCAATAAGAAGATTGGTCCCTATAATGTATCTGTACCGATTAGTGATTGAAGTGAGCGAAAGATTGGAATTTCCTGTTAATCTATATAATCCCGTCTGGCCTATGAACAATAAAAATGTACTATTTTAAGTGTCGTAATTCTTATTCGATGTCATAAAAATGTTGTAGTATGTTATGTGAATTTTCAAACGTAATAAATATAACTGACCTGAAGCGATATTAAATTCCGTGGCTAACTTCCATCGCGTAACTTGTCCTTCTTTTAGAGAACACCCGTCAGCCTTCTTGTTCTCAAGAATACAGGCCTGAAAGCCAACCAGCTCTAAAAAATGGTCTAAAAATTTCGAGGTTCTCTTTTTGTTCTCTATAATATTCATTACATCTTTCTGTAGCTTTATAAACATACGAATCAAGCAGACCGGTCAAACAAAATCGAAGCGCGTACCAACAATTGAACATGTTCTGTTTTTATCTTTGATCTTCTGTGGATGCTTTCCTTTGTAGAAATGACATGCGATCTCCGAGTTCACCCGGGTGAAGAGAGTGGTCAGAAGAACGGGTTTCTGTGACCGAGGATCATTATTGGTGTAATAAAATAAGTATATATAAATTTCAATCATAAGACACATCTGTTTTGCAAATGTTTATTTGCTATATGAATATGGAATATATTAACGTTTTTGCCTTATTGGGCATCATCAGATATAATAAAATATGTAATCTGAACCTTGATCAAATTGAGCAAATAACAAATGAGCAATGTATTATACATGGTGTTGGATCTTCATGAGCTTTATGTATAATACTATGAATAAAATGAAGGATAATTAATTTCAATGTGCTGCAAACTTTTGAAATTGAAATTGAAATTGATTGTGTATACATATAACTCATGTTACAGTATGAATACAAATTAATCAATTAGAATTATACGATTTATCAATGATGTTAAAATAAATTATGAATGAAATTAATATATTAGCTTAAAAATTAATTAAAATTCACAATGTTCGAAGAATGAAATGTCTTAAGGTACTATATACAATATTGATGTTGTGTTGTGACTGATGGATCTTATGGTGCACCACAATTGTATTTTTGATCGCGGTGTTTTTTTCACCGTCTTCTCTTGACCCATGGTCATTGCGTATTTTGGCCGAGATTCGTGCACTCGGCTTGAATTTCATAGCACCTGGATTCCATAGTCGTTCAATTTCAAGGCCTCCTCTATCATCATGAGAGGTAAAACAATTGCGATCGCAAGTCGTACGCTGCAACCCTGCTTGTTGCTACACGAGATTTATGTCTTTAAAGCCCAGTTGTATGATTGCAGAATAAATCTTGGAATAGCTATTCATGGAGCCTAACTATAGAATAAATGGAGTATCGTGTTGTATGACGTTCGTTTATTCCAAGGTTATCTATTCCATAGTTTACCCGAACTGTAACAGAGGTTGGCAATATTTTATATAGTGTTTTGTTTATAAAGTACATTCAGAATACCAGTAATTGTTGAAATTTATTTTCTGAACATATCGTTATTTTGTGTACAGATTTTATTATAAAGAAATGAGTAAATCAAAATAAATTAGAAGTCAAAATTATTAGATAGAAGATACACTTAAGCTAATTGTGATAGTGAATGACTATAAGAACGTGCTAGAAAGCAAAAACTGATGCCATAACTTTTAAACAAACGACAAGAGCATGGGAGTCTATAGCTAGGTTATAATAATGCAAAACATAATACTGATGTAATATTATGCTATGAACTTGCTTAAATTTAATTTTAATTATTTAAAAAATTACAATTTCTTCATAATGATGAAACTGTGAACTATTGTTACCTGTGTGTTATATGTTCCAATAATCATTAATCAATCCCAGCACGCTTTAAGCAGTGTCCATTTTCAGACTGAATCTTGCCAGAAATTCTTCATTGTTACACTCGTTTAATAAAGTCTGTGCCATATTTTCTTTGTTTCCGCACTCTCAAAAATACATTATATGTCATTCATCATCACTATCAGAGATCCATGTCTAATGCTGCTGCCATTTTATATTTTATTCTCTAGATAGAAATTTAACAACTACTGAAAGCATGGAATAGCTTATTTGTAAGTTATCCTCCGAATAATGCACTATTCCAAGTTCGTACAACACATTTCTCGTATAACCAAGGAATTAATTTTAACAGGACTTTATTCCGTGTTCGTACAACTGGACCTAAATCGTTTCACAAAATGGAATCATAACCAAACAATATTTCACTCAGTGATTGAATTAAGACAATCAAGGATTTCAAAAGAGAAAGAAATATCGTAACCTATCTACGTGGTAGAAAGCGACTCTATTCCCGCTACTGAATGATCCACAAGAAAATATTAAACGTGAATATTGATTCCAGAACTGCAGTAAGCAAACACGTTGTGTCATGTAGTAGAGATACGGCTAAGCCTTTTTGCAAAATAGGCGCAGGCTGTAATTATAATATAATGCACATTCCATTAATTTGTGAAACTCCCTTTGAAACTGGGTTTAGATAATGCATTCAGGTTTAATTAATTTATGTTACTTTTTGTACCAACTGAAAGGGTACGCTAATACGCTGCAAAACAATTGTGCTTTGTGACTGTAATTTAAATTGCGACTCGTAATATAAAACACTCACTAATAGAATTTTAATTTACGTTGATACTGAAAATGCATCCCACTCAACGTCAAACAATTGTTGTGGCCCTTTATTTTATACATTGCCTACAACTAGAAAGTAAACAGGAGTCACTTTCCTAGATGACGATGATTATGATAAGGATAATGATGAAGATGGAATGTAACCATATCTCCCGGTGCCCAAAATTCTTATTTAACTAACTAGCCGTACCCGTGCGCTCCGCTGCACTTGTTAGAAATAAATATAAAGTAATTACATAATTAAAATGGGACATCTGGTCCAAGGAACATTCGTGTTTGATAGAAGAATAAATCGTTTAATATGTCACTTAATTTAAATTGTATTTGCATAATTAAAATGCGATCATTTTGGTCCAGAGACCACTCATTTAGTGCAATGATAATTCCTTTAACATATTTCTTAATTGTTATTACATGCAAATAATTAAAATGTGATCATTTGGTTCAGATAACATCCGTTTTTGGTGCAATTTGGTCCCATCAAAATTTTGCTTGGAATGAAACGTATCGGAAATCATTTTTAAAGAAACTTTTGTTATGTAACATTTTTCACAGAAATCAATAATAAGGGAGATATTTCGATTTATTTATTTCAAGCTCCCCTATAACCTCGACATTTCTCCCTCCCCTTAGCCATCACTTGTTCAGCCAACGTTAAGCAGTCTGGGTGTCCTCCCCTCCTGCCTTCCCCTTTGCTGAGTATTGCGGACTGCATTTTATATGACGTAATCTTTGCCGACCACTGCTTTTGGGAATAGCAATCATTGGGTCTTTCTTCGCTTCAGATAAATGATTACTATGACCTTGCTGTTTGTACTTATTCTGAAAGTAACCGAGAAGTAAGACGTCATAAATAAAAGGTGTACATTTAAACAAATGTGTGGAGCAATACGAAGGACCTTGAAAAATAAAGTACAACGTTCAATACAACTAAAGTTTTATAAAATGTTAACTGTCCCAATATTAACCTATGGTTCAGAAAATTGGTACATAAATCGAGCCACTAAAAAGAGAATTGAAAGCAGTGAATGACACGGAATTTCATTCCCGCCGTCACATAAGACCACCATCGATCCCTATCCTGAGAAAAATTAATCCAGTCCCTAGCATCATATTCCACCTCCTTCAAATCCATTTTAAAATTTATAAATCTTCTCACTATTCGTGAGCTGCCACAAGGGACAAAGAGTACTTAACCATATAAATGTTTATAAGTGAACCATTAATTTTGTTTTGACAGTGAACCTCCTACAAGTACATAGCTGCAAATACATTTTATGATTGGTGGAAATATGCCTAGATTTAGAGAGGCAAGTGTTGCAAAAAAAAGTAAAGAATGCTAATGAACTTGGTTTCATTTCGAATATAGATGATGCTTTCAGGAGAGCAATTAATCCTTTCAATGCAGCTAAAGTTACAATCGGAATAATAGATGTAGGTATTCCAAGCCTCTTAAACACATCTTTCATGAAGAGAGTAGCGGTACCTCTTGCTCCAACCAGAAGTCCGATTACTTCAAGCTCTTCTAGCTGGTACTTTTGGAGGTAATATGGAATGGTAGGATTGTACAGGGACATCATTTTATTTTTACTAACATTTTTAATATTAACTTGCCTATACCTCTGGATCAACGCCGTTTGTTACCCCCTTCCACGACTGGAATTCGATGATACTGGCGTAATATACAAACAAATCACTTCACTAGGTATAGGAGGGAAGAAAAGTAGTTAATCCATTTACGTAAACTAGGAAATATTGCGCTTTTGTGTTTGATAATTTTAATTAGGTTTTTGTTTAATTAAAATACAGTACAGTATTAACAATGAGTGTTTTTGCTCACGAACTGAGCTGTCCATGTTGACGTATTCATTATGCAGAGTATATTATACTGTCTACAGCACATTAGCGTACAATATAGAGAATGAAGTTAAATTGAAAAATAATCATAATATGGATATTTAAACACATTTTTGAAAATGGTGGCCGTTCATTTCGATACAGGCTTCAGTTCTAATGTGCATATTATCGCACTATAGACTATTGTACCTAATCCCAATTACCAGTTTCGTTCTTCGTACTAGTAACTCATGTTGAAATAATTCTGTACCTACTCTTTAAAAGAGTACCTTACGTACTGTAAATTCAATCTTCACTTCTGCCCGATCCGAAAAGATAAAATTACTCAGACATACTATCTACTGTCCGTCCAAGTGGTTATGTCGTAGGGTCGTAGAAAGGGAGGAAATCACGTAACAGTCAATTACTTAACGAGGCCCTTTTATTTAAGTTATTTTAAACAGTTGTATAATAGTACGTAAACGTCCAATTCCTAACAGAAATGAATATTCTCAGAAAAGAGCTAAGACAGCCCAGCCACTAGCTGGAAAATAAAAGCTGATGGGGGGAAACCGGGATACGACGTAGGCAAATGGACGACAGTACCTGTGCGAAAATGATTCAATATTGAACGCTCTTTCGTCACTGGAAAACGCGAACATATTTTTGGAACGTACTGTTCACTATGACCGTAAGGCTACTATGACTGTATATGAGGTCTTGGATCTGTGTGGAGGACAGTTGAACTTCATTAGTAGAAGGGGTGGGAGTGAAGTACATTAAAAACTCAGGTACAATAAAAATTGAAGTAAAAATAAAATGATGTACTGTAGATATTATTTTTTTTATCCACTTCTGCTGGCTGTTCCTCATTCGTTTCGAAACGCACTGTGGGATCAATTATGAATCCCATCTACGTCTTGTCCTTCCCATTATTATTATTATTATTATTATTATTATTATTATTATTATTATTATTATTATTATTATTATTAGGCTTATTATCATCGTCATTCTGGTTGACTTTGTAATTTACTACGTCCGACATAATACAGCCAATGCTGCGTTGTAATTCCGCCTTCTGACCACAGCCTGCTTCGCTCTTCTGTTTCGTCCATCGCATGTAAACAACGAAGGCAGCTCTGAATCAGCCTGTTTAGCCATATCAGAGGGCCTCATCGGTTATCGATATGCTGGCAGAGTAAGTCAGGCGGGATGGAGGTGGCGTTCAGATTTCGAGTGAACGAACTGTTTACACTCAGTCTGGCGTGAATTGGCGCGGATATTCCGCTGGAGAGGCGCACACAAAGATTTCCCTCTAATCTGAAGGTTGCCTGTTCTTTCTGCTTTAAATGGCGTCTTCCACTTAAGCTAATACCTTTTTTCCTCAAGCGTATCGCGCATTTTAGCGATAAAAGCATTGTTAAAAGCAGTGCTATATACCACACAGCATACATACTACTCGTCCAAGGCATCTGTTGACCTGGCAGTAATGGCAGCACATTCACATTGAGTACAGTACGGAAATGAAAACTGACACAGAAGAATGGTATGTGGAGAGCAAGCTATAAGTTTTATATGTGGTATAAATCACAAAAAAATTGACACACTGTCCTTAGATTAATACAGAGCGTTCGCCTACGGGTGGGGCCAGGAAAGCGGCATGTACTGATACGCCGCTTGGTGCGCGCAGTTGTTGAGACACGCTCGACAATCAAGGACATCAAGGTCGACAAGTTATCAGTTGTGAACCAGGTGCTGCAGTATTTAACACGTACAGTGCAGTTTCTTGACACAGATGCTTAAATATTCAGCGTTGTGTAAAATTTGTTAACAATGCAAAACGCAAAATTCACCCTTGAACAGAGAGTTTTTATGTATGATGCATATGTGAAAACAGAGTCATGTAGAGAGGTGCGTAGGCAATTTGAAGTGAAATATCCGGGTGTTCCAATTCAGTGTAGAGAAACTGTTAGACGTCTTGTTAACAAATAAGGACAACAGGGTCGATAAATGCTACAGTTCCTAAGCGAAAACGAAGAGTATTGACGGGAGAAAAAATTAATGAAATCAGTGCATCTCCTAATAAATCTCTAAGACGTGTTTCACAGGAAGTTAGTGTTTCAAAAACATCAGTCTTTACTGCTGCTAAACTTTTAAAATTAAAACCCTACAGAGTATAGTATAGAAAGCGGAAGCTTACGGATAGACGATTCCCGCAAGCGACACCGCAGGCAGGCCGCTTTCCTGGCCCCACCCGTAGGCGAACGCTCTGTAGAATGGGTTTCAAAATGGACAATTTTGTCGAGATAACGCAACAATAATCAGAAGAATAATAGACAGAATGTAATCTTGAAATGTATCAACTATGAAGTTTACAGATTATGGAAAGGCCTTTTACCGAAGAGACACAGGCTATGGAATATTGAAAATAAAAGGACACTCCTCTACTTGTAGTTTAAAAAATCATAAAAATGCAACATAAAACTCTACAATAATAACAATTAGAAATACCTAATTTTCACAAATCACGGATTCGGGAAATACAATTTTTCAACTCATTAAAAGTAAAAATTGTACGTTTCAAGCCCTTGCAGGTAAAAATATTGTGTTTTCTCGAATACCCCGCGCCCTCAAATAAGCCGCGCACCCCACTTTAGAATGGAAAAAAAAATCAAGAAATGTATTCACGATAAATTAAAAACAATGGAACATAAATAGACTACAGTTCAGTTAATTTCAAATTTTCGCCGTAAGTAAAGGATCGTAATTTCATACTTTTAGTGGTACTCGTTTTCAGAATTGAGAATATAAGACTCGCACACTATAGGCCTACACTTATTACACTTGAGTCCACCGCTGTGGAGTAACGGTTATCATGCCTGACTGTGAAACGAGCGGGCCCAGGCTGAAATTCTGGTTGGGACAAGTTACCTGGTTGAGATTTTTCCGGACTTTTCCCTCAGCACATTAAGAGCAAATGCTGGGTAACTTTTGGCGCTGTGCTCAGGACTCATTTCGCTGGCATTGTCACCTTCATAACATTCAGATCTAGATAACCACAGCAGCTGATAAAGCGTCGTAAAATAAACCACAAAAAAATATCTTGGTTGCCTCTCTCATGTTCAAAAATCGCAGGACATTTATTTATTTATTTATTTAATTACTTAATTACTTAATTATTTATTTATTTCTTTGTTTATTTGTTTGTTTACTTACTTATTTATTTATTTAATTACTTATTTATTTATTTATTTATTTATTTATTTACTTATTTATTTATTTATTTATTTATTTATTTATTTATTTATTTATTTATTTATTTATTTATTTATTTATTTAGTCTGGTGTAGTTAAGGCCATCAGGCCTTCTTTTCCACAACATTTAGTAGATATTTTCAAAATGCTTAGAAAGTCAAAATTTTCTATTTCTAGGTCATTTGCCGTAAGTATCTCGGCTTTTTGCTGTTCTACATACCGGTAATATACAGTTATATATATACATATATATATATATATATATATATATATATATATATATATACATATACATATACATATACATATATGGGAAACTTTTTTTGCCGAAATGAAAGTTGTAAAATCATAGAGAATTTCGCGTATCGCAGACCAGTATCTCGTTGCTGAGTTAAAATTTTAACGATTTAATTACACGTACATCCTAATGTTTAAATTGTGTATAAAATAACAGAAAAAAAATAAAACCAAACACAAATGAAAAAGAAATAAACAAATACACACCGGCATAACCTTAATTAGATTTCTCGTTAGTTTGAGTATGTTCACTATCGATCTCTGCGCACTGAAAATTTGGAATAGTGAAGATGTCCCCGCATTCTAGTCTTATACCTTCCCTTCTCCTACCTTTCCCTTTGCTACGTTTTGCGGGTTGTATTTTACATGACGTCATCTTTGCCGACTACTGATGTAAATTAATACACACCACAAAATATCCATGCTATTTCTACTTTACACTTACTTACTTACTGGCTTTTAAGGAACCCGGAGGTTCATTGCCGACCTCACATAAGCCCGCCATTGGTCCCTAGCCTGAGCAAGATTAATCCAATCTCTACCATCATATCCCACCTCCCTCAAATCCATTTTAATATTATCTTCCCATCTACGTCTCGGCCTCCCCAAAGGTCTTTTTCCCTCTGGCCTCCCAACTAACACTCTATATGCATTTCTGGATTCACCCATACGTGCTACATGCCCTGCCCATCTCAAACGTCTGGATTTAATGTTCCTAATTATGTCAGGTGAAGAATACAATGCGTGTAGTTCTGTGTTGTGTAACTTTCTCCATTCTCCTGTAACTTCATCCCTCTTAGCCCCAAATATTTTTCTAAGAACCTCATTCTCAAACACCCTTAATGTCTGTTCCTCTCTCAAAGTGAGAGTCCAAGTTTCACAACTATAAAGAACAACCGGTAATATAACTGTTTTATAAATTCTAACTTTCAGATTTTTTGACAGCAGACTAGATGACGAAAGCTTCTCAACCGAATAATAACACGCATTTCCCATAGGCTATTTATTCTGTGTTTAATTTCCTCCTGAGTGTCATTTATATTTGTTACTGTTGCTCCAAGATATTTGAATTTTTCCACCTCTTCGAAGGATAAATCTCCAATTTTTATATGTCCTTGAGAAGTCGTCCGTTGAATGAACTTTGAAAGGAAAAAGTTGTTAAAATGTAGAGATGACAAGACGAAACAGTGTACAATATGGCAACACACGAAACAATCCAGCAAACAAACGCTACCAGATCTGAGCAGAAAGGAGGAAGGCCCTCCTAGTGAAAGAAATGGATTGAAACCGACGACGATGCCACTGACAGAACATCAGTCATCCCTGAAAGGCTGTCAGCAGACGGCAGCGTTTGCAAATAAATCTGCTAAACAAACGAATTGTGCAAAGCTGGTAGGGAGCTAGAGTCTCCCGATCCAATATATTCGTACGCCTTCATTTGGCATATTATGAGTGAAGCAATCATTCTGCAGATATTTAGAACCTCAAACCTGTTCAGTAGGGGAGTAGTGGGTACAGTGAGACACAAAATATTAAAACATATGTATGCAAGTGATAATTCAAGTATTTTTAAAATCAAGTGCAATACAAATATACATTAAAACATGGATTACAGTAATATATAAACAAAAAATGTTAATAGATAAAGGACATAATATACAATACATGTTTGTCATAAAAATGAAAATGTCTCACTGTTCCCATTCAGGAGGGTACAGTGAGACACCACAGTGTCTATTAACGGACATTGAAATGATTTACATTTATTTCAAAAGAAAGGAAAGCTTGCTGTCTCTTTATCTTGACATGTTCTGTAGGCTTATTTAGAATCATTTTGATGTCTGACTTCGAAACCATTGAAACATCTGGAACATTTGGAAAAGGGAACTTTCCATGACATTTCAAACTTTTGCGAAAAAATGGAATGAATTTTTGGTGACAGCAAAGCTTATAATTTTAAGAATTTAATTTAATTCTTTATTATTTTTTAACATTTTCTTAAATTTCGTGAATAATCTTTTATTTAAGAAACAGTTAAAACGTAATGTATCCATTATTTTAAGCTATAGTTCCTAAATTGGTTACTAGTATGTTCATTTTTAATGTTAGTTATTGGTAAATGTAATATAATTACAGTTTGGTTTTGCAAATCATTGGTAAATGGGAACAGTGAGACGTCTCAGTGTACCCTTCAATGGCATGTCTCACTGTTCCCCTTACGCATAGTTCGTTTAAAAATGACGTCATCACTTCAAAATCAAAACAAGAAAGACGAAACTTTGCCAAACATAACTTCAAATGCCATAGTATTAGGTAAGAAGACATTCATATTTCTATTTCATTTGTATATCCAATATAACCTTCATTAAACACAAGCCAATATTTTTACTTCTAGAGTGAAAAATTACGAATTATTTTTTCATCGCTCACCTTTATAACTAGAATTAAATCGAGTATGAAAATACTGTTACTTTACTCATGTAACATACAAGTGTTCCAACATCTCAACATTAAAATTCACCATCTAATAAAAAATATCTCACTGTTCTCCCTGTCTCACTGTACCAACTTCTCCCCTACTACCTAAGAAATATATGTAAATTTCTCCATTAGGCAAGTTGAATAATAAATTTGGCAACATAGTCATATTTCACTACACTCGATTGAAAACTTCTCAACATTGAAGATGTTTAAAAAGAGTCTGATACTGAAAGATTTTAAAAACAGTTTGCTTTTCAGAGTAAAACAAATAGTTACATGTCCTTGGCTTAATTTTAAAACCTCGTGTCCACCGCTGTGAAGTAACGAGAATGTCAGAAACTAGCGGGGCGGTTTCAAATCCCGGTTGGGATAAATTATCTGTTGAGATTTTTTCCTGGGTTTTCCCTCAACCCGTTAAGAGCAAATGCTGGGTAACTTTCGGCGCTGGACTCTGGACTCATTTCACTGGCATTATCACCTTCATCGCATTCAGAGCTAGATGATAAAGTGTCGTAAAACCAAGTAAAAAAACTCGTAATTGCATATCAGGGAATTGTACAAGATAGCAAAATAACTTCTTTTTCTTTTGATACTCCAGCTAATAACTGTTATGCATTTGTTAATTATAAAATATAGAAATATTTGCAGACACACGAAGTGTTATTAGCAGACGCATTTTAAAAATATACAGAATATCGACATTCTGTGAAAAGAAATTTATAAGCAATCCGACGATTAAAGTAAATTCAGAAGAGAGTTTCAAATAGAAGCATTTCGATGGCCTAGATCTAATACCAGGTATGTGATTTTTCCAAAATTTTCAGGAGGGACATAAAACTGTTTATTATTTATACATTCTATCTATTTGAACCCCTGAAAAGTACAATAATCAGTCAGAATACTACATTTTCAGTGGTTCAAATAGATAGAATGTATAAATAATAAACAGTATTATGTCTCTTCAAATACCTTAGAGCAACAGTAACAAATATAAATGACACTCGGAAGGAAATTAAACGCAGAATAAATATGGGAAATGCCTGTTATTATTCGGTTGAGAAGCTTTTGTCATCTAGTCTGCTGTCAAAAAATCTAAAAGTTAGAATTTATAAAACAGTTATATTACCGGTTGTTCTTTATGGTTGTGAAACTTGGACTCTCAGTCTGAGAGAGGAACATAGGTTAAGGGTGTTTGAGAATAAGGTGCTTAGGAAAATATTTGGGGCTAAGAGGGATGAAGTTACAGGAGAATGGAGAAAGTTACACAACGCAGAACTGCACGCATTGTATTCTTCACCTGACATAATTAGGAACTTAAAATCCAGACGTTTGAGATGGGCAGGGCATGTGGCACGTATGGGCGAATCCAGAAATGCATATAGAGTGTTAGTTGGGAGACCGGAGGGAAAAAGACCTTTGCGGAGGCCGAGACGTAGATGGGAGGATAATATTAAAATGGATTTGAGGGAGGTGGGATATGATGATAGAGACTGGATTAATCTTGCACAGGATAGGGACCGATGGCGGGCTTATGTGAGGGCGGCAATGAACCTTCGGGTTCCTTAAAAGCCATTTGTAAGTAAGTAATTATGTCTCTCCTGAAAATTTTTGGAAAAATCACATACGTGGTATTAGATCTAGGCCATCGATTTCTTAAAACAGTTTGCCAAGAACCACTTTCCAAAAACATTTTTCCATAAAAAAAACTAAGGCGAATGTCAGGTAATCTATGGCGAATCCTTGGCCTCATCTCCCCAAATACTATCTCACTATCACCAATCCATCGACGCTAAATAACCCAGTATTTTATACAAGCGTCATTGCATAACCAAGTAAAAAAATTGAAAGCGATGTATCTAATACGCCCGTGAATATGAATATTGGAAAATTGTCTGTAATTGATCGGTATTGTTATGTTATTTAGCTGCTAGGAGTTGTAACAGTAATCTGTTTCCCTAGCAACCAGCCTTCGTGTTGTAAATCCAATACTAAAAACACGATCGTGTCAAACTTGTCGAAATGACTCTATGTGATGTTGCTGCATACTTTGTGACGAGCGTTGGAACTCAGTGGTCGCTGTTTTCGGATTCAGTAGAAAGGGCTGACGGCAAGCACACCATCAAAGAAAAAGTGCAAATTATTAATGTAGCTCTTAAAATAATCTGACGGCGTGGCATGAATAGCACTGCGTGTGGGTTTGTTTATCGGCATAGAGCTTATTCAGAGCGAAGGAAGGAAATCTTCCCACTCCGCTTTTTCCGCTACAGATCCATGGCAACTGAAACAGGACTCTGTTTAACCGACAAGACGAGTTTACTACACAGTCCAAGCTGCCCATCCCTTGTCTGTGGAGGCCGGACGACCTAAGAAATGGTATCTTTCAAGCAGTGTTTTTTTTTCTGGAAAAAAAGGCGATGGAACTCTGTGTAGTATATTATAATGAATGAGGAGATGATTACTGTCCAGTGCGCGAGAATTTTCTCATTTTTAGTCTACAGCAGTTTCCGTCCACCTTTAAGACTTTCAAGATCTAAGCAGAGTTAAAAGGAAATTATATTCGTATTAAAAACATAATTGTCAACACATTTCTCGGTTCCATGATGTAAAAATACAACGAAAAGGTGCCGGAACACTCTTCCGGCGCGTTACGCCAGAAAAAGAGCACTGCTTACAAAGAGCGAGTGATACTAGAAAACAGACGTTTATGTTAAAACAATGTCTTCAATTTAATACACTGTATCTAGATCCCAAATACAAATCGTGTATGATGGAATGCACCTATAGCCCAAACTAGCAGATTTATTTTAAAAGTTCTTAGATTCTATTTATTCTTCAGATTCGGATCAGATGTTGCCGGCAAGTTCAGCTCTCGGAGTAGTTATCTTTGGAATCAATACATTCTTACAACGCTGTGTTCACTTCTGAAACACATATTGCATACTATTTTTCGACAGAATCAGCAGGGTAGTGGGTGGTGGAACAAACTGTTTTCAGCTCTAGATGACTTATCTATTATCATTGTTATTACTACTAGCTAGTAGTAGTAGTAGTAGTAGTAGTAGTAGTAGTAGTAGTAGTAGTAGTAGTAGTAGTAGAAGAAGTCGTAAAAGAGTAAGAAGTAAAAGAAATAATAGTAGCAGAAGACGTAACAGTAGAAGAAGAAGTAGTGGAAGAAGACGAAAAAGTAGGAATAAAGAAGAAGAAGACGAAAAAGTAGGAATAAAGAAGAAGAAGACGAAAAAGTAGGAATAAAGAAGAAGAAGACGAAAAAGTAGGAATAAAGAAGAAGAAGAATAAAGAAGAAGACGAAAAAGTAGGAATAAAGAAGAAGAAGTAGTATAAAGAAGAAGACGAAAAAGTAGGAATAAAGAAGAAGAAGACGAAAAAGTAGGAATAAAGAAGAAGAAGACGAAAAAGTAGGAATAAAGAAGAAGAAGTAGTAGAAGAAGAAGACGAAAAAGTAGGAATAAAGAAGAAGAAGACGAAAAAGTAGGAATAAAGAAAGAAGAAGTAGAAGAAGAAGAAGACGAAAAAGTAGGAATAAAGAAGAAGAAGACGAAAAAGTAGGAATAAAGAAGAAGAAGTAGTAGAAGAAGAAGACGAAAAAGTAGGAATAAAGAAGAAGAAGACGAAAAAGTAGGAATAAAGAAGAAGTAGTAGAAGAAGAAGACGAAAAAGTAGGAATAAAGAAGAAGAAGACGAAAAAGTAGGAATAAAGAAGAAGTAGTAGAAGAAGAAGACGAAAAAGTAGGAATAAAGAAGAAGAAGACGAAAAAGTAGGAATAAAGAAGAAGAAGTAGTAGAAGAAGAAGACGAAAAAGTAGGAATAAAGAAGAAGAAGACGAAAAAGTAGGAATAAAGAAGAAGAAGTAGTAAAGAAGAAGACGAAAAAGTAGGAATAAAGAAGAAGAAGACGAAAAAAAAGTAGGAATAAGAAGAAGAAGTAGAAGAAGAAAAAGTAGGAATAAACAATAAAGTAGTAGAAGAAGAAGAAGAAGAAAAAGTAGGAATAAAGAAGAAGAAGTAGTATAAGAAGAAGAAGAAGAAGAAGAAAAAGTAGGAAGAAGAAGTAGAAGTAGAAGAAGAAGAAGGAAAAAGTAGAAGAAGAAGAAGTGGAAGAAGAAGAAAGAAAAAGAAGAAATAGAAGAAAAAGAAATAGTAGTAGTACTAGTAGTAGGAAGAAGTAGAAGGAGAAGAGTAAAAGAGTAAGAAGAAGAAATAAATAAAGTAGAAGAAGAAGAAGACGAAGAAGAAGTAGAAGTATAAGAAGAAAAAGTAGGAATAAAGAAGTAGAAGAAGAAGAAAAAGTAGGAATAAAGAAGAAGTAGTAGAAGAAGAAGAAGAAGTAGGAAGGAATAAAGAAGAAGAAGTAGTAGAAGAAGAAGACGAAAAAGTAGGAAAGAAGAAGTGGAAGAAGAAGAAGACGAAAAAGTAGGAAGAAGAAGAAGAAGTAGTAGTAGAAGAAGACGAGAAAGCAGGAAGGAAGAAGTAGTAGTAGAAGAAGAAGACGAAAAAGTAGGAATAAAGAAGAAGTAGTAAAAAGATGAAGACGAAAAAGTAGGAAAAAAGAAGAAGAAGAAGTTGAAGAAGAAGAAGAAGAAGAAGTAGTAGTAGAATAAGACGAAAAAGTAGGAATAAAGAAGAAGTAGTAGAAGAAGAAGACGAAAAGTGGGAAGGAAGAAGAAGTAGTAGAAGAAGAAGACGAAAAAGTAGGAATACAGAAGAAGTAGTAAAAGAAGGAAAATAGAAGTGGAAGAAGAAGAATAAGTAGTAGAAGAAGAAGACGAAAAAGTAGGAAGGAAGGAGAAGTAGTAGAAGAAGACGAAAAAGTAAGGAAGAAGAAGTAGAAAAAAGAAGAAGTGAAAATAGTAGAAGAAAAAGAAATAGAAGAAAAGTAAAAGAAGTAGTAAGAAGAAGAGTAGTAGTAGTAGTAGTAGGAAGGAAGGAGAAGTAGTAGAAGAAGAAGACGAAAAAGTAGGAAGGAAGGAGAAGTAGTAGAAGAAGAAGACGAAAAAGTATGAAAAAAGAAGGAGAAGTGGAAATAGTAGAAGAAAAAGAAATAGAAGAAAAAGAAGTAGTAGTAGTAGTAGTAGCAGTAGTAGTAGTAGTAGTAGAATTCTATTTATCATCACTTTCAACTGTAGAGGTTATTCAACGTCGAAAGCCAATCTGAGCCAGAAATTTTGCCTGTAGCCCCGTATCAAGAACAGGGTCCTTTCAGTGCCAAACTAATGATTTCATTTAAAATTCGTTGTCTTCTGCTGGATTTGAACCTCGGAACCACTGGCTAGCACGCTGAGTGCCACATCATGGGCAGCGGGCTCTAAGAAGAGCATGGTCTTCATTTTAATATGAGGAGAATCGACGCGAATCTCTTTGTTTGGAGGTTAAGTAGCATATTATTTCCATAATGGAAACTATTTCTCGTATCCGAAACAAAATGCCACAATACTCTCATCCCATGTGGTGTGTATTGATCAACTCACGAGCAGACTTGAACTGGCTTCCTTTCCTCATCTTTATTCAGATAGTGTCACTCTCACCGAGTACAAACACGCATCCTTCTGAATTACTTGGTTACAATACGGTTAGCCCCCTCTAATCTTCCCATAACTGCAGTCCTCTGTTTTCAGTCAGTAATTCAGAGCACAAGCACAATACTCCAAATAATAAATGACAAATGACAAACGATAAACAGTCTCCTAACAACGCAGAGTTATGATGAACAAAAACGCTACGAACTTAAGTTTCAACCTAATGCCACAGTCTACTATATACAGTCACGAAGCTTGAGTTTTGAGGGTGCTAGAAACAATTGACTGTGACGGTACTATTTTTCATTGCCTGTAATGAGGCGATATTAGCGATCCTAGTGATGAGCAACTATCTAATGTTTGTATATTTACTACGTATTGAGCTTCGCGACTGTATATACTAGACCAGGCCTGCACAAACAGCGCTCAACGAGCGCGCGCGCTCCTTCGGAGCGGGAGAGCCGTGTTTACTGCTCGCCGAAACGGAGAGGAAGATACGTCAGAATGACATAGACTTCCTATAGGTAGAGGAGAGGGAAACGACCACTCAGCTATCTAGTGGAGTGCAGTGTGTAGGCCTATTCTCAGTAACTGTTTCACGTTGCTTACCTACTGCTACAGTACAGTATGGAGGAATCTAAAAGACTGAACATAACATTTAACATTTAACGATTTACAGCTCGAACTTATTGATCTTCAATGTGACCTAAGGGCTAAAGATCGTTTGAATAATACTACTAGCCTGGTTGAGTTTTACAAGACTAAACATTAGCAATAATATCCACGACTACACAGGCTGGCTATGAAAATGATTGCTATGTTTTGCTCAACATTTATGTTTGTGAGCAACTGTTTTCTATAATCAACTTTAATAAAGGCAGACATCGAACATCTGTAACTGATGTGTCATTACGATCAGTAGGCTACTGTTCCTTTCAGCTGCCAACAGCATAAAACCTCGTTTTGATGTACTGATAAATAAAAATATAATAAAATTATATTGTACATTTAAGTAGCTACAGAATTTTTTTAACTGCCACTGGGGGAGACCCTGGTGTACCAGCATCATGCGGAAGTACTGCGTGAAGTCTGCAGCCAGGTAGTGCCACTCGAAACTTCTGTCCAGCAGCCAGATCTTGGGGTCCTCTCGTTTTAGATCGGATTCGCACTCGCTCTTGTGAAGGTAACCAGACACACCTTTCCGATGCCTTGGCAAGCGTCCATTTCGAAGATCTTGCAACGCCGAAGTTGGGGCGCTGCCTGGGGCGTCCTGCTCGCTGCAGATCTCGATGTCCAGCAGCGTGGGGCATTCCGCATCGCCCATGCTCTTGACGCCGGCCAGCCGTCGTAGCTCAGACATAGAGTTGATCTTCATGTTGCCGATGGGGAGCACCTCGCCTTGTGGATATTCCCGACCATTACTTCTGTAAAATAAATATTTCTTTATTAATTAATAATAATCCAAGATAGTTTCGCAAACACTGAACGGGAATTCATTTCATAAACACTCGTAATAGTAATTCCTTTTGTGTTTATTTTGTACGAAATCCACCACTTCTTCCAGTCCACCCTTATACAGAGCGCAGCTAATATCTGCATTCCGCTCACGAGCTGTGAGCCGACTCGGAGAGCGCAAACCTTGTGCAGGCCTGTGGTAAATACAATGGAAACAGCTTCACTTTACCAATCTAGAAACGAATACAGGACTGCCAATGTAAACACGTGTATCATATGTTTCATTTTTTAATTCCCTGTAATAACATAATTTTTCCAACGCCCTACATATTGTATAAAAAGACATACAGGCAGTCAGATGATCCTTATATCCTCTCTTCTCGTACGGAAACCAGTTGGAAGACAATGAGGCCTCCAGCTACGAGCGATGTTTCCTTCCCGGATTTTAATTATCCTGCTTCTCCTACGTAATCCTCCGGTTGCTTGGCCTCTGTGCAGTGACGTATGTTCCCTTAGTCTTCTTTAATTACGCACAGCAGACCGCAAAATGCATGCAGCTCCAGCCAGACACTTGTATCGCGTCCCTTGTTCTGACGATAAGCATTCTTACAAATAACCCACTTCAACTCGCGCTAATGAAGGCCTCGTGCATTACAGGGGAGCAATCGGCACTCAATGCCTTTTCTCTGCGAGCATCTGTCTTCCTGGAAAATTCCTATTCTCTGTATTGCTCATGTCAGCTATTCTGTTAATTTCGTAGCAATTAATATTTCTACATTGATACCATGTTGGATCTTTCGTACACTACTGTTAACACTTGAATATAAATAATAGACATCACCATAACAAAAGTTGACAACGAACACACCTTCAAAATATACAGAAAACCAACCACCACCACCACACACATACACAACACTCTAACCAGCCCATACAACACAAACATGCTGCATTCAGGACAATGGTACACAGATTACTCAACATACCCATGAGCCAACAACACTACAATGAAGAAGTGAACACAATCAAATACATAGCACAAGAAAACGGTTACAACCCAAACATAATAGACAACATCATAAGGAAGACAAAACAAAAACTCAACAAACACAAAAACACAACACAGACACAAGAACACAAGAAATACATGACACTAACATACGAAAACAAAAACACATACAAGATCGCATCCTCATTCAGAAAACACAAATACAACATAGCATACAGAATCAAAGACATCTCAACACACAAACAACACAAACAAATAAATACAACCACACAGGCGTATACAAACTCACATGCAATAGTTGCGACAGTTTCTACATTGGACAGACAGGCAGATCATTCCAAACTCGATACAAAGAACACATTAAAGCAATAACCAGAGGACACAATACATCTACATACGCCGATCACATAACCAATGCTAACCATACATACAATAACATAAATACAGACATGGAAATCCTACACATACAACCCAAAAACCAACACACTAGAATAATATGAAATATACAGACAGGCACACTAAAACACACCCTGATCAAATTCTCAACACACAGATCAATTTCAGAACACACACACTATTTGACACCACATTTCAACACTTTTCAACAATCTAACGCACTCACACAACAGACAGCGAAGTTCGAGATGACGCCGAGATCTAGTAGGCTCTGAGGATGGTGTGATGAAGCACCGAAACAGCTGTAAGCCGCACATGCTTACATTACATAATTAACACGAGTAAGATCGCCATTTACTCAATTATTTATATTTCTAAATTGTTCTTGTTCGAGTTGATTCATGAAATCCGAATTTATTTTCAATCCACAATTACATTTGGAATAAGATGCCTAATTTGAGAATTAGTCCGATTGCGAATAGTTACACAATTATTTCTTACTTCCAGAAATGCATCAATTTGAATTATTTTCTATAGCTCGACCAAGTTTTGTTTATCGACGGAAGGATAAGAGGTTTTGTAGTCGTTCTCACAACACAGGGGAAGGTGTTTATTTTCCAGCATTTTCATACAAAGTACTGAAATTACAAACACACTCTGAAAATCAAGATAAGTCATTATAACATGCAAGGCTACATAAAACTGGTCCCATAAAACACCTTCTCCTCTGTTGTGAGAACCATAATTGCAGAAATCAACACATGTTCATGATTCATCACCGCCTCAATTACCAATATCAAAAACATTAATCAGTCTATAATCAATTATATGAAGACAAGCCATCTACAACACACAATAGAAACAGGAACTCAACAAGAGTAAAAACGGCCTGCTGATATACCCACACATTCTAACCATGCGACATGACCACAGATGTTAAGGCGTAAATAAAATAAACGTAACACAAAAAAGATGCACAGTAAGGTTAACATAAAAATTATCTTCGTACACATTCAACTCTATTAATTTGGAGTGATTTATTACAGGATGCATTCAAGACTAATTTAGAAAAATGTTAAACGAATTATCCTTGCACCAAAAACGGATGTTCTCTGAACCAAAGGATCATATTTTAATTATTTGCATGTAATAACAATTAAGAAAAATGCCTGTTATTATTCGGTAGACAAGCTCTTATCATCCAGTCTGCTGTCAAAAAATCTGAAAGTTAGAATTTATAAAACAGTTATATTACCGGTTGTTCTTTATGGCTGTGAAACTTGGACTCTCACTTTGAGAGAGGAACATAGGTTAAGGGTGTTTGAGAATAAGGTTCTTAGGAAAATATTTGGGGCTAAGAGAGATGAAGTTACAGGAGAATGGAGAAAGTTACACAACGCAGAACTGCACGCATTGTATCCTTCACCTGACATAATTAGGAACATTAAATCCAGACGTTTGAGATGGGCAGGGCATGTAGCACTTATGGGCAAATCCAGAAATGCATATAGAGTGTTAGTTGGGAGGCCGGAGGGTAAAAGACATTTAGGGAGGCCGAGACGTAGATGGGAAGATAATGTTAAAATGGATTTGAGGAAGGTGGGATATGATGATAGAGAATGGATTAATCTTGCTCAGGATAGGGACCGATGGCGGGCTTATGTGAGGGCAGCAATGAACCTCCGGGTTCCTTAAAAGCCAGTAAGTAAGTAATTTATGAAACATGTTAAAGGAATTATCATTGCACCAAATGAGTGTCTCTGGACCAAAATGATCGCATTTTAATTATTTATATACAATTTAAATTAAGTAACATATTGAACGATTTATCCTTCTATCAAACACGAAAATTCCCTGGACCAGATGTCCTATTTTAAATATGTAATTACTTTATATTTATTTCTAACAGGTGCAGCGGAGCGCACGGGTGCGGCTAGTATACAATAAATAAATACATCGTTGCTAGGGAAACGTGGACAGCAGATGAGCGACAATTTCAGCACTGTTTTGTCGCATACCGCATTATAATTACTATTTTAACACAAGGAGACGTGTTGCACTTCAAGTGAGAGATCATTTCGCATCTTCATGTGTTGCTTGTCTCACAACACGCAAACAATACCGTCAACACTGTTCACAGCTGGAAGATTTCACAGTGCATCATGGTTATTACGTTAAGTCATCGCACAGCTAAT